>OX352761.1:57878239-58249072 GCA_947095585.1 Nephrocerus scutellatus | reverse complement strand
CCTCTTTTGCTTTATCAGCTTTTCCTGCAGCGGTTGTTTTCGGCGGATTGCTTCCTTCAGCAGTAACTACTTTTTGCCTTTACTGGCACGGTTACAGGAGAAGACCGCTCTTTTCGATTGTCTTCTTCTGCATTTTCCTCTTCGCTGATAATTGAATCGGACGCTTCAGTATCCGATTCCTCGCCTAGGCTCATATTTTCCTCTTTAGAGGAAGTGGCGTCTTCGCAAAGCTGGTTGACTTCATCCAGCCTTTTGTACAGAGATGCGAGGAATTCACCACCATGGTTGGAGACTTCTTGTCTAATTAAGGTTAATACCTCATTAACCTTTTCCTTCCGTTTCTGTTTCTTACCCATTTTATAGGGCTGAAAAATGAAAAAAAAAAAACTTAAACTGAAATTAAATAACTATTAATTATAAATAAGTGCCTGAAATTAAAAAGTAATTAGTGAAATATGTTAAAAAGTCGCAGGTAACGAACTGCTCGCTTTTTGGTGTGAGGGTTTTTTTTTTGCGTAGCCGGCAGCAGGTAGCTGAGCGATCTGATGCGGGATCTTAATAAGATGTGCTCGTGTTGAGCCGAGGAATAAGGAATTAGAATTTGAAAACCAGCAAAACAGCAGGTTTTCTTATTCCAAAGAAGGAATAAGATAGTGCAATTGTTGTTGTAATTCCTTATTCCTCGGCAAATAAAAGCTATATTGCTTTGGCAAAGCCAGCTTGGCTTACAACAACAATCGCATAAGCATAAAGCCGAAAGTAAATCCAAAAAAATTTTAGGATTAAGTTACTAAAGCCATTTTATAGTTATGGTGCTCACCGTTTTTCACGATATTAGCCGTATTTTATTTGCCGAGGAACAACAACAATTGCACTGTCCTTGTTTTGCCCCTTGCTTTTATTCTCACAATACTTCGGTTTGTTTTTACTTTATGAACTGAATCTGGCATCTTTCAACGGTGGGCCACATGGAAGCAGGTGTTGATGACGGGTCTGGGCACGTATGGCGTCAATCGATCTTTTGGCAACGGACCCATTGGTGGTACGGATGGCGTGGGGCGCGCAATCTTGCATACGATACAATCTCGGAATCCAATACCTTTGCCGTACGGTTGCTTCGAGATTCTAGTGTAGCATTTGGTTGTGGTAATGATGTGCTAAAAGCGCCGTTAGATCGTGATCTAGCGGTAATATTATTGGGTGCTTCGTATCGTATGGCAACCATCCGGCGACGTCAATTCTTCAATTTACTCTCAAGACTCCATCGACATCTTTATACGGCATGAGATTGTAAAATATGATTCTTTCGATGACGATTTAATTTTCTCAATATACTGGATTTCCAACAAAAAAAAATTTCGTCGCACGGAATATTAAAAATCTATTTTGGACTTAGGCACTCACAAAATTTCAGTTCTCTAGGTCGTATGGAAGGTGGTTAAAAAGGACCTGAAATTAGTCGAAGATGCAAACAAAAAAGGGTCAAGTTAAATAAAAGTTTTTAATAAAGTAGATCAGAAAGATAGATTTTATATTCAGTTTCTCAATGGGTGCGAGTGCGTACACAATAGTGAAAATAATGCGAAAATGTCAAGAAAAGCTGCTATCGACTGTAAAAAATTTAAACTGATTTATATTTTCAATGCCATACCACTGTCACAGTATTGTAACAATTGCTATATTTGCTATATTGCTTTCAACAAAAAAATAAAAATTACGACACATTGGATAGACCAGAAAATGGTTAGCGTTAACCAAAAAAAATTTTTTGGTTAAGAAATATTTAACCAAATATTTATTTATAATTCTCACCACCAGAATCGACTTTTAAAAATTATATATGGATAAGTTGGCAAACACATGAAACAAAAAATTTACCAAATTTTGGTTAGTTTTTGCTGTTGCTTTAATCAGCCGTTAACCACAAAAAATACCTAACTCGTTTTGTTGAAAGCAATCGCAAAAGCAAAACGCTAACCATATTTTGGTCTATCCAATGTGTTTGTTGTTGTAATTTTTATTTGATTGTTATGTTTAATGAGTTAGGTATTTTTTGTGGTTAACGGCTGATCAAAGCAACAGCAAAAACTAACAAATTTTTTGTTTCATGTGTTTGCCAACTTATCCATATATAATTTTTAAAAGTCCTCTGGCGGTGGGAATTATAACTAAATATTTGGTTAAATATTTCTTAACCAAAATTTTTTTTTTTGGTTAACGCTAAACCAATTCTGGTCTATCCAATGTGTTTGTTGTTGTAATTTTTATTTTTTTGTTGAAAGCAATATAGCCAAATCACAATCGATTGTTGAATTCATTCTTAAATCACGTGTTGATTCAAGATTCTAAATTTCCATCACAGCAGTTGCCGTCGAAAGGATAACTGGCATCATGCCATCGCAGTACATCGAATCGCAACAGTGGAAACATCTACACGAGCTACAATTAGCCGATCCTCAGTTCAATCGTCCTCACAAAATCGACGTGCTGCTTGGGGTAGATGTCCTCGGAATGCTTCATATGGGTGAATGCAGAAAATCTTTCAACGGTTCGCCATTCACACAAAAAACCAAATTGGGGCACATATTGTTTCGGAGATTCGATCGAAACACAATTACACACTCCTTAAGTGCGACTGCAACCATCGAGAATCACACCAACGTTGACAACATTTTAAAGTCATTTTGGGAGCTTAAAAATATACAAGCAGCCCAAGAACTCACGGAAGATGAAAGTTATTGTGAAAGACACTTTCAATCGACGCATTCCAGAAACAAGGAAGGGAGATATAGAAATGTCATTAGTTTAACGTGGATACCTCCATAGAATGGTTTACCCCACGGTCCTCTTCGGACTTGGATTAGTTATACGACAATCAACGTCCATCATAGACTGATGTGCCAGTATTAACTCAATGGTTAGAGCAGGACGTATCTTAAGTCCCTGCCGATCTCTGGTTTTTCGACAACCGGTTGATCTATGCAACTCCACAGAGAGCACATCATCGCACCGGTAACATCAGTCCCCACGCTGATGTTACCATGCTAGTGTTCTTGAGCAACATCACATCGAAGCAGTGCCAGTCGACGACGGATCAATCACAAATCAAACATGCTACCTCCCACACCATGGCGTGATGCAGGGGTCCAGCTCAAAGCCAAAATTACGTGTGGTTTTTGACGTCTCACACAAGACGACTTCCGGAGTTTCACTGAATCAAAACCTTCGTATCGGTCCCAAGCTTCAACAGAATCTATTCACGATTCTCACTCGATTTCGACAACCAAATTCGTGTTCAGCGCAGATATCCGACAGATGTATCGACAGATCTTGGTGGCCCCTGAGCACCAAGATTATCAACGTATAGTTTGGAGAACAACGCCTGAGGACCCAATTCAAGATTATCGTCTGCGCACAGTAACCTACGGTACCAGCTGTGCTCCGTATTTGGCAATACGCACGCTCAATCAGTTAGCACATGACGAATCCAAGCAATTTCCCATCGCTGCGAAGGTCGCTCTTGCCGACTTCTATGTAGACGACCTGATTACGGGCACAACCGAAGTCAAGGAATTGCTTGAAATCCAGCAACAGATGGTGGCATTACTCCAACGTGGCGGCTTTGAGCTTCGAAAATGGTCGTCAAATTGCCAATTCCTACTCGATCAAGTGTCATCAGAATACCACGAACATCGGCCATTGCGGGAATTGAAATGGGAAGAATCGGTCAAGGCACTTGGGTTACATTGGGCACCATCGGGAGATTATTTCGCATTTAAAGTCGAAGACTTTCCAGAATCGCCAGTAACAACCAAACGAATTATCCTCTCATAGGCTTCAAGGACCTTCGACCCGCTCGGATGGTTATCCCCTAGTGTCATCGTCGCAAAAATCATATCTCAAGAGTTATGGGTGCTCGGACTAAAGTGGGACGAGGCAGTACCAAAATCCGTCGCTGAAAGGTGGTCAAATTATCGGAAGAATCTGGGATTCTTGGAGCAACAATCTTCAGATACACGGCTTCAGCGACGCATCAATGAAAGCCTATGCTGCAGTCGTATATGCTCGCACCACATCAGAAGATGGATCAGTAAAAATTACCATCTCAGCAGCGAAAACCAATGTCGCTCCACTCAAAACCGTCAGTCTACCGCGTTTGGAACTATGCGCCAGTATGTTACTAGCCAACCTCATGAACAAGATCGTCCAGTCACTCAATCTCCACGACATACAACAGTTCGCATGGACTGATTCGCAAGTGGTTCTGGGATGGCTCCGCAGCCCTCCCAGCCGATGGAAAACATTCGTGGCGAATCGCGTTTCGCAAATCCTCGATCATCTAAAACCCAATGAATGGCGGTATGTTGATACTCGACACAACCCCGCAGATTGCGCGTCTCGCGGCATCGACCCGTCGCTGCTTCACGATCATCATATTTGGTGGAAAGCTCATGAATGGCTATCGAAACACTTGGCAAACACACAAAATCAATGAGTACTCCATCCCATTGGAAGAATGCAGAACCACTTCTATGGTCGTCGGGCAGTTAAACGAATCATCAAATTCTGAAGGGATCTATCAACTTCTGAATCGCTGTTCCGCTCACGAAAAATTACTTCGAATCACATCCTATTGTAGACGTTTCGTTCTACAACTTCGTACCGACAAAGCCGATCGTAATACCAGCTTCATCACCGTGCCCGAAATGAATCGGTCATTCCATTTTTGGGTCCGATTTGTGCAGGGAGCCCACTTCACTGACGAAATCAATCGATGCCAATCTGCCGACAACGGAACGAAACGCGCGTACATATCAGGAACGTGTATCCTAAAGTATCGTATAAATTTGACACATTTTGTTTTCGCCATTAGATCGTCGTGGGAACATTTTGTTTTTTATTCGATTACTACCAGAAAGGAATACGAAATTTCACATTTCGTCGATCGATGAAACAAGATAAAGTTTGTTTATAAAGAACTAAGTGACGCCGCGGTGTCGGATCATTGCTTAGAAGTATGTACTCTTTTTTGCCGACTCCCCCGCCCCCAATATTGTTTAGTTAGCAAAATCACTCACACCCACCTTACTACGTGCAAATGAATGAATTTAGGTGAATAAAGAATTTCGCCAATCACGAGACTCTTTTATCTTCCTTTCTTTCCTTTTCTACTGCCATCAGCGTTTATTCACGATCGACAGTGCAGCGCGGATAAAAATATAGTCCTCAGCTGACGAAATATATCGGAATGTTCTGCTAAACGTCTAGCGAGCATATTTATACTTCAATAGAATATTTATTTATATTCGCTGTCTTCTTTAATGAAAGTACAACCAGCACAACACAACAACAACAACAATAACAAACCAATGCAGATATATTTAGTGCAAACAAATAGACAAACAAACAAACAAACAAATCTGTCGAACAAAAGTGTACTTCGTTCACTTCACCCATTTATCGATGGTGATGGAATCTTACGAGTCGGCGGACGATTAAAACATTCATTTTTGCCATACCAAAGCAAGCACCCAATAATTCTACCGAAAACCAGTCAACTCACTACGTTAATCGTCGCACAGGCACATCGAACCACACTCCACGGTGGTCAACAATTAATGTTGGCACATCTTCGAAGCCGATTTTGGATAATCAATGTCAAGAAGCTGGTCCGTGCGCAGGTTCGCCATTGCGTGACATGTTTTCGTTATCGCTCAACCACCGGTCAGCAACTAATGGCCAATCTTCCAGCACCACGCGTTACCCCATCAAGAGCTTTTCTCCACAGTGGAGTGGATTACGCAGGACCGTTCTCGATCAAACAAAGCACAGGCCGCGGTGTAAAATCAACTAAGGGATTCGTGTGCCTAACAACAAAGGCGCTTCATCTGGAGATGGTGTCAGATCTTACTGCAGATGCGTTCATCGCTTCATTCAGACGATTCACCGCTCGAAGCGGCAAGGTTCAAACCCTGTACAGTGATCGTGGCACCAACTTCATCAGATCTAATCGTCAACTAACATCGCTTCATCACCACAACACAAGGAATGTGAACCCTGAAGTCGCCACAATGCTAGCTCAAGACAACACGAATTGGTGCTTCAACCCGCCCGCTTCACCACACTTCGGAGGCCTATGGGAGGCAGGGGTGAAGTCAGTCAAACACCATCTTCGAAGAATCATCGGCAATACATTACTCACTTTCGAAGAGATGACAACACTATTGTGCCAGATAGAAGCTTGCCTGAATTCGAGGCCATTGTGTCCCATTGGGTCACTTTCTCATCGGAGAGCAACCCATCACCATTCCAGAACCATCATTGCTTGACATCCAATCGAATCGTCTCAATCGATATCAGCAAATCCAACAAATGTGTCAACATTTCTGGAAGGTATGGTCGACTGAATATCTGTCACGACTGCAGCAACGTCCTAAATGGCTCAGGACGAACGTCAACTTCAAGGTCGGTCAACTGGTTCTCATCAAAAACGAACTTTGCCCACCAGCTCCCAGACAATTGCTGCGTTGCATTGGCTAATCCAGCTTGGCTTTAAAAAGCAACAGCTTTTGGCTTTAAATGGGCTTTAAATGTTCGATGCATTTTAATTGTTATGTGTGTTAAGCAAAACACCGCCTTACGGTGAGTGCTATAACTAAAAAATGGCTTTAGTTATAAATCCTAAAAACTTTTTGGATTTATTTTCGGCTTTATGCTTATGCGATTTTGTTGTAAGCCAAGCTGGATTAGCCAAAGCAACGCAGCAAATATCGATGACTAAAGGATTAATCCTTTAGGCCGGCCGGCAATGTTAACGCCACCACTGAACACACGACCGGTGCGAGGCCTGGTGTGAACGCGGTGAGGTGGTTGATTTGCCATCGTCGGCAGCACAAATAAAAATGTAGGAAAGATGTCAAACAGACGACGATTTCTTCTCTCTCTCTATCGTGGCCATTTTTTCACTATCTAAGAACAATTGTAATCGCTTTTCGCATTAATATTTTTTGGTTTTGAATTAAAGTTTTAATTTATTCGTTCGTTCAAATGAAAGTGTTTTTTTCTCCGGTCAGCCATCGTGGTTAACATATGTATATATTCGAAATACTTCTTTTACATCCGAAAATAATTAAAATATTTTTCCGGATACCGCTCCAATAGCTTCAATAATGTGTAATTCCAAAACAGATTTTTAATATTCCGTACGACGAATTTTTTTTTGTTGGAAATCCAGTCTATTGAGAAAAATAAATCGTCATCGAAAGAATCACATATTTACAATCTCATGCCGTATAAAGACGTCGATGGAGTCTTAAGAGTAAATGGAAGAATTGACGTCGCCGGATGGTTGCCATACGATACGAAGCACCCAATAATATTACCGCCAGATCACGATCTAACGGCGCTTTTAGCACATCATTACCACAACCAAATGCTACACTAGAATCTCGAAGCAACCATTCAGCAAAGGTATTGGATTCCGAGATTGCATCATATGCAAGATTGCGCGCCCCACGCCATCCGTACCACCAATGGGTCCGTTGCCAAAAGATCGATTGACGCCATACGTGCGACGTTTCACGTACACAGGTCTCGATTATTTTCGACCGCTGTTACTATCAATTGTACGTCGCCGCGAGAAGAGATGGATCGCAATGTTCACCTGCTTAACATTTCGTGCCATTCACCTTAAAATTGCATTTAATCTTTCTACATTTGCAATGCTACAATGTCAAAGAAGTATTTCGGTAATATACATATATAAAATGATTTTACCCGAAATTAAACCATCTTCAAACGCATTTTGTAGAGATACCTTAACAGCTAAAGTAATAATAATAAACATTTATTAATTATTATTATTACCTTACATCAACAAAATTTAAAATCAGTAATATTTCATAGATGTTTGGCTACTGGATGCAGTTTCTCTGACCAGTCACTAAGATTTTTAATGGGCAGATCAATAATTGAAAAATGCACTTTCAAACCATCCGGGCAATAAATAAATAATCGCACTAAAAAAACTAAAAAGTGAGTATTGCAAATGATTTTTTGGATAAATAATTTTACTTTAGCTGTTAAGGTATCTCTCCAAAATGCGTTTGAAGATGGTTTAATTTCGGGTAAAATCATTTTATATATGTTGTTAACGCCACCACTGAACACACGACCGGTGCGAGGCCTGGTGTGAACGCGGTGAGGTGGTTGATTTGCCATCGTCGGCAGCACAAATAAAAATGGAGGAAAGATGTCAAACAGACGACGTTTTCTTCTCTCTCTTTATCGTGGCCATTTTTTCACTATCTAAGAACAATTGTAATCGCTTTCCGCATTAATATTTTTTGGTTTTGAATTCAAGTTTTTATTTATTCGTTCGTTCTAATGAAAGTGTTTTTTTCTCCGCTTAGCCATCGTGGTTAACAAAATTGGTCCTTCAAACCGGATGAGTGCCAGATCAGCATCGAAATCATTCACGTGTTTTATGTAATTCAATCGTCGATATTTACACATTTTCGTAATAATTCACGTGTGATTCATCAAGTTTTACTCATCGTGTGGCACACAATCACATTATCATAAAATCAGATCGTATATTACATAATTTAGCGTATGAGAGTATTCTACATAGTTACATAATAACTCACTTATGCTTATCAATTTGTAAAGTGTCGTGTGCAAATTAGCAAATTATACACATTAATATCGCACAATAAATTTAAGGTTGAAATATACACGAGTTAAGTCAGTGATTCAATGAATATGACAAAGCAGGCGTCCTCAAACGTAGCAAGGAGCTAAGTGGGGATACCGAAGTCACAAAAGAGACAATCGAAGTCCAGATTGATCACCTGGAACAAAAGTACAAGGGATTTGGTGAGACACAAGACAAGATCGAAGCCGTGTGTGGCGAGAAGGAGTTAGAACAACAATTCGGCATTCGAGAACAAATCGAGGAGTATTATTTCGTCGCATGCTCAAACCTCAAAACATTATTGAGAAAATTTACCACGGCGACTTCAACACAGGATACCAAGGCAATCCCAGCCGATGCTTCCACACCACATCAATCAACCGAAATTCAGTTACCACGCATCAAGGTTCCTGTCTTCGATGGCAATTAATGAAATTGGACGGAATTCGAAAGTCTATTCACTGATCTTATCGACAAGAATCCGAGATTGACAGATTCGCAGAAGCTCCATTACCTGAAGGCAAATCTAACTGGTGAAGCCGCTACTCTATTGAGAACGGTGCCAACTACACAGAAGCATGGAAAAGCCTCATCAATCGGTACAAACATCGACGTTTTATTATCGACAGTAGCCTCCATCGATTCCGAAATATGCCCGCAGCCCTTCATGAATCCGCAATCGGATTGAGGGGCATCATCGATACCTCCACAGACACAGTCCGAAGTCTGAAATTTTTGGGCGTTCCGGTAGCTACCTGGGATATCATTCTCGTCAACATCATCGTCGACAAACTCGATCCAGAAACTCACCGTCAATGGGAATTGACACTAACTCGAACGAAGTATCCCACATATCAAGAACTTATGGATTTATTGGAGACTCGATGGCAATCATTCAACCAACCAAAATTCGTGAAAACAATCTTTGTTTCAACTGTTTGTCTGCGGAAGGGACACCGTAGCACAGAATGTTGTTCAAGTTTATGTCAAGTCTGCAACCGAAGACATCACACCCTATTACATATACCGGATGGGTCATATTGAACTCCAATCACTAACACAAGTAAAACATCGAATGACAACTTGCCAACTGCCGAAAATTCGAACGATGCTAATTCGCATCACACCACATCGCCGCTGACAGATGTATTACTCGCAACAGCAGTTGGAATTGTCGCAAACGGGAAACAAGATTTCACCATTCGAGCCTTGCTTGACTCAGGGTCCCAAGTGAAACTCATTTCCGAGAACGCCATAACTCGGATTGGCTTAAAACGGAAACCAGCCTCAATCTCAATTAGCGGAATTGGTGCTATTGAAGCAGCCAAATCACAATCGATTGTCGAATTCGTTCTTAAATCACGTGTTGATTCAAGATTCTCGATTTCCATTACAGCAGTTGTCGTCGAAATGATAACTGGCATCATGCCATCGCAGTACATCGAATCGCAACAGTGGAAACATCTACACGAGCTACAATTAGCCGATCCTCAGTTCAATCGTCATCACAAAATCGACTTGCTTGGGGCAGATGTCCTCAGAATGCTTCATATGGGTGAATGCATAAAATCTTTCAACGGTTCGCCATTCACACAAAAAACCAAATTGGGACACATATTGTTTGGGAGATTCGATCGAAACACAATCACACACTCCTTAAGTGCGACTGCAACCATCGAGAATTACACCAACGTTGACAACATTTTGAAGTCATTTTGGGAGCTTGAAAATGTACCAGCAGCCCAAGAACTCACGGAAGATGAAAGTCATTGTGAAAGACACTTTCAATCCACGCATTCCAGAAACAATGAAGGGAGATATATCGTGCAACTCCCATTCGTTGATCAGCTATTGCCGCTCGGAACATCTCGAGAAGGTGCAATCGTCAGACTGAAGCATATGGAACGCCGATCAATCACAAATGAAACGTGCTACCTCCCACACCATGGCGTGATGCAGGGGTCCAGCTCAAAGTCAAAATTACGTGTGGTTTTTGACGCCTCACACAAGACGACTTTCGGAGTTTCACTGAATCAAAACCTTCGTATCGGTCCCAAGCTTCAACAGAATCTATTCACGGTTATCACTCGATTTCGACAACCAAATTCGTGTTCATCGCAGATATTCGACAGATGTATCGACAGATCTTGGTGGACCCTGAGCACCAAGATTATCAACGTATACTTTGGAGAACAACGCCTGAGGACCCAATTCAAGATTATCGTCTGCGCACAGTAACCTACGGTACCAGCTGTGCTCCGTATTTGGCAATCGAATTCAAGGAATTGCTTGAAATCCAGCAACAGATGGTGGCATTACTCCAACGTGGCGGCTTTGAGCTTCGAAAATGGTCGTCAAATTGCCAATTCCTACTCGATCAAGTGTCATCAGATTACCACGAACATCGGCCATTGCGGGAATTGAAATGGGAAGAATCGGTCAAGGCACTTGGGTTACATTGGGCACCATCGGGAGATTATTTCGCATTTAAAGTCGAAGACTTTCCAGAATCGCCAGTAACAACCAAACGAATTATCCTCTCATAGGCTTCAAGGACCTTCGACCCGCTCGGATGGTTATCCCCTAGTGTCATCGTCGCAAAAATCATCTCTCAAGAGTTATGGGTGCTCGGACTATCGTGGGACGAGGCAGTACCAAAATCCGTCGCTGAAAGGTGGTCAAATTATCGGAAGAATCTGGGATTCTTGGAAACAATCAAAATCACTCGTTGGATGGACTATCAAACATGTTGCAACAATCTTCAGATACACGGCTTCAGCGACGCATCAATGAAAGCCTATGCTGCAGTCGTATATGCTCGCACCACATCAGAAGATGGATCAGTAAAAATTACCATCTCAGCAGCGAAAACCAAAGGCGAATCGCGTTTCGCAAATCCTCGATCATCTAAAACCCAATGAATGGCGGTATGTTGATACTCGACACAACCCCGCAGATTGCGCGTCTCGCGGCATCGACCCGTCGCTGCTTCACGATCATCATATTTGGTGGAAAGTTCCTGAATGGCTATCGAAACACTCGGACACTTGTCCAACACACAAAATCAATGAGTACTTCATCCCATTGAAAGAATGCAGAACCACTTCTATGGTCGTCGGGCAGTTAAACGAATCATCAAATTCTGAAGGGATCGATCAACTTCTGAATCGCTGTTCCGCTCTCGAAAAATTACTTCGAATCACATCCTATTGTAGACGTTTCGTTCTACAACTTCGTACCGACAAAGCCGATCGTAATACCAGCTTCATCACCGTGCCCGAAATGAATCGGTCATTCCATTTTTGGGTCCGATTTGAGCAGGGAGCCCACTTCACTGACGAAATAAATCGATGCCAATCAGGAAGAAATCTGTCGAACAAAAGTGTACTTCGTTCACTTCACCCATTTATCGATGGTGATGGAATCTTACGAGTCGGCGGACGATTAAAACATTCATATTTGCCATACCAAAGCAAGCACCCAATAATTCTACCGAAAACCAGTCAACTCACTACGTTAATCGTCGCACAGGCACATCGAACCACACTCCATGGTGGTCAACAATTAATGTTGGCACATTTTCGAAGCCGATTTTGGATAATCAATGTCAAGAAGCTGGTCCGTGCGCAGGTTCGCCATTGCGTGACATGTTTTCGTTATCGCTCAACCACCGGTCAGCAACTAATGGCCAATCTTCCAGCACCACGCGTTACCCCATGGCTTTTCTCCACAGTGGAGTGGATTACGCAGGACCGTTCTCGATCAAACAAAGCAAAGGCCGCGGTGTAAAATCAACTAAGGGATTCGTGTGCCTATCAACAAAGGCGCTTCATCTGGTGATGGTGTCAGATCTTACTGCAGATGCGTTCATCGCTTCATTCAGACGATTCACCGCTCGAAGCGGCAAGGTTCAAACCCTGTACAGTGACCGTGGCACCAACTTAATCGGATCCAATCGTCAACTAACATCGCTTCATCACCACAGCACAAGGAATGTGAACCCTGAAGTCGCCACAATGCTAGCTCAAGACAACACGAATTGGTGCTTCAACCCGCCCGCTTCACCACACTTCGGAGGCCTATGGGAGGCAGGGGTGAAGTCAGTCAAACACCATCTTCGAAGAATCATCGGCAATACATTACTCACTTTCGAAGAGATGACAACACTATTGTGCCAGATAGAAGCTTGCCTGAATTCGAGGCCATTGTGTCCCATTGGGTCACTTTCTCATCGGAGAGCCACCCATCACCATTCCAGAACCATCATTGCTTGACATCCAATCGAATCGTCTCAATCGATATCAGCAAATCCAACAAATGTGTCAACATTTCTGGAAGGTATGGTCGACTGAATATCTGTCACGACTGCAGCAACGTCCTAAATGGCTCAGGACGAACGTCAACTTCAAGGTCGGTCAACTGGTTCTCATCAAAAACGAACTTTGCCCACCAGCTCCCAGACAATTGCTGCGTTGCATTGGCTAATCCAGCTTGGCTTTAAAAAGCAACAGCTTTTGGCTTTAAATGGGCTTTAAATGTTCGATGCATTTTAATTGTTATGTGTGTTAAGCAAAACACCGCCTTACGGTGAGTGCTATAACTAAAAAATGGCTTTAGTTATAAATCCTAAAAACTTTTTGGATTTATTTTCGGCTTTATGCTTATGCGATTTTGTTGTAAGCCAAGCTGGATTAGCCAAAGCAACGCAGCAAATATCGATGACTAAAGGATTAATCCTTTAGGCCGGCCGGCAATGTTAACGCCACCACTGAACACACGACCGGTGCGAGGCCTGGTGTGAACGCGGTGAGGTGGTTGATTTGCCATCGTCGGCAGCACAAATAAAAATGGAGGAAAGATGTCAAACAGACGACGATTTCTTCTCTCTCTCTATCGTGGCCATTTTTTCACTATCTAAGAACAATTGTAATCGCTTTTCGCATTAATATTTTTTGGTTTTGAATTAAAGTTTTAATTTATTCGTTCGTTCAAATGAAAGTGTTTTTTTCTCCGGTCAGCCATCGTGGTTAACATATGTATATATTCGAAATACTTCTTTTACATCCGAAAATAATTAAAATATTTTTCCGGATACCGCTCCAATAGCTTCAATAATGTGTAATTCCAAAACAGATTTTTAATATTCCGTACGACGAATTTTTTTTTGTTGGAAATCCAGTCTATTGAGAAAAATAAATCGTCATCGAAAGAATCACATATTTACAATCTCATGCCGTATAAAGACGTCGATGGAGTCTTAAGAGTAAATGGAAGAATTGACGTCGCCGGATGGTTGCCATACGATACGAAGCACCCAATAATATTACCGCCAGATCACGATCTAACGGCGCTTTTAGCACATCATTACCACAACCAAATGCTACACTAGAATCTCGAAGCAACCATTCAGCAAAGGTATTGGATTCCGAGATTGCATCATATGCAAGATTGCGCGCCCCACGCCATCCGTACCACCAATGGGTCCGTTGCCAAAAGATCGATTGACGCCATACGTGCGACGTTTCACGTACACAGGTCTCGATTATTTTCGACCGCTGTTACTATCAATTGTACGTCGCCGCGAGAAGAGATGGATCGCAATGTTCACCTGCTTAACATTTCGTGCCATTCACCTTAAAATTGCATTTAATCTTTCTACATTTGCAATGCTACAATGTCAAAGAAGTATTTCGGTAATATACATATATAAAATGATTTTACCCGAAATTAAACCATCTTCAAACGCATTTTGTAGAGATACCTTAACAGCTAAAGTAATAATAATAAACATTTATTAATTATTATTATTACCCTACATCAACAAAATTTAGAATCAGTAATATTTCATAGATGTTTGGCTACTGGATGCAGTTTCTCTGACCAGTCACTAAGATTTTTAATGGGCAGATCAATAATTGAAAAATGCACTTTCAAACCATCCGGGCAATAAATAAATAATCGCACTAAAAAAACTAAAAAGTGAGTATTGCAAATGATTTTTTGGATAAATAATTTTACTTTAGCTGTTAAGGTATCTCTCCAAAATGCGTTTGAAGATGGTTTAATTTCGGGTAAAATCATTTTATATATGTTGTTAACGCCACCACTGAACACACGACCGGTGCGAGGCCTGGTGTGAACGCGGTGAGGTGGTTGATTTGCCATCGTCGGCAGCACAAATAAAAATGGAGGAAAGATGTCAAACAGACGACGTTTTCTTCTCTCTCTTTATCGTGGCCATTTTTTAACTATCTAAGAACAATTGTAATCGCTTTCCGCATTAATATTTTTTGGTTTTGAATTCAAGTTTTTATTTATTCGTTCGTTCTAATGAAAGTGTTTTTTTCTCCGCTTAGCCATCGTGGTTAACAAAATTGGTCCTTCAAACCGGATGAGTGCCAGATCAGCATCGAAATCATTCACGTGTTTTATGTAATTCAATCGTCGATATTTACACATTTTCGTAATAATTCACGTGTGATTCATCAAGTTTTACTCATCGTGTGGCACACAATCACATTATCATAAAATCAGATCGTATATTACATAATTTAGCGTATGAGAGTATTCTACATAGTTACATAATAACTCACTTATGCTTATCAATTTGTAAAGTGTCGTGTGCAAATTAGCAAATTATACACATTAATATCGCACAATAAATTTAAGGTTGAAATATACACGAGTTAAGTCAGTGATTCAATGAATATGACAAAGCAGGCGTCCTCAAACGTAGCAAGGAGCTAAGTGGGGATACCGAAGTCACAAAAGAGACAATCGAAGTCCAGATTGATCACCTGGAACAAAAGTACAAGGGATTTGGTGAGACACAAGACAAGATCGAAGCCGTGTGTGGCGAGAAGGAGTTAGAACAACAATTCGGCATTCGAGAACAAATCGAGGAGTATTATTTCGTCGCATGCTCAAACCTCAAAACATTATTGAGAAAATTTACCACGGCGACTTCAACACAGGATACCAAGGCAATCCCAGCCGATGCTTCCACACCACATCAATCAACCGAAATTCAGTTACCACGCATCAAGGTTCCTGTCTTCGATGGCAATTAATGAAATTGGACGGAATTCGAAAGTCTATTCACTGATCTTATCGACAAGAATCCGAGATTGACAGATTCGCAGAAGCTCCATTACCTGAAGGCAAATCTAACTGGTGAAGCCGCTACTCTATTGAGAACGGTGCCAACTACACAGAAGCATGGAAAAGCCTCATCAATCGGTACAAACATCGACGTTTTATTATCGACAGTAGCCTCCATCGATTCCGAAATATGCCCGCAGCCCTTCATGAATCCGCAATCGGATTGAGGGGCATCATCGATACCTCCACAGACACAGTCCGAAGTCTGAAATTTTTGGGCGTTCCGGTAGCTACCTGGGATATCATTCTCGTCAACATCATCGTCGACAAACTCGATCCAGAAACTCACCGTCAATGGGAATTGACACTAACTCGAACGAAGTATCCCACATATCAAGAACTTATGGATTTATTGGAGACTCGATGGCAATCATTCAACCAACCAAAATTCGTGAAAACAATCTTTGTTTCAACTGTTTGTCTGCGGAAGGGACACCGTAGCACAGAATGTTGTTCAAGTTTATGTCAAGTCTGCAACCGAAGACATCACACCCTATTACATATACCGGATGGGTCATATTGAACTCCAATCACTAACACAAGTAAAAAAATCGAATGACAACTTGCCAACTGCCGAAAATTCGAACGATGCTAATTCGCATCACACCACATCGCCGCTGACAGATGTATTACTCGCAACAGCAGTTGGAATTGTCGCAAACGGGAAACAAGATTTCACCATTCGAGCCTTGCTTGACTCAGGGTCCCAAGTGAAACTCATTTCCGAGAACGCCATAACTCGGATTGGCTTAAAACGGAAACCAGCCTCAATCTCAATTAGCGGAATTGGTGCTATTGAAGCAGCCAAATCACAATCGATTGTCGAATTCGTTCTTAAATCACGTGTTGATTCAAGATTCTCGATTTCCATTACAGCAGTTGTCGTCGAAATGATAACTGGCATCATGCCATCGCAGTACATCGAATCGCAACAGTGGAAACATCTACACGAGCTACAATTAGCCGATCCTCAGTTCAATCGTCATCACAAAATCGACTTGCTTGGGGCAGATGTCCTCGGAATGCTTCATATGGGTGAATGCATAAAATCTTTCAACGGTTCGCCATTCACACAAAAAACCAAATTGGGACACATATTGTTTGGGAGATTCGATCGAAACACAATCACACACTCCTTAAGTGCGACTGCAACCATCGAGAATTACACCAACGTTGACAACATTTTGAAGTCATTTTGGGAGCTTGAAAATGTACCAGCAGCCCAAGAACTCACGGAAGATGAAAGTCATTGTGAAAGACACTTTCAATCCACGCATTCCAGAAACAAGGAAGGGAGATATATCGTGCAACTCCCATTCGTTGATCAGCTATTGCCGCTCGGAACATCTCGAGAAGGTGCAATCGTCAGACTGAAGCATATAGAACGCCGATCAATCACAAATGAAACGTGCTACCTCCCACACCATGGCGTGATGCAGGGGTCCAGCTCAAAGTCAAAATTACGTGTGGTTTTTGACGCCTCACACAAGACGACTTTCGGAGTTTCACTGAATCAAAACCTTCGTATCGGTCCCAAGCTTCAACAGAATCTATTCACGGTTATCACTCGATTTCGACAACCAAATTCGTGTTCATCGCAGATATTCGACAGATGTATCGACAGATCTTGGTGGACCCTGAGCACCAAGATTATCAACGTATACTTTGGAGAACAACGCCTGAGGACCCAATTCAAGATTATCGTCTGCGCACAGTAACCTACGGTACCAGCTGTGCTCCGTATTTGGCAATCGAATTCAAGGAATTGCTTGAAATCCAGCAACAGATGGTGGCATTACTCCAACGTGGCGGCTTTGAGCTTCGAAAATGGTCGTCAAATTGCCAATTCCTACTCGATCAAGTGTCATCAGATTACCACGAACATCGGCCATTGCGGGAATTGAAATGGGAAGAATCGGTCAAGGCACTTGGGTTACATTGGGCACCATCGGGAGATTATTTCGCATTTAAAGTCGAAGACTTTCCAGAATCGCCAGTAACAACCAAACGAATTATCCTCTCATAGGCTTCAAGGACCTTCGACCCGCTCGGATGGTTATCCCCTAGTGTCATCGTCGCAAAAATCATCTCTCAAGAGTTATGGGTGCTCGGACTATCGTGGGACGAGGCAGTACCAAAATCCGTCGCTGAAAGGTGGTCAAATTATCGGAAGAATCTGGGATTCTTGGAAACAATCAAAATCACTCGTTGGATGGACTATCAAACATGTTGCAACAATCTTCAGATACACGGCTTCAGCGACGCATCAATGAAAGCCTATGCTGCAGTCGTATATGCTCGCACCACATCAGAAGATGGATCAGTAAAAATTACCATCTCAGCAGCGAAAACCAAAGGCGAATCGCGTTTCGCAAATCCTCGATCATCTAAAACCCAATGAATGGCGGTATGTTGATACTCGACACAACCCCGCAGATTGCGCGTCTCGCGGCATCGACCCGTCGCTGCTTCACGATCATCATATTTGGTGGAAAGTTCCTGAATGGCTATCGAAACACTCGGACACTTGTCCAACACACAAAATCAATGAGTACTTCATCCCATTGAAAGAATGCAGAACCACTTCTATGGTCGTCGGGCAGTTAAACGAATCATCAAATTCTGAAGGGATCGATCAACTTCTGAATCGCTGTTCCGCTCTCGAAAAATTACTTCGAATCACATCCTATTGTAGACGTTTCGTTCTACAACTTCGTACCGACAAAGCCGATCGTAATACCAGCTTCATCACCGTGCCCGAAATGAATCGGTCATTCCATTTTTGGGTCCGATTTGAGCAGGGAGCCCACTTCACTGACGAAATAAATCGATGCCAATCAGGAAGAAATCTGTCGAACAAAAGTGTACTTCGTTCACTTCACCCATTTATCGATGGTGATGGAATCTTACGAGTCGGCGGACGATTAAAACATTCATATTTGCCATACCAAAGCAAGCACCCAATAATTCTACCGAAAACCAGTCAACTCACTACGTTAATCGTCGCACAGGCACATCGAACCACACTCCATGGTGGTCAACAATTAATGTTGGCACATTTTCGAAGCCGATTTTGGATAATCAATGTCAAGAAGCTGGTCCGTGCGCAGGTTCGCCATTGCGTGACATGTTTTCGTTATCGCTCAACCACCGGTCAGCAACTAATGGCCAATCTTCCAGCACCACGCGTTACCCCATGGCTTTTCTCCACAGTGGAGTGGATTACGCAGGACCGTTCTCGATCAAACAAAGCAAAGGCCGCGGTGTAAAATCAACTAAGGGATTCGTGTGCCTATCAACAAAGGCGCTTCATCTGGTGATGGTGTCAGATCTTACTGCAGATGCGTTCATCGCTTCATTCAGACGATTCACCGCTCGAAGCGGCAAGGTTCAAACCCTGTACAGTGATCGTGGCACCAACTTAATCGGATCCAATCGTCAACTAACATCGCTTCATCACCACAGCACAAGGAATGTGAACCCTGAAGTCGCCACAATGCTAGCTCAAGACAACACGAATTGGTGCTTCAACCCGCCCGCTTCACCACACTTCGGAGGCCTATGGGAGGCAGGGGTGAAGTCAGTCAAACACCATCTTCGAAGAATCATCGGCAATACATTACTCACTTTCGAAGAGATGACAACACTATTGTGCCAGATAGAAGCTTGCCTGAATTCGAGGCCATTGTGTCCCATTGGGTCACTTTCTCATCGGAGAGCCACCCATCACCATTCCAGAACCATCATTGCTTGACATCCAATCGAATCGTCTCAATCGATATCAGCAAATCCAACAAATGTGTCAACATTTCTGGAAGGTATGGTCGACTGAATATCTGTCACGACTGCAGCAACGTCCTAAATGGCTCAGTACGACAACTTCAAGGTCGGTCAACTGGTTCTCATCAAAACCGAACTTTGCCCACCAGCTCCCAGACAATTGCTGCGTTGCTTTGGCTAATCCAGCTTGGCTTTACAAAAGCTTTTGGCTTTAAATGGGCTTTAAATGTTCGATGCATTTTAATTGTTATGTGTGTTAAACAAAACACCGCCTTACGGTGAGCGCTATAACTAAAAAATGGCTTTAGTTATAAATCCTAAAAACTTTTTGGTAATATTTTCGACTTCATGCTTATGCGATTTTGTTGTAAGCCAAGCTGGATTAGCCAAAGCAACGCATCAAATATCGATGACTAAAAGATTAATCCTTTAGGCCGGCCGGCAATGTTAACGCCACCACTGAACACACGACCGGTGCGAGGCCTGGTGTGAACGCGGTGAGGTGGTTGATTTGCCATCGTCGGCAGCACAAATAAAAATGGAGGAAAGATGTCAAACAGACGACGTTTTCTTCTCTCTCTCTCTATCGTGGCCATTTTTTCACTATCTAAGAACATTAATATTTTTTGGTTTTGAATTAAAGTTTTTATTTATTCGTTCGTTCAAATGAAAGTGTTTTTTTCTCCGCTCAGTCATCGTGGTTAACATATGTATATATTCGAAATACTTCTTTGACATCCGAAAATAATTAAAATATTTTTCCGGATACCGCTCCAATAGCTTCACTTATGTGTAATTCCAAAATAGATTTTTAATATTCCGCACGACGAATTTTTTTTTTGTTGGAAATCCAGTCTATTGAGAAAAATAAATCGTCATCGAAAGAATCATATATTTACAATCTCATGCCGTATAAAGATGTCGATGGAGTCTTGAGAGTAAATGGAAGAATTGACGTCGCCGGATGGTTGCCATACGATACGAAGCACCCAATAATATTACCGCAAGATCACGATCTAACGGCGCTTTTAGCACATCATTACCACAACCAAATGCTACACTAGAATCTCGAAGCAACCATACGGCAAAGGTATTGGATTCGGAGATTGCATCATATGCAAGATTGCGCCCCACGCCATCCGTACCACCAATGGGTCCGTTGCCAAAAGATCGATTGACGCCATACGTGCGACCTTTCACGTACACGTCACCGCGAGAAGAGATGGATCGCAATGTTCACCTTCTTAACATTTCGTGCCATTCACCTTAAAATAGCATTTAATCTTTCAATATTTGCTATGTCAAAGAAATATTTCGAATATATACATATATAAAATGATTTTACCCGAAATTAAACCATCTTCAAACGAATTTTGGAGAGATACCTATACAGCTAAAGTAAAATTATTTATCCAAAAAATCATTTGCAATACTCACTTTTTAGTTTTCTTAGTGCGATTATTTATTTATTGCCCGGATGGTTTGAAAGTGCATTTTTCAATTATTGATCTGCCCATTAAAAATCTTAGTGACAGGTCAGAGAAACTGCATCCAGTAGCCAAACATCTATGAAAAATATTACTAATTTGAAATATTGTTGATGTAAGGTAATAATAATAAACATCTATTAATTATTATTATTACCTTTGAAAGCTAGCGACTGAACTTAAGAATGTTGCATACCGAGCAATGCAATAATCTCATAGAACGCGGGCACGCGAAAATGAATATAAAGAGCTCAGAAGATGAAAAAACAGTTCACCGGCGAAAGAAAGCAGCCTGGGAGAAGAATCTCTGCAGTGAACTAGAACAGTACAGAGAGCGATGACTGCACCAGGCGCCAAAGAGTACACGGTATGACGTCATATACACCGCGTTCAAGATACTGCAAAGAAAAAGAGGGTAATCTGACCGCCGATCTTAAAGGCATCATAGAGCTCTGAGAAGATCACTTTTATGAGTTGGTAAATGGCAAGCTAACTGAGTAATTTGAGGCTCCACCAATGATCGAATACCATACTGTGCTGCAGCCACCAAGCATAGCCGAAGTTAGCAGAGTGATAATTCGGCCCAAAAATAATAAGGCTACGGTCCCGGATGGGATCCCAGCGGAACTGATTAAAATAGGAGGCCCCACTTTACACCAAGCCATTCATGAAATAATAGTGAACGTATGGGAGGAAGAATCTATGCCAGATTACTGTCTAAGAGGCATCCTGTGTCCCATATATAAGAAGGGAGATATCACAACATGCAGCAATTATCGTGGTATAACCTTATTGAGAACCGCGTATAAGATTTTCTCCTCTATCCTTCAAGACAGGATAGCCCCGTACGTTAAAGTCATCATTGGTCCATACCAATGTGGCCTCATCCCAGGCAAATCAACAACTGGTCAGATTTACACCGTTAGGCAGGTGAAGGAAAAATGTCCAAAGTTTCCAAACTCACAACACCATATTTTTATAGACTTTAAAGCAGCCTATGATAACATAGCCAGAGTAGAATTTTATAAAGCCATGAGAGAATTCGGCATCCCAAATAAACTGGCACGACTTTGTTGGTTGACCATGACCAATGCTATTAGCCAAGTAAAACTATCCGGATCACTATCAAGCCCATTGAACATCTATAACGGGCTCCGACAAGGGAATGGACTGGCCTGCGTCCTCTTCAACCTGGCATTGGAGAAAGTGATCCGAGACTCTGAAGTAACGGCGAGAGGAACAATCCTCTATAAGTCCATTCAGATACCGGCTTACGCAGACGATATTGACATCGTTGGTAGAAACACAAGAGCTGTACAGGAAGCTTTCATCCCGATCGAGAAGGCGAAATCTATGGCTGCACATAAATGAGAGCCAAAAAAGTACATGGTGGCCACGTCTGCAAGTAGAAGATCCATCGCAATTAAAATAGTGGAGCGCAAATTTGAAGAAGTGCAATCCTTTAACTATCTCGGGTCAATTGTAGCAGCCGATAACAGCATGAGCCAAGAATACGCGCACGGTTGCTTAAAGCCAACAAAGACTACTATAGTCTGTCAAGACTCTTTAATTCCTTAACTTAACCATAACATCCAAGCTGCTGGTACATAAGACAGTGGTCGTACCAGTACTTACATATGGATCAGAGACTTGGGTGCTTAGCAAAAAGCATTCTGACCTATTAGCCGCGTTCGAGAGAAAAGTCTTACGGAGAATGGTTGGCCCCGCATGTGAGGAAGGACGTTTCCGGAGACTCTGATAAGATAAGATCTACGAGCGTTTCCGCGATGTCGACATCGTGAAGAGAACTAAGCTCGGTAGGCTCCGGTGAGCAGCACACCTAGCTCGCATGAGCGAAGAGGATCCTGCTCGGAAAGTAATTTGCGGTAAGATTTATGGAACACGACAGCGAGGCCGCCCAAGCCAGGACCAGGACGACCAGAGTTTAGGGATGCCAAACTGGATGACATCGGCTCGAAATCGGGACTGGTGAAGAAACTTTTTGCGGGAGAGCAGGACCGGACCCCGGTTGTAGAGCCAAATATGATGATGAAGAAAAATTTATTTCATTTTTATTAATTTTTTAAAGACCCAATCGTATTTTCGTAATTACTAATGGTACTGAAATTTAAAATTGTTTTTTTTATTGTAAATTGATATGTTTACCTTGGGATTTGTGTATATCCACATAAATATAATTCATTATTGTAGTTGTAAGGCAAAATTAAATGTTTGCATTTATTGATAATTTCTTATTTTAATATCAATTTAATAAACAGAATATTATTATGAAAATAACACAAACTAAAATATAATATATGCTGACAATGGCAATGTAATTTAATGTAATGGAATGTGATGACGAATGTTTCACAGTTGTATTTTTTACTGCGTTCCGTACGGCACTCACTTGGCGACTGACTAGGTCGTATATCTTTTTACGGTTTGTTTGTACGAAAGAAATATTTGTATGCAGGGATGTTATTTTTACATGGATGCTCTAACACTCCTCCCCCCGTGAATCACCCGGGGATTCACAATCAACACTGAGGACACCGAGTTTCGTTGTTGGGCGCCGAAAGGATCCATTGGCTGTTTCTACCTCAGCAAATCGGAATCGGCCCATCTTTGGCCGGAAAAACTTGTGTAATACGACCTTTCTGCCATTGGCTGCGAGGAAGATTGGAATCGCAAATGATGACCAGATCGTCGATTTCTAGTGGACGGACTTTGTCAAACCATTTCTGGCGTTGCATAAGTTGTGGAAAATACTCGGTGGTCCATCTTTTCCACATGCGGTCTTTGAGGTTTTTTTCTACTCTCCACTGCTTCCTGAGGCATATCTTCTCGTCTACCGAATACGGTGTTTGTGTGGATCTTACACATCCTAACCGGCAGTGGTTTGGCGTCAGTGGCTCGTCGTCTTGCATTGTAAGTGGAATGTCTGTGAGTGGGCGGGAGTTTATAATGTTTTCAGCTTCTATTAAAACACTTCTTAGTGTTTCTACTCTCGGAGCTACTTCGAAAAGTGTTTTTTCAGCAGGCGTTTGACCATTCGAATCATATAAAATGATTTTACCCGAAACTAAACCATCTTCAAACGCATTTTGGAGAGATACCTATACAGCTAAAGTAAAATTATTTATCCAAAAAATCATTTGCAATATTATTTATTGCCCGGATGGTTTGAAAGTGCATTTTTCAATTCTTGATCTGCCCATTAAAAATCTCAGTGACAGGTCAGAGAAACTGCATCCAGTAGCCAAACATCTATGAAAAATATTACTAATTTGAAATATTGTTGATGTAAGGTAATAATAATAAACATCTATTAATTATTATTATTACCTTTGAAAGCTAGTGACTGACTTTTAGAATGTTGCATACCGATCAATGCAATAATCTCATAGAACGCGGGCACGCGAAAATGAATATAAAGAGCTCAGAAGATGAAAAAACAGTTCACCGGCGAAAGAAAGCAGCCTGGGAGAAGAATCTCGGCAGTGAACTAGAACAGTACAGAGAGCGATGACTGCACCAGGCGCCAAAGAGTACACGGTATGACGTCATATACACCGCGTTCAAGATACTGCAAAGAAAAAGAGGGTAATCTGATCGCCGATCTCAAAGGCATCATAGAGCTCTGAGAAGAGCACTTTTATGAGTTGGTAAATGGCAAGCTAACTGAGTAATTTGAGGCTCCACCAATGATCGAATACCATACTGTGCTGCAGACACCAAGCATAGACGAAGTTAGCAGAGTGATAATTCGGCCCAAAAATAATAAGGCTACGGTCCCGGATGGGATCCCAGCGGAACTGATTAAAATAGGAGGCCCCACTTTACACCAAGCCATTCATGAAATAATAGTGAACGTATGGGAGGAAGAATCTATGCCAGATTACTGTCTAAGAGGCATCCTGTGTCCCATATATAAGAAGGGAGATATCACAACATGCAGCAATTATCGTGGTATAACCTTATTGAGAACCGCGTATAAGATTTTCTCCTCTATCCTTCAAGACAGGATAGCCCCGTACGTTAAAGTCATCATTGGTCCATACCAATGTGGCCTCATCCCAGGCAAATCAACAACTGGTCAGATTTACACCGTTAGGCAGGTGAAGGAAAAATGTCCAAAGTTTCCAAACTCACAACACCATATTTTTATAGACTTTAAAGCAGCCTATGATAACATAGCCAGAGTAGAATTTTATAAAGCCATGAGAGAATTCGGCATCCCAAATAAACTGGCACGACTTTGTTGGTTGACCATGACCAATGCTATTAGCCAAGTAAAACTATCCGGATCACTATCAAGCCCATTGAACATCTATAACGGGCTCCGACAAGGGAATGGACTGGCCTGCGTCCTCTTCAACCTGGCATTGGAGAAAGTGATCCGAGACTCTGAAGTAACGGCGAGAGGAACAATCCTCTATAAGTCCATTCAGATACCGGCTTACGCAGACGATATTGACATCGTTGCTAGAAACACAAGAGCTGTACAGGAAGCTTTCATCCCGATCGAGCAGGCGAAATCTATGGCTGCACATAAATGAGAGCCAAAAAAGTACATGGTGGCCACGTCTGCAAGTAGAAGATCCATCTCAATTAAAATAGTGGAGCGCAAATTTGAAGAAGTGCAATCCTTTAACTATCTCGGGTCAATTGTAGCAGCCGATAACAGCATGAGCCAAGAATACGCGCACGGTTGCTTAAAGCCAACAAAGCCTACTATAGTCTGTCAAGACTCTTTAATTCCTTAACTTAACCATAACATCCAAGCTGCTGGTATATAAGACAATGGTCGTACCAGTACTTACATATGGATCAGAGACTTGGGTGCTTAGCAAAAAGCATTCTGACCTATTAGCCGCGTTCGAGAGAAAAGTCTTACGGAGAATGGTTGGCCCCGCATGTGAGGAAGGACGTTTCCGGAGACTCTGATAAGATAAGATCTACGAGCGTTACCGCGATGTCGACATCGTGAAGAGAACTAAGCTCGGTTGGCTCCGGTGAGCAGCACACCTAGCTCGCATGAGCGAAGAGGATCCTGCTCGGAAAGTAATTTGCGGTAAGATTTATGGAACACGACAGCGAGGCCGCCCAAGCCAGGACCAGGACGACCAGAGTTTAGGGATGCCAAACTGGATGACATCGGCTCGAAATCGGGACTGGTGAAGAAACTTTTTGCGGGAGAGCAGGACCGGACCCCGGTTGTAGAGCCAAATATGATGATGAAGAAAAATTATTAATTTTTTAAAGACCCAATCGTATTTTCGTAATTACTAATGGTACTGAAATTTAAAATTGTTTTTTTTATTGTAAATTGATATGTTTACCTTGGGATTTGTGTATATCCACATAAATATAATTAATTATTGTAGTTGTAAGGCAAAATTAAATGTTTGCATTTATTGATAATTTCTTATTTTAATATCAATTTAATAAACAGAATATTATTATGAAAATAACACAAACTAAAATATAATATATGCTGACAATGGCAATGTAATTTAATGTAATGGAATGTGATGACGAATGTTTCACAGTTGTATTTTTTACTGCGTTCCGTACGGCACTCACTTGGCGACTGACTAGGTCGTATATCTTTTTACGGTTTGTTTGTACGAAAGAAATATTTGTATGCAGGGATGTTATTTTTACATGGATGCTCTAACACTCCTCCCCCCGTGAATCACCCGGGGATTCACAATCAACACTGAAGACACCGAGTTTCGTTGTTGGGCGGCGAAAGGATCCATTGGCTGTTTCTACCTCAGCAAATCGGAATCGGCCCATCTTTGGCCGGAAAAACTTGTGTAATACGACCTTTCTGCCATTGGCTGCGAGGAAGATTGGAATCGCAAATGATGACCAGATCGTCGATTTCTAGTGGACGGACTTTGTCAAACCATTTCTGGCGTTGCATAAGTTGTGGAAAATACTCGGTGGTCCATCTTTTCCACATGCGATCTTTGAGGTTTTTTTCTACTCTCCACTGCTTCCTGAGGCATATCTTCTCGTCTACCGAATACGGTGTGGATTTGTGTGGATCTTACACATCCTAACCGGCAGTGGTTTGGCGTCATTGGCTCGTCGTCTTGCATTGTAAGTGGAATGTCTGTGAGTGGGCGGGAGTTTATAATGTTTTCAGCTTCTATTAAAACACTTCTTAGTGTTTCTACTCTCGGAGCTACTTCGAAAAGTGTTTTTTCAGCAGGCGTTTGACCATTCGAATCAGGCGCTCCCAACAGCTTCCTAAGCTGGGGCAGGGCAATGGAATATCCATTCAATAAAGTTGTTGCCGTTGTCACTTTTTATTTTGACTGGCTTTCCTCGACGATTGATGAAATTGCGTAGGCATATAATGAAAGCATCTGTTGATAAATTTTCAGCCTACTCCAGATGGGCCTCTCTAATTGTAACGCATGAGAAAATGACCATCTCTTTTCCGCCGGCGACCAATAGCAACACTAAAGGAACCAAAAAGATCCACACCAGCATATGTGAACGGGCGAATGTATGGAGTAACTCGATCAGGTGGTAGTTGACCCATAAGCGGCTGAAACGGTTTGACTCTGTCAATCTTACATCTGTGGCAACTACGTTGTACGGCTTTTAAAATGGCTTTAGCATGTGGAAACCAAAACTTTTGGCTGGCTTCCTTGATTGTAACTGCTGCGTTCTGATGTTGAAGTCTCTCGTGTTACTGACGCATGATGAGTTCAGAGATGGTGTGCTTTTGCGGTAACAAAATTGGACGTCTTGCTTTGTATGGTAAACAATAGGCTTCGTTAATACGACCTTGAACTCTTAAAAGGCCGTTTTCGTCCAAGTACGAAATCATTTGGTAAATTGGGCTGGTTTTCAAAATCGGTTTTGCGGATTTTATTGTGGCGATTTATACGGCGTATTTATTTCAGACACTGTCAGTGGCCCTCTTCTCGCTGATTGTGAGCTGGTATTTCTTTGGCATCGGAATTTGCTTGTAGCACGTAGTACTCAGGCAAAAGTTCTTTTAAGCCTGGAATAAGCAGAAAAACGATTAAAATCAATAACTGTGTTACCTGACAGCACCTGTAGCATTAGACAAGGTTTAACTTCTTCTTCTACATGATTTGGAGGCGACTCGATATCTGTGACAGGCCAACACTCCTCAGACAGGAGCAGAAACGCTGGATCAGTGAGCCAAAGACTGTTCAACTTTGGAACCCCTTCTGCGCGGGTTGCCAAGTCGGGGCTATTTTTTTCGGACGGGGTGTAATGCCATTGGGACGCTTCAGTAGACGTTAAAATTTCAGCAATGCGATGGCTTACAAAGGCTTTATATTTTCTTTCTGATGAGTGAATCCAGTAAAGTACTGTTTTTGAATCCGTCCAAAATATTGTCCGAGAAATGTTGATATTATGATGACGGACTATTATTTTACAAAATCGTGTGCCTAACACGGCAGACTGGAGCTCCAACCTGGGCATTGACGTTACTTTCTGTGGTGCTCCACGAGTTTTTCCAAAAACGAAAACGACTTTAACTCCTTGGGCATTTGTGATACGGAAATAGCCCGCACAGGTAAAGGCTACTTGACTGGCATCCATAAATATATGTAGCTGGATTTCATCTTGCTGGTTTGGTGAATAGCATCGCTGTACCTTAAAACAGTCGACCTTTTTGAACTCCTTCCACCAGGCGATCCATCTTCTATTCATCTCAACTGGGAGTAGGTCATTCCACGTAATGATAGCTTTCCAAGTGTTGCGGACTAAGACTTTCAAAAACAGTAGAACGTCCGCTAATAACCCACATGAGTCAAAAATGGCCATAACGATTCCTAAGAGTTCTCGCTTGGTTGGCGGGCGTCTCTCTTCCAGAACTTCTTTAGGGATACGATGAAATTTAGTCTTGAATTTAAATATGTCGGCTGTAGTATTCCAATGCATTCCGAAAATTGCCTCCGCGTTTACCTTGACTATTTCGGTGCAAATTCGCTTCTTCCTTGGTTTGGAAAATTATAACGAAATCGTCAACGAATGTCTGTTTACGAATGCAGCTGCGGCGTCGGTATACTGATTGGCAAATTCTTCGACGTTTCTGTTTTTTATGAACTCAGATCATGGAGACCATTGCATGATGTTCTAACTGGTTCGTTTCGTCATTTCTCCAGAGGAATCTCTGAGCGTGCTGGTCCTGTGTTCTTATATGGATTTGAGAATACATATCTCGAATATCGGCTGCTACTCCTATGAGACCTTCTCTGAACTTAAAAAGAATACCAATGAGCGGCTTAGCTTGCTCAGGTCCTTTTAGCAGGACGGAGTTTAGAGAGGAACCGTCTACTGTGGCGGCGGCGTCGAAAACTATTCGCATTTTGTCGGGCTTGTGTGGACTTTGGACGGCAAAGTGGGTTAAGTACCATACTATTTGGCTGATGTCACGAACTTCTTCATCGGAGAGTGTTCTTGGATACCCTTTATCAAAATAGTTGAGCATTTCGTATTTATATCTTTTGGCGAAGTCTGCATTCTTTTTCATCTTATTTTCAATGCCGAAAAGGCCATCTTGAAGCGATTCGGCAATGCAGGTGGAAAGCTCTTCCAAAGTAGGCCCGTTTCAAATCTATTTCCCTTGCGATATGTGGTCTCCTGTAGAATTTTGCGAGCGCGTTGATTGTCTTCTGAGTCAAGTATTGTGGGCGAGGTATTTATTCCGAAATTTTCAGCAGAAAAGTATTCTTCCACTATTGTGTGTAGTTCGTCTCGTTCCTGCTTCTCTTGGATGTGAAGCATCGATAATGTTACATTGGTTGGCCCGTAAGCGAACCATCCCAACTTCGTCTTTAGAGCAATAGGATTTTTGGTACCGGACTAAACCATGATGGTCGATACCCCCAAATGAATGTTATCGAGACCGAGAAGTATCGCTGGCTTGATATTTGTATAGTCTTTAAGATGTAGGAACTCCAAATGCTTAAGATTCGACCTTTGGAATGATTGACTCGGTAAGTCCAGAGTACGGATTTTGGCCGCAAATGTGAAAAACTCACCTGAATGTGAGATGTCAGTTTGTATACGTAGAAGATGTATAGCATACAATTTTAAAGTTGTGTGATGTTTTTTCATTCTTTGGCTTAGTGTAATTTAATGGCAGATTCTAGTATAAGACTCTAGTACAAATTGTGAATCGGTTCGATTTTGAATGCTTGCATTTATTGTTAATTTTTTTTTAATATCAATTTAACAAACAGAATATGATTATGAAAATAACACAAACTACAATATAACGTACTGACAATGGCAATGTCAATGTAATTTAATTTAATGGAATGTGATGACGAATGTTTCACAATTGTATCTTTTACTGCGTTCCGTACGGCTCTCACTTGGCGACTGACTAGTTCGTATATCTTTTGACAGTTCGTGTGTACGAAAGAAATATATGTATGCAGGCATGTTATTTGTACAAGGATGCTCTAACTGCTTCCACTTTGGAGCACTTGTTGCTCTCGAACCACTTGGTGTTCGCTGTTCATTTCTGAATAACCGGGAAAATTTGTCTCGAAGGTTTGTCCACTTCCTCTTGCATACTAAAAATAATGTTCCAAATCTATATATAAATAGGCATATACAAAGCAGTTCAGCACCTTTTTCTCCTTTGTTTGTCAAACGATTTTCTTTTTTCTCTTTTGTTTGGTAGCTATTCACGAGCTTTAGTGTTATCAGTAAAAAAAATTTGGAAATAGAACGGTTTTTATTATCGTTCATGTTAGCGTTCGAGGCAGTTGCTAGTAGTTCAAAATTCAACTTTTTCAAATTGTGCCTCGAATACAGACACCACAGTCGTTGTTGACGACGTTGTCGTGGAAGTCCATTTATGTATTAATTTTAATTACTTTTAAGTAGCTTAAGCTTGATTTTTAATGGAAATTTTTATAAATATCAATAAATCAGGATTTTTTAATTGTGATTGACTCTTATTTTATTGATTTTATTTTTTATTTAATTATAATAGTACTAAACTCTTCTGTGTTGTAAATACATATAAAAGTTATGGTCTCAGATATAAAATGAACGAATGTATAAGAGTAGAAACAAAAATGTTCAAAATATGTAACCAATATATGTTTTCCACAAATTTTAAATAATGATTATGGTCGAATTTTCACTACTGGGCGAACACTAGTAATATTAATTCGATATATTCAAAAATATCTCTTGTATACTTGTATATATACCTGTCACGGAAAGCTTCTCAATTCGCCGTTCGGATCCGGCCTTAAATTGTAGGACCCTTTCATTTGTGTCCAAAAATATAAATGCGCAACACAAATGGTCGCGAGAAGCCAGGGCTTGGACCGCAATGGTCTGTCGCGCCGAATATTATTATAATTTTGTTCAATGAGAAAAAAGGCAGAACAGATCAGAACAAATTTGTGAATAATGTCAGATCAAGTTAGAACGGAAAATGACAGCCACATGTCAAGTCATAGAATGTTAAGTAATACATGTTTCAGCAACGCCAAGTAGAAAGCATGCAATTTGCAATTACAGCTGATTTTGACATTTCTCCAAATCTGTTCTACTTCAAGAGTAGGTGCAGAAAAGCTGTCCAGAGCAGAATCATTGAACACAAAGTAGAACAGTCTCAGACTGAAATTTTTGTCATTGAACACGAAAACTTGATATTTTTCTTCTCTGAACTGTTCGGAACAGCCTCATTGAACAAAATTTATATTAAAAAAAAAACTCATATTACTTTCAATCAAAATATTTTTTAAATTACCTGGTTTACCTACTATGGCGGCAATTTTAGTACTGCTGTCTGCTTTATTGTTTCTATTTTTATATAGTGGATTTGTTTTGTCGTAAATGCATGGGTGGTTTCAATAAGTAGTTTAGTCTCAAATTGGGCCTGAATATAATAATAATATAAATTACAAACATATATTATAAACTAGCATTTTTATTGTTTCTTACTTTATCCATGGTAATTTTGACTAAAATTTCTAAAACAATACCAGCTGTATTTTATTTGCCGAGGAATAAGAAATTACAACAACAATTGCACTATCTTATTCCTTCTTTGGAATGAGAAAAACTGCTGTGTTCGTGATTTTGACATTCGAATTCCTTAATCCTCGGCAAATAAACTACGCCTAACGAATACCGCAAACCGGTAAAACGAAAAGAGGTTAAATCAGAACGAAAAAAAAATTCTTCCAAATTTTAGGATGAGTGCGGAAATCGTTGCTGTATTGCTTTGGCTAATCCAGCTTGGCTTACAACAACAATCGCATAAGCATTAAGCCGAAAAAAAATCCAAAAAGTTGTTAGGATTTATAACATAACAATTAAAATGCATCGAAAATTTAAAGCGAAAAGCTGTTGCTTTACAAAGCTAAGCCGGCTTTGCCAAAGCAACGCAGCACGTGCTTATTTTTGGAATAGTTCAGTTCCGAATTTTACTATATTATTTACCAAAATATCGCCGACAAATTCCCTCTAATTCAGAATTTGTTATTTTTAAACGCACTTATTAATATCATAAACGCACCCATTAAAGTCACAGACGCACTCATTTAGTAGTAGTAGTAGTAATTTTTATTGAGAATTTTTTTTTACACGTTTGGTTTTACACGTTTTATACATTATTTTACTAAAATTTAGTAAATTGCCGACTTAGAATTGGCCAGACTACACAAAAATGTATTTTAATTGTTTTTATTTTTTGATTTTAATCTAAGTAATGTTGAAAGAAGTAAAGAATAGAAAGAGATGCAAATGGTAACAGGCAACAGGAGACACCAGTAGTTATGTGTGCAAGTGCCTGAATGGTATATAAAATTCATTTCGTTATAATGTGTATAATAATTTTAATGAATTAATTCAACATTTATACAATCTTATTTGTTTACATTTATAGCTTGCAAATTGTTTGCAACAAATTAAAGTTAATAATATATAGATACTTAGATTAGGATAATTACACATCTAGTTTGTAAGCATAGGTTATATTTAGATTTAATAGTTCAATGATAATGAGATAGGATAGGATAGTGTGACTACAAATCTAGTTTTGATATATATGATATATTTGATGAACTCCTTTGGTAAAATTGTCCCCCTCCCGGAGAAGGAATTCCGGATCGGAGACAGCACAGAGGATACTGATTGGCGACAGATACTATCGGTCATTGATTGAATAGTTGGTGTTTTCAGAGAAAATGTCTTGGAGGATAGGGTTGTCATGATCCTGCAATGCAGCTATTCTTTTTTTTGAGAGTAAAATCAGGTAGTTGAACAGTGGGATAATTCCAGAATCCTCATATAAAGTTTTATTGCTGTACCATTTCCCTGATCGTCTCCTTCTTTTAGAAATACAATTTCTTATTATTTTCCTCTCAAATCTTTGCATTTCTTGTGCAACATTGGGTGTAATGTAAAACCAAAGAAGAAAACCATACGAAATTAAAGGCCGAATTATAGTTTTGTACATCAAAAGTTTTGTCTTTTTTTCAACGTCTCTTGAGTTAATGAGAACTTTAAGTTTCGCCGCAGCGGCTTTGCTGTTGCGGAGGGCTAATCTCGCGTGGGGATTCACTTTAAGACGTTCATGGAGACTGATTCCCAGGTACCTGATAGATTGCCTGAGAGGGCTGGTGTTCCCTTCAATTACGAGTTTGAGATATCGACTTTCTCGTACCGCTAGATGGTGTCCCTTACCGGAGGCATTTCTAAAACAGATCAGACTGCATTTATTATAATTGGGTTTAATTCCCCATCTCTTATAATATAGTATAACCTCATTTAAGTGGTTTTTAACGCAACTGAGGGCCTCATGGGGCCTTTCATTGGCGCTAAAAAGAATTGTGTCGTCTGCGTAAAGAATTGTTTCGGAGTAGTTGATTCTGATAGGGAAGTCGTATAGGTAGATGTTTAAGAGAAACGGGCCTAGTATGGAGCCCTGTGGGACACCAGCCAAGATTGGGATAGAGCCTGAGTTATTGTTTTCAAAAGATACTTGTGTACTGCGATTAGAGAGAAATGAATAAGATTTTTATGAATTTTTATGAATTTAGGAATCATCTTAGCTTTTTTCCAGCTAGTAGGAAAATAGCAATTGTTAATACAATTGTTGAGTATTGGTGTTATATGTTTGGCTATTGTTTTTTTGGATTTACGGAGAATAAAGTTTGAAATGTTATCTGGTCCGGATGATTTTTTATTGTTAAGTGAAAAAATTTCGGATTCAACTAAGCCACAAGAGAGAAAAGATTCATTGGAAATTGAGTCTGACTTATTAAGGGGATCTAATTTTAAGGTTGCATTCCATACCTCGAAGGCGCTATTAAAAGTATTCACTGTTGATGTGTTTTCTGCGCCGCTTTGTGGTACTTTTAAGGAGAACAGGTCCGTATAGAAGGATTCAAATGCATTTATTTTTTCAGATGAAGAAGAAAAGACTGTCACCAAGCGCTAAAGTCATTTCAGTATCTGAAGCTTTATTTTTCCGACCCGTTATCTGATCGATTACTTTAAAAACATTCGCAGAGGGTTTCAGACTATTAAGTCTTGAACGAAATTGAGAATTAATTTCTATTCTGAATTTTTCTTTTATTATTTTACTCAAGCAACTAATGCGCGATGACAATTCTATGTATTCCTGATTTATACGATCCCCCAACCGATAGTAGATCCTTTTTAGGTTTTTTTTCCATATTTTTCTAATTTTAAGCCCAAGAAATAATGCAACTCGTTAAAGACGCTGTGAAAGCATTTATGTGAAAAAAAATTTATTCATTGGATAAGTTTCTATCTGTAGGACGTGTTTGGTTGATTAAAATTGAGTAAAGTGATTGGTTCAAATTCAACCAGTTTGTGTCTTTAAAAAACGTGAAGTGCTTCGGTGAGGTTGGAAGTGCAGAAGTAGATTGAAGATGCATGCTCATAAATACTGAAAAATGGTCAGAGATGGGATCAAGCGTGATACATGCAACATTGTCCCCTGGATGGTTGGCAGACCGGAGGTTAGCGGATGTTATAAAAAAGTCTACGTGAGAACCAGAGCTCGGTCTAGTGGGGCCCTCAGCAGCTATGATGTCGAACTCAAGGAAACGACTGTCCAAATACCACTGAGACAAGTGTTCGCCGTTAATGTTTCTTACATCGTCACCCCAGAGAGGGTGACGCGCATTAAAATCGCTACCAATGATTACGAAATCAAAGCTACTTAGGCATGATACAAGATCACGCTTGACGTAAAGCAAGGCCTACAAGGAATGTAGATCGAAACCAACGCTAAAGTTTTCGTTGATTCGAAAACCTTAAGTGGAATGCAAGCTATTGTGGTAGAAATGGTTTGGTTTTGAAAGTATATTTGAGAAAATTCTATTGAGGTTTTAGCGAGGATACCTGTGCCTGGACCCGTGTTATTTCTGATAAGATCATACTCTCGGTTGAAGCCGCATTTGGATTTGTTTTTTTTTTCAAGCAAGTTTCCTGCAAAAGGAGCGCAGTAGGAAGAGTATCATTGAGTAGCTGCTCAACTTCTATTTGTTTTGTAACGAAGTGTTTTCCCAGCCGGGGTATCCTCAGCTTGACCAGGGTTCTTTGTTCAAAAGGGTCGTTACAATAAAAGATTTTTATTTAATTTAGGAACTCAGGATTTGGTGTTTATTGTTTCCTTAAAGAAGTTATAATAAATTTATGGTTATTTCAGTGACTTAGTTCTAATTCTTAAGTTATGATTCTATAAAATCAGTTATAATGGGTTAATGGTTATTTCAATGGCTTAATTCTAATTTTCAAGTTGTGGTTCTGTTGGCTGTGCTGTCTTCGTAGCACAGTGACAAGGGTACTTCGCTTGTTTACTATGGCAGCAAGTCTAAGTCTAGTTCTGAGCAATGGCAAGGATACTACGCTTGTGTACTGTAACAGAATGTCTATGTCCAGTGTTCCTGAGCAGTGACAAAGGTACTCCGCTTGTGCACTGTGACAGAATAGTCCCAGTCCAGTCTTCTGAGCAGTGACGAAGATGCTTCGCTCGTGCACTGTAACAGAGTGTCTATGTCCAGTGTTCCTGAGCAGTGACAAAGGTACTCCGCTTGTGCACTGTGACAGATTAGTCCCAGTCCAGTCTTCTGAGCAGTGACGAAGATGCTTCGCTCGTGCACTGTAACAGAGTGTCTATGTCCAGTGTTCCTGAGCAGTGACAAAGATGCTTCGCTCGTGCACTGTAACAGAGTGTCTATGTCCAGTGTTCCTGAGCAGTGACAAAGGTAATCCGCTTGTGCACTGTGACAGAATAGTCCCAGTCCAGTCTTCTGAGCAGTGACGAAGATGCTTCGCTCGTGCATTGTAACAGAGTGTCTATGTCCAGTGTTCCTGAGCAGTGACAAAGGTACTCCGCTTGTGCACTGTGACAGAATAGTCCCAGTCCAGTCTTCTGAGCAGTGACGAAGATGCTTCGCTCGTGCACTGTAACAGAGTGTCTATGTCCAGTGTTCCTGAGCAGTGACAAAGATGCTTCGCTCGTGCACTGTAACAGAGTGTCTATGTCCAGTCTTCCTGAGCAGTGACAAAGGTACTCCGCTTGTGCACTGTGACAGAATGTCTAGGTCTAGTTCTGAGCAAATGGCAAGGATACTTCGCTTGTCGATATGCTGCTGAACTGGTCAGAAGTCAAGAAGGAAGAGACCATTTGCAGAATTTCTGCCTCCTTTTATAGTGGCCGAATCGGGTTAAAACTGCTAAAACCGTTATGACCGCTGTTGCTATGCAAAAATCTTGGTATGGCCGGTTTTCCTGGTTGTTGTTGTTCATTATATTTCTATTGTTTCGATTGTTTGCGATTTCAGCTATTCGATTGCGTGCACAAAATTCTTTGTTGTTGTTTGTTATCTTCTTGTGCGTCGGCAGCGAAACATCACGTGTTGTTGTTGTTGTTGTTATGGTTGCATTAGTTTACATAATGTTGACGAACGGTGCGTAGGTCGTTGAACTGGTCAGCTGGTTCGTCGGCCCAGTTAGTCCTCTTGTGTTTTTAATGTACTGCATATTTCCTCTTTCCCCCTTTCACTAGTCGTTGATTATACTTTATGGTGTGTTGGTTGATCTCTCTATTCCCTCACTCTTCTCGCAATGCACTTTGCTTGTTTTCATTTCGCCGCAATGGGAGTGGCTACTAGGTGTGTAGGTGTGGTCATTTAATGTCACTGATTGGCACATCATCAGTGATCGTCTTGCATAATCCCCTTTTCTTTTGCCAGATCAGTTTGAGATTCTTATCAAGAACCATTCTCCAGTTGATGATTACAGCGACCACTTGACCTGTTTAGTGTATTTTGCTGCAATTGAGGTGCCGTAGGCATTTTATTTAATGAAATATTTCTAATGTAGTAATTTTTGTGTGGGAGAAATTCGTCCCACGCCTTGACTAATTTGTTCCTCACACTCCCCCGTTGCTTCGGCAGACATGCACCTTCCCTTTCTAGTAACTAGGACTTGGAGTGAACGAATCGAAGACGTCGCCAGTTTTCTGGAGAAACACGGTTCGCTTCTGTTTTGAGTTTATTCGTTACTGCAGTGACTATTGACTGCGATAGATGTTCCGTGGCTTCCGGCAACTGTTGCGTTGGCGGATTTTGACAACTCTGACGGCGGAGATGATAGTTGCGATTTCTTAAGACAGGGGTCCTTGCTGACGACTGTGCTTCTGACGGCTGATGATTTCTGGAGACAAACTTTGTTTTCGATGACGAGCTTTGTGTTCTTCTACTCGATAACTCTAGCGGTTGAGGTAATTTTTGGCGACATTGGCTGCTGGGTCGACTGTGGGTACATCTATCGGTAGACCTTACTAGAGAAGGATCGGAGGCATGTGTTAACACTTGATGACCCTGATGTTTCTCGACAGCTCCAGCATGAAGTTGCTTTGAAAAGTGGTAACTTTCGTCAATTCTTGTAGTTGAAATGATCGCTGGCTGGTGCGACTGTGGAGGTTCTGCGGGTGTGGCGTCTATTTTAGCGTGTAGTGACGTCGAGAGTTTCCGGTGTTTGCTATGACTTCTGCTGAATTGTGACATTTGAGGCGTTTGTGACGACTGTGGCGGCTGCGACGAAAGTGGTGGCTGTGGTGCAATTCTGTGTCGTGTGTACGTTGTTTGCGGACTCTTGGCTTTTCGGACTAGGCTGCAGGTCAGACCTTTAACCGGCCGTGCAGGCTTCGTTTTTAGTGTGATACTCTCACCTCCACAGTGAAACGTGGCTCCGGACTTTGAAAGAAAGTCTAACCCCAGTACAAGATTATCAATGGCGGTCGGTAGCACCAGAAGGCGCAGTGAACAAGATGTTTCCCCGAAGCGAACGTTGACGTTTATCTCTTCCTGGACCATTACCTGACTTCCGTTTGCCATTTTAATTGGAATGCAGACGGGAATTGTATTGTTTAAATTACGAACTCTTTCGGCTAATGTTTTGCTCATGAAACTGACGGATACACCGGTGTCGATGGTGGCCTGGACAAGTTCGTTTCCGAGGATGATGCGAGCGAGAATTCGGTGTTGGTCTTGTATCAGAGAGGTCTTCTCGTTGGACCGGATAGAATGACGCTGCTCAACGAGTGACGTACGTTGACGGCAGCAGTCGATGGTTCTAATTCTCCGTTGGCCACAATCCCAGCAGAAAAAGATTTGTGAATTTCGGCAATCCCGTCTCATGTGCGCGTCCTGGCCACATCGCATGCAGGCCGTTTTTACGTTTATAAGGCCGTCGACGTCGCGTGTAATCATGCAATTCCTTTCCATCTGTTTTGGTCGGGTGTTGGGTCTATTTGTCTCCGGAGTTCCAGATATTCCCTCAAAATCTTCTGCTAGTTCGATAAGATCGTTTAAGTTCTCGAAATCCTTCCGTTTAATATAATATTGGTACTCCTCGCTGCAATTTCTGAAGATTCTTTCCACCTGTTGTACCGTTGAATATCCTGCGTGTCTCATTAGATTTTGCATTTCTATTACGAAGTCCTTGAAATTTTCGTGTCCTGCCTGACGTCGTTGGCGAATTTCGTCGTCCAAATGTTCCCAATACCTTGTGGGCAAAAAGAACTTCAGAAAGTCTTCCTTGAACAGCCTCCAATTCTGCCATCTCTGGTTGTTGCTTCGGAACCACATCAGTCCCCGGTCACGGAGCAATTCTGGCATGGTCCTTGGCAGCAAATCTTTGTCTATAGAATAGGCGTCGGCCAGCTCCTCAAGTCTTTCGATGAACGACAGCGGGTCTTTCCCTCCATCATACCGAACCGACCACTTTCTAACCTGCTCCATCACCATCACATATGATGTGCCAGGTGTTGTCAGTGTTCCTCGGATCTGTGTTGATTCTACGAACGCCGGAGTGTTGCTTATGACTGGAACTGTTAACCCGTTCCCTGATGTCTTCAGTTTCTCGCCGTCTGCCGTGTCGTATAGGTTAAGTAGTGCCGGTGGTGTGGGTGTGGGCTACGTTTGTGTTTCGTTTCCAATTCCACGAGGCGGAGTTCGTCATCAGAAGTTACGTCTCGCCCCGTGATAAAAGTTGAAAACCGCTTCCTCAGTTCGTCCACTCCACCGTTTGTGTCCAGCCTAAACTCCGCCAAGTACTTCTGTAGCTCCTCTTTCGTGAGGTTGTATACCCAACCTGTCCTCACCATTGTGCCTTGTTCGTTCTCTTTGCTTGCTACTTGTTTTCCAGAGTCCCTGCTCGGGCGCCAATTGTAACGAAGTGTTTTCCCAGCCGGGGTGTCCTCAGCTTGACCAGGGTTCCTTGTTCAAAAGGGTCGTTACAATAAAAGATTTTTATTTAATTTAGGAACTCAGGATTTGGTGTTTATTGTTTCCTTAAAGAAGTTATAATAAATTTATGGTTATTTCAGTGACTTAGTTCTAATTTTTAAGTTATGATTCTTTAAAATCAGTTATAATGGGTTAATGGTTATTTCAATGGCTTAATTCTAATTTTCAAGTTGTGGTTCTGTTGGCTGTGCTGTCTTCGTAGCACAGTGACAAGGGTACTTCGCTTGTTTACTATGGCAGCAAGTCTAAGTCTAGTTCTGAGCAATGGCAAGGATACTACGCTTGTGCACTGTAACAGAATGTCTATGTCCAGTGTTCCTGAGCAGTGACAAAGGTACTCCGCTTGTGCACTGTGACAGAATAGTCCCAGTCCAGTCTTCTGAGCAGTGACGAAGATGCTTCACTCGTGCACTGTAACAGAGTGTCTATGTCCAGTGTTCCTGAGCAGTGACAAAGGTACTCCGCTTGTGCACTGTGACAGAATAGTCCCAGTCCAGTCTTCTGAGCAGTGACGAAGATGCTTCGCTCGAGCACTGTAACAGAGTGTCTATGTCCAGTGTTCCTGAGCAGTGACAAAGATGCTTCGCTCGTGCACTGTAACAGAGTGTCTATGTCCAGTGTTCCTGAGCAGTGACAAAGGTACTCCGCTTGTGCACTGTGACAGAATAGTCCCAGTCCAGTCTTCTGAGCAGTGACGAAGATGCTTCGCTCGTGCACTGTAACAGAGTGTCTATGTCCAGTCTTCCTGAGCAGTGACAAAGGTACTCCGCTTGTGCACTGTGACAGAATGTCTAGGTCTAGTTCTGAGCAAATGGCAAGGATACTTCGCTTGTCGATATGCTGCTGAACTGGTCAGAAGTCAAGAAGGAAGAGACCATTTGCAGAATTTCTGCCTCCTTTTATAGTGGCCGAATCGGGTTAAAACTGCTAAAACCGTTATGACCGCTGTTGCTATGCGAAAATCTTGGTATGGCCGGTTTTCCTGGTTGTTGTTGTTCATTATATTTCTATTGTTTCGCCATGTTGATGTTGTTGTAATCGCTGTTTGCGATTTCAGCTATTCGATTGCGTGCACAAAATTCTTTGTTGTTGTTTGTTATCTTCTTGTGCGTCGGCAGCGAAACATATCGTGTTGTTGTTGTTTGTTATGGTTGCATTAGTTTACATAATGTTGACGAACGGTGCGTAGGTCGTTGAACTGGTCAGCTGGTTCGTCGGCCCAGTTAGTCCTCTTGTGTTTTTAATGTACTGCATACTTCCTCTTTCCCCCTTTCACTAGTCGTTGATTATACTTTATGCTGTGTTGGTTGATCTCTCGTCACTCCTATTTCCCCACTCTTCTCGCAATGCACTTTGCTTGTTTTCATTTCGCCGCAATGGGAGTGGCTACGCGGTGTGTAGAGTTTTTGTCATTTAATGTCACTGCTTGGCACATCATCAGTGATCGTCTTGCATAATCCCCTTTTCTTTTGCCAGATCAGTTTTAGATTCTTATCAAGAACCATTCTCCAGTTGATGATTACAGCGACCACTTGACCTGTTTAGTGTATTTTGCTGCAATTGAGGTGCCGTCGGCATTTTATTTAATGAAATATTTCTAATGTAGTAATTTTTGTGTGGGAGAAATTCGTCCCACGCCTTGACGAATTTGTTCCTCACAGTTTGTCGGAAGAAAGTAGAGAATTGACGTTGGCTGTTAAAATATTTAGATTCATGGTGAAAGGGAGGAAATAAATAGTAAATAAGCACCAGGCTTCTCGTTTTGTTTTAATTTTAGGTACGAAGGCCAGAAGGACCTTATTTTAGCAATTAATTGCCCAATTGGCAATCCGAACAATTTCTGGGATTCGTTGATGAAATCCGAAACATCACCACCAACCACGGAGCACGGGAGGGGGTTTGCCTGCCCTTTATTAATACCCTTTACAGCATCCGCAAAGGATAAACCAGCTTGAGGCCATTTATTGGCATCGGTATTGAATATTAGGTTATTCGAAGATACCTTATTTTTCTTTGGAAGTCAAGGAGTTACTTCCTCTCTTTTTTAGATACTGCGATCTTATAGGGCATCCTTTGTAGTTGGCTGGGTGACCCGACACTCCGCAGTTGACGCATGATGATACAGATGTATCATATTTTTGGCCCAAATTACACTTTCCAACTTTATGGCTTTGAAGACACTTTACGCATCTTGCCACAAACGCTAAATATTCAGCCACATGGCCAAATCTCTGACATCTGTAACACTGTCTTGTTCCAGAACTTCTAACTGAGTCCCATATTACCTTATGTCTGAGAAGGGACTTCAGCGTTTTAATTTGTAAAAACACACATAGAAACATGTCAAGAGGAATTCCATTTTCTTTGGACCATTTAGTCTCGAAGTTTTTTACAGTTACTTTTAATGAGGGCAACAAACTAAGCAATTCGGATTGAATCTCCAAGGGAGAGAAACCCCCTGAAACACCCTTTAAAACAGCATTGTATTTTTTCTTTTCTTTAAGAGTAAACGAAAAGGCCTCAATCTCGCCTAGCCTAAAAGCGTCCAACAAATATTTATGTAGTTCTACATCTTTTACAAGAATTTTTATTCTAGTATCTAGTGTCAAATTTAATAAAATCAGAGTTGTTATTTGACTTACTTAAAAAATCTAGTATAACCTTAGAAGATATTCCCTTTTGGAAAAATAGGAGGGCACCAGCTCTTTTGTTCCGTAGTATTCTGAACGTTCGTGGATTGTGGCATGTTGGTTATAGGGGCTTGTTGTCCTCTGAATGATGAGTTGCTCGAAGGAGTATTCACTTTGTCTGGTTCTTGGTCCAAATCGCAAATTTCTTTGTGCTCCTGTCAGTTAAAAATTGCCATCTTTTACGCGCCATAAAATTGGTAAAAGTGTCCTTGTTATTTGCGAGAATTTTGCTGAACGCAGAAACAGTATTATTTAAGTTCGAAGTCGCCGACGCAGCGACGGCTGTTATCGAATTATTAACCACGGAACTTCCAATTACTACGCTGTTATCAAGATGAAACATGTTGGCGTCACTATCCTTCTTCCTTGAACTTTTATGGGAAGCGCCGGTGGCGTCTATCTCCGTTTCGTTTTCACTCATTGTTTCTGTGAGTGTATTTGGTGACGTCCACGAGTCTAAATTTGTAAAAAATTTTATTTTATCTTCATTGTTTATCAAAGAAGAAGGCAAATTAAATGATTTTTTTGATTTCAATGATTTTGATAAAGCTTTGTCGGGGGGAACCCTTGGTGGTTTATCACCATTCATTTCTAGGAATGTTTTTCTACGCAGTTTAACTTTTTTCAGTGCTAATAAAAACTTATGTTAGTGCAAATACGGCAATTTCACAGTTTAACAATTTTCACTTTTGCTTGATTTAATTTTATAATTGAATGACAATTATAAGCAATTTGAACTATTGCTTAATTAACAAATATAAATAAAGCAAATTAAATTGAAACTTTTTTCACTAAAATTGGCTGCAAACGTAATTTTTTCGAAAAATACGCACAGACACAACCTCACTTGACGAGAAAAAAAAGGTACGAAAAAAATCACGCACTCATTTAATGTTAGATTAACTTGACAAAAAACTGTCGGTCCTTCACACAATAAAGAAATGTCAATTGTCAAAATGTCGGTTTTTTTTTGTGGAACTCCTCTCGATATAGAAATATGGCGGAAAGGCTGGGTGATTCCAGATATCGTATAAAAATTTTTTCGCGGGGAAATCATGATAGGGCCCCATATTGGTTAATAAAATTCGTGTTTGACTGCATACTTATAAAAGTAACGATGATTTCCGAACTCATTTGCTATATTGCTTTGGCTAAGCTAGCTTGGCTTTACTTTAATTCTCAAATTAACAGCTTTTGGTTTTACCGCCTTACGGTGAGCACCATAACTATAAAATGGCTTTAGTTTCTTAATCCTAATTTTTTTTGGATTTTTAGGAGCAATTGCTGCGTTGCTTTGGCTAATCCAGCTTGGCTTACAACAACAATCGCATAGGCATAAAGCCAAAAATATATCCAAAAAGTTTTTTGGATTTAAAGCCATTTTATAGTTATAGTGCTCACCGTAAGGCGGTGATAAAGCGACATGAAGCCGAAGTAAATAAAAATGTTCAGGATTAAGGAAACTAAAGCCATTTTATAGTACTGGTGCTGACCGTAAGACAGTAAAGACGAAAGCTGTTGCTTTGTAAAGCCAAGCCGGCTTTGCGAAAGCAACGCAGCAAATATAGCAATTGCTTTTTCATAGCCAGCTTGTCTTACAACAACAATAGCATAAGCACAAAGCCGAAAGTAAATACAAAAAATTTTTAGGATTAAGAAACTAAAGCCATTTTAAAGTTATGGTGCTCAGCGTTAGGCGGTAACACCAAAAGCTGTTGCTTTGAAAATTAAAGTAAAGCCAAGCCGGCTTTGTCAAAGCAATAAAGCAAATATAGCTATTATAAATTTCAACGTCTTTTTTTCTTTCAATTTTGTTCTTTTCCTGAACACCACCAATTTTTTTTTAGTTGGAATAAAAGCCGTATTTTATTTGCCGAGGAACAACAACAATTACACTATCGAATGCTATTAGCTGCATTTTATATGCCGAGCGAGTTCGGAATTCGAATGTTAAAACCAGCTAAAACCAGCCAAACAGCAGGTTTTCACAATTCCAAAGACGGAATTCGACAGTGCTATTAGTTGTGTTCAACCACAAATATGTCAGTGTAGAGTAGTGTAGGGCAGTGCAGGTTCATGAAAACTGTCAGAGCAAGTTCAGGCAAAAACGTTATACGTCAGATATTAAAAAGAAGAAAACAAATAACAAAAATTAAAACAAGTTATGGAATGAATAATTATCCTATCGTTTCTTGTTTGTTTGTTTTTTTTTAATTTTTATGTTAAAAGCTCTTTCAAGGCTTTTCCATTTATTTTCCACTTGACACGGTGAAAACATTTTGCCGTGCGAATTCATTTTGTCGGTGACATACTACCACATTTTTTTTTGTTTTTAACAAAACATTTTTGCCTAAATCGGGGTAAGCTTCCTTGAATATGGAGAAGTTTTACATCGTTTTCCAGCCAAACTGCTTTTTCTAATGCCTGCGCTGAAGTCCATTGGAAAGGGACGAAATCCGTTCCCAGTGCCTGCGACGACGTTGTTGGCATGTTTAGGACAAAATCCTCTTCCTCCTCTTCATCTTTATTCATGGAACTCTAGCTCTATTCTACGCATAATTTTAAAATTTAAATCACAAATCACAAAAATATAATCGAATAACGAATCAGCTGATGATGACAGTTTTCACCTAACTGCACTTGCTCAAAAGCAACAGAAAAAACTAACCAAATTTTGGTCAATTTTTTGTTACTTTTGTTTGCCAACTTAACCATATATAATTTTTAAAAGTCCTCTGGTGGTGGGAATTATAACTAAATATTTGGTTAAATATTTCTTAACCAACCAGACAACAGCAGGTTTTCACAATTCCAAAGAAGGAATTGGACAGTGCAATTGTTGTTGTTCCTCGGCAAATAAAATACGGCTTGTGTTGTAATTCCTAATTTGAATTCAAATAAAATACAGCTAGCGTGTCATTGGGTAATTCTTTAATTCAACCCTAGCGAATATAGTTACCCGGAGTACACCAAGCGTCTATTGCACGGCGTAAAAGTGTTCTGTGTGTACAATGGGTATCTTTATTCGCTCTTACTCTGCCTTACACTGATATTCACTTCAAAAAAACAACCCATAAAAATTAAAATTTTTCATCTAAATTCTCTAATCGCAGAAATTGATATGGGAGCCCCTCGATCCTGGGCCATTTTTTTTTATTGTAGGAGAAAATCATCGAAACAAACATTTGACATCAGATGTTAAAATTGAAAATGCTCAGATCATTTTATTCTGAGCACGTAGAGCACGCTCATACTCTGAGCAAATAAGAAACACGAGCAGTTATCTTGAGAACTCTTTGACTGCTCTGAACTAATTTATGAAAACGCGAAATGACAGAATATTGCGAAAACTTGTTGTTCTATCTGTAAGTTGATATCGACAACAAAAAAACGACATCAATAAAAATACAATTCAGTAAATAAGTAACTACGTTGAATTAAGCATAAAACATTTATGTCTCGTTTCATTTGCTGGATTCATTTGTGCGTGAGCTAAGATTTCTCTCTCTCTCTCCACCACCAAAACAATGCAGCGCAGCCGACTGCGCAGCACACACCGCACAAAGTCCATAAAGGGCGACGAATATCTGATGCCAGTACAGATATTTAAAAAATGTATAAGGGCCTTGCGGCCGAACCCGGGACCCGATCACTACCAAATTTTCGAAAAAGTATTGTTTATTGGGTATACACATGTGTGTAAAATTTGAAGAAAATCGGGTAAATTTTTTAAAATTTTTGTTTGGGAGCCCCCCGACCCCGCAGCCCGAGGGGCCTCAAAATTTAATAGAAAGTGTTGTCTCCGGAAATACACATGTGTGCAAAATTTCAATAAAATCGGGCCATGGGAAGTGGGTTAAAAATTGATCGCAAGAATCCACGACAGACGACCGACCGACGACCGACCGACGACCGACCGACGACCGACGACCGACCGACGACCCACGGGCAAGTGAAGTTAATATAGAGAATTTAAAAAAAAGAAACTGTGTATACACCGTGTCGTGTTCGGTTCACAATAAAAACAAAGAGTACAGAGTAAAATTACCCCGGGCGAATAAAAGAACGCAGTTTAAAATTTTGACGTACACTGCTCGCTCGGGTTGAATAAAAGAATAGACCCATTATCATCACATGTAGATGTAGTATTGTAGTTTGTATAATCTATGTGTACCATGTTTATTCGTTAATAGAAACATGATCGAGGTTCGAGCGTTTGTTCAGTTAATTTTGTAATTTGCAATTAAAACTACATAACAAATTCAAAGCCATTATTTTTGTAAGAACAGCGGTTTTTAACTTAGTATACAGTATATAGTTTATTAACATTAAATTATTATATTTTCAGCAGCAACAAATAGAAATGCAAATTCTTTTATCATCTTTATGTCTTGGATTTGCCAGCGCTGTCATTGGCAATGCTTACTACCAGAAAAAACAGTTTTATCCAGCAATTGTTTACATTACCAAATCTAACGCTTCAATGGCAGTAAGTATATAACACCCGTATTTGATTTGCCACAACAATTGCGCTATCTTTTTCTTTTGGAATAAGAAAAACTGCTGTTGTGCTGGTTTTCCAATTCTAATTCCTAATTCCACGGCAAATAAAATACGCCTAATATCTCGGATTTGTTTTGATATAGCTCCTACATCATAAAAAGTGAAATATTTATATTTTCTTTTTTTTTAGTACATAATATGATGCAAAAATGCTATAACTACTTTTGTTATCCAGTTTATGAATTTTTTATTTTATGTGTATAAAAAAAAACAACCCATAAAAATTAAAATTTTTCATGTAAATTCTCTAATAGAAGATGGGTATGTGTTAAAGTTTGAAGAAAATCGGGCTAATTTTTAAAAAATTTACGTGGACATCACACGGGTCTCAGGGCCCTATATGGGCACCCCTCGGGCCTCAGAGGCTCAATGACCCTGGGGCCCGGGGTCTCCAAAATTTTTACGAAAAGTGTTTTTCATCGGAGATACATACGTATATAAAATTTGAAGAAAATCGGGTCAATTTTTTTTTTAAATTTTGGGAACGCACGACCGCGGGGCCCGGGGACTCCAAAATTCTTACAAAAAGTGTTGTCTATTGGAGATACATGCGTATATAAAATTTTAAGAAAATCGGGTTATTTTTTTAAAAAATCTTATGGGGTCCCCTTTGAAAAGGAAATATACTTTAGTGCGGCCATTTCACTTTTGTGTTGCACGATTTTTAAAAGGGAAATTTAATATTCTGTAAAATCCATGAATAAAAACTTTTTTAACTAGGTAATAAATAATAATAACAATACTTTTATTTTTACATTGTATTTTTGTTTATAATCGTTAAATTATGTTTTGAGGTAGGAGCTATTTCCCAGTTTAACCAATATCTTTAATTCAGTATTGAGTTTTAAATATGCATATTAAAAATCTGGAATTCAAATAAATATATAATACTGCAAATACTGAATGTGAGTTTTAAATATGCATATTAAAAATCTGGGATTAAAACAAATGTATAATACTGCAAAACACTTTTGCAGCGTCGAGTCTATTTGTTTCCGTGTTGGGTTTCATTTGGAAACCATTGCAGAGGATTGGAGTATTTTCGTTATATGATTTACGAAACCGAACGTGTAACTTTATCTACCGAATATGGGTACCGCTTGTAGTTCCTTATTGGAAATCTTGCTGTTTTTCTGTTTTTAAATTCTCTATATTTAATTCGCCGCGTGCCTGTGGCTGGCTCTGGCTGGTGGAATCTTGTGATCAATTTTGTCTAGTGTCTAGTAATGTTGGCTCAGTGTGTCTCCATTGGTGAGAGGTAAGTAGAGGTGTTCCGCAGGGTACTATCTTCGGACCCTTGTTGTTTTCCCTTTATAAACGACCTCCCACTTGTTCCTAGGTACTGTTTAGTTCATTTGTTCTCTGACGATGTTCAGCTGCTTCACTCTGCTCCCCTTGCTATCTAGCTGATTGCATCGCTAAAATGAATAGTGACTTAGTGACTATCGCTTCTTGGGGTATTGCGAACAAACTGGAAATTAGTCCGAAAAGAGTAGAGTGAGTGAGCGCCGTGACTCAGTGGAAATGCGAATGGCTTCTGAGCAGGAGGCTCGTTGTTCGAATCCCAGTAACACCAAAAGTATTTTTTACGGTGTCCCACCTCTCGCGAATGGGTGACAAACGTTCCGAGAGTAAAATATCTTGTCACGGAAAGCTTCTCAATTCGCCGTTCGGATTAGGCCTTAAATTGTAGGTCCTTCCATTTGTGTACAAAAATATACATGCGCAACACAAATGGTCGCGAGAAATTAGGCCTTTGACCGCAATGGTCTGTTTATTATTAAGAGTAAAGTGATGGCCTTGTTCCGTTACCTGGTTTCGCACCTCCTGGACCCTATTGTTCTCAACGGGTGCCTCTTACATACTTGCAGTACCTCACGAGCCATATTTCACATATTGTTTGACGAGTTTAGGCTCTTTTACGCAAGCTCTATGTCACTAGTGATTTTCTCCCGCGTCACATCCGCTCATAACTGATTAATGCTCTTGGTATTCATCTGTTTACTTATGGTGCGGAAATATTTTCTGGCACAATGGCAAACCAATCGAATTGGAAGATGTGGTGGCGTTTACAAAGGAACTGAGCAATCACATTATCTGGCAAAACATCTGGGATGCACAATAGACCTCAAGGTCGCAGTGCACAAGGCTTTACAGCCTCACCTACAATAACAATAACACAGCATGGCTTCATGATAATTATAACCTACGTGTGAATACCAGATACCAAGCAAATGTACCCAGATTTAGACTATATCACTATGCACGCTTTAACTAATAAGCCTAAGATGTGAGAGAGTAAAATCAGTTTTCTTGAAAAATTTTAAAACTTAGCTTTTTAATTACATTTACATTTTAATTAATTACACTATAGAGGATTTTTCTTTTCTAAGGATTACCTAAATTATTTAGCTTAAGTTCATTTTAGTTCTTTTTTTGCGTTGCACCCATATATATTTCTCTTAATTATGCAGTTACTAATTTGATTATTCTTGTTTAATCAAATTTTATCTTTTTCTTCTGTAAATTTATATCTTTGTTCGTAGTACATTCGCCACATGTTATCTAACATTAGAATGTACTTTTTTTGTTTAATGTAATAATAAAATAAAAAAAGGGCGCTCAAATTGCTTTCTTGAGGTACTCCAGAGGAATTTATAGGGACCCACTTTTACAGGTTGTTTTCTGTCACCTTGGTAGCAAGCAAGCTACTTTAAAAGGGAAGAATCGAATCTTATTACCTCGTTTTCTAGTTGAAAAATTAAATGCATATCAATGGCTAAATGCATGCCTAAATTCTATTTTGTAGAATAGAAGACTAGAGGATTCTACCAAATAAATGATCTCAACATTCATAAATCTGCTGAGCCTAATGATGTTTTGAAGAGGTGTTCTTCAACGCTGGCATTGCCACTGCAAGCCTCCATTTTTTCTCCGACACCTTTTCTAATGTATCTCCTATCCACTACTTGAAATCCAATTCATTCTTTTTCTGACGACAGCAGTCTTGTCTTTTCATATGATTTCACGCTTTCTGCACGCCTCTCTTCATATAAAGTGTAAAAATTAGCAGAAATAAACAGCCAATAAAATAGAAAAAACGATGATTGCAAAATATATACTTGATAAAAAAATATTTTATTGATACACAGATAGCGATGTTCGTATTACAGAAAAGGAAACGGAATGTCAGACTAACTTTTATCATAATGAAATACAACATGTTTTATACTTCGTTTACATGCAGGGTTGAGAGTTTGAGTTATAGATAATTTTAATGTATTTAATAAATAAATATAAATATAATTTTTTTATTTATTTCAACACTTCTCCTCATTCAAATAATCCGGCAGCCTCTCGAAATTTTCGAATCTTCGCTTTTGGTAATGGCTTCGTCATCATGTCGGCTACCATGTTATCCGTAGGGCAATAAACACATTTGATAATACCTTTATAAACACTCTCTTTGATTGAATGTGCTTTGATGTCGATATGCTTCGATCTGTCTGAATACTTCTCCTCTGTAGCAAATTTGAGACAACTTTGATTGTCTTCGAAGAGCACAATGGGTTTATTTATGTCGACACCAAAATCATTTAATAATCGTTTTAACCATTTTACTTCTTTTACTGCATCACACAATGCAATGTATTCTGCTTCAATTGACGACAATGCAATAAAATCTTGTTTCCTGCATCGCCAGCTGATTGTTGCACCAAACGTTTTAAATATGAATCCACTATTCGATTTACGTGTTTGCCGGCATTCAGCAAAATTAGCATCGCAGTAACCGATGAATTTTTCTTCATTAACAGAAATATTTAAATTTAATTTTATCGAGATAGTTCCTTTTAAATATTTCAAGATCCGTTTTGCCTCGTTCCAATCTTCTTGCGTTGGGTTTGATACCTTTTGTGATAAAATTGCAACACTTGCAGCAATATCTGGTCTCGTGTTTGTTGAAATATACAATAAACTTCCAATCAGTGTATACCAAGATACGTTTTCACTTCACCCAAGTTTTGAGTTTTGAATTCTGAATTTAGTGCCTGTTCGCATTCTATTAACATGTCATCGCTATCACTTGCAACCAAAATATCGTCGACGTAAACGATTATGTGACACACCTTGTCATTGTTCTTTTTATTGTATAAACATTGGTCATTTTTACTTTGTTCGTAACCACATTTTATGAGCAAATCATGAATGCTTAAATTCCATATTCGAGCTGATTGTTTAAACCCATATAAACTGCGTTTGAGAAGACAAACTTGATGTTGCTTGCCTTCTTCAGTAAATCCTGGCGGCTGCAATATATAAATGGTATCCTTGAGTTCACCATGTAAAAATGCTGTCTTTGCATCTATTGGCGAATTAAATATGGCTTAGTGCGCGAGAGTTCTTTCCGAATTTTAAGTAGTTAGTCGAATTAACAAATTAAAACAATAGTCGATATTCTTAGACAAATTTAATCAGTTAGACAATTAGACAATTTATTCAAGTTAGAAAATTGAACAAATTAGCAATTTATAATAATTTGAACAACATTTCTTGTTAAACAACTTAAACAATTAAACAATTTCAACTTAAAAATAACAACTTAAAATTTCGTTTATTTCTCCTATTCCGTCTTGTCGGCCATAGGCCGTAGGCCACGGCGGCGTACGCGTTTTCGCTGGCGTCGACGAAGACATGTAGTTGAACGTCTCTCTTATCTCCTATGCATGAAAGTGGATCGTAACAGCGTCGGATTCGTACTTGTTTAATGGCCGGAATATATTTAGTCCACTGAAGCCATTTTTTGAAATGTTCTTCGATAATAGCGTCATCCCAGTCCACCTTTGAACGCCAGATTTCTTGCACAAGATTTTAAGGTAGACAAGAAGGTTTGATACCATTCCTAATGGGTCGAAGATCGACATTAACGTTCTAAGTACTTCTCGCTTGGTTGGTATTCTATTTCCACTTAGAATCTCGTTGTTTGCCTTGCTCCACCTAACCAAAAGGTGAATGTGTCTGTTTCTGTACACCACCACATACCGAGTACCTTTTCTTCGCCGGTCTCGGAGGTAATGTTCAAGCTTCGTTTTTGATTTCATGGGCTTTTTCCGAACGCCTCCATGACTTTTCGTGAGTTGGAAACCCAGTTACGAATCTCAAAACCTCCATGTTGATGGATTGTCATGATTTGTTGCGCAAGAGATATCGCTTCATCTGGTTTATCCACGCTGTCCAGGTAGTCATCAATGTAGTGATTTCTTGTTATGGCTGTTACAGCTCTTGGGAGCTTCTTCTCGAACTCTCGTGCATTTGAGTTTTTTACGTATTGAGCACAACTAGGAGAACATGTGGCACCAAAGGTCATAACTGTCATGACATATGTGTCCACTTTCCCAGTCTCGTTGTTATACCATAGGAAACGCTGGGATTCCTGCTTCCGAATGGCTACCTGATGGAACATTTCCTTTATGTCAGCCCATACTGCAACGATACGCTCTCTAAATCGATACAATATTCCGATTAGTGATGATAGCTGGTCCGGTCCTGAGATCAGCATCGAATTGAGTGAAATGCCTTTCACTTTTGCAGCGGCGTCCCAGACTAGTCGTATTTTCCCGGGCTTATTCTGATTGGTAACCGGAAATATGGGTAAATACCATGTTCGAGAATTGACACTTTGGATTACAGTGGTCGTCAGCTTACGATTGTACATCTTGGAAGTGTAGTCCTTGATTAGACTCTTTAGTGCATGAGCAAGCGTAGCGTCGCGTGACATTTTCTTTCGTAGACAGCTAAGACGTCGTTCTGCCATTAAACGGCTGTCAGGCATATTTATTTCATCATATCTTCAGAGCAATCAGGTTTCAAAGCGGTTGGGATCGATATGCTTTGTGGTTTTTTGTTTTAACGCCGAATGATAATAGCCGTGCTTCCTTGTGTAACCAAGGGAAGAGCTACTTTGGCGGAGAGTTAATTTCTTTTAAATAAAAAAACCGTTTATTGTTTTTCAATTTATGTACTTTATGTACTATTTCTTGATTATAAATTACCAGAGAGGCCCGCTGTCTTAGGCGTGGCTGCGACCTCTACTAGTTAGTTTTTAAATTTTTATTAACTTAATATTTTTACAATCCTAGGGAGGCCCGCTGTCTTAAGCGTGGCTGCGACCTCTACTAGGATGTTCGTAGCTTTGTAATTGGATTAACTCTGACTTTTCAACCGGTTTTCACTTCCTTTTTATACCCTCAAATCCGAACGTTCTTTGTACCCAAACCAACGCAGTTCATGGAAATGCATTCATCAGCGATATTTCCCAATATCCATAAATCAATTAATTTATGCTCCAGTTATAGTGCGATGCACTATTAACTGAGTAAGCAATTATATTATTACCCAACAATATTAGGGCTCTGGATATAGTTCATACATCCAGCTGTTGCTATTGACGATTTTTTTTTTATAATGTACACACGCTAAAGGGGTTTGCACCCTTATAATGCTTAGCAAAGCGTGGGCGTTAGAAAATTAGGGAGAGGAAAAGATGAGATGTCTATGCACGCGAGTCTTAAACGACTGCAGATCATAAAATGCGGAAACACAGAATCAGGCAAATCATTCCATATAACAATCGTGCGGCTAAAGAAGGAATCTCTGAATTGGTTAGTACGTCCGAAGATAGGCTTAATAGTAGACCCGTGAGCTCGAGTTGAGGCACGGGTATTACGGATGGGTTGGAGAATAGGCGGGATGCATCTGGATATTTCTTTTGAACACCGCTTGTGGAAAAAGCGATAAAACAGTGACAGGCAGGAAACATTCCTACGATGTTCAAGCGATTCGATTGTTTTCGCTATATGAACGTCACCAATAAGTTTTAACGCGCGGTTCTGAACTCTGTCTAGTAGATGCAATGTAGTCTTGGGGGCACCTGCCCAGACAATACAATTGTATTCGAGTTTAGGGCGAATATACGCCTTGTAAATAGTAGCCAGATCTGAAGGAATGAAGTACATCTTGCACCGTTTTAGGAAACCTAAACATCTCGTAGCATTTTTGGCGATGGCAAATATGTGGTCGTTCCAACGAAGCTTGTTGTTGACGCACATACCGAGAATTGAGAGCTTTTCAGTTTCTTTGATGCAAGAACCATTCATGGATAAAGGATGGGGGTTTAAATTACGCTTAGACGACAGAAGACAGCATTGGGTTTTAGAAGCGTTAAATTCAACTCTATTATGAAGTCCCCACCTTGTTATGCTGTCAAGGTCAGAATTTAACGTGCTTAACATACGTTGTTGTTCAAATTCCACTTGTAACGAAGAGGGTCGTGCAGAAAGCGTGAAGTCATATGAAAAGCTAAGAGTACTGTCATCAGCGAAAGAATGGATTGGATTAGAGGTGGTGGATAGGAGATCATTAATGAAAATCAGAAAGAGTGTCGGAGATAAAACAGAGCCTTGAGGTACACCGGTGTTTATGCGGTGAACATTGGATTTGAATCCGTCCAATACGACCTGGATTGAACGGTCAGAAAGGTAGTTACTAGTCCAATTGAGCAGGGTGTTATTAATTCCATAAGCATTCATTTTCGACAAAAGAGCTTGATGCCAGACTCTGTCAAATGCCTTAGAAATATCGAGTGCAACAACTTTACTTTCACCAAATTTGTGAATAGACTGGTTCCACTTTTCAGTGAGATAAGCCATCAGGTCACCTGTAGAACGTTGACTACGAAAACCATACTGCTGGTCACTAAGGATTTCACGTGATTCAAGGTATTGCATAAGTTTACGATTGATCAGGGTTTCCATGACCTTGGAGAGTATATATGTTAGTGCAATGGGTCGGTACGAGGAAAGGGATGACGTATCGCCTTTTTTAGGAACAGGCTGGATAAAGGCTGTTTTCCAATTCCTTGGGACGACTCCAGAAGAATAAGAGAAATGAAAAAGTCTGCGAAGTGGTAGTGCCAACGTTGAAGAACAACTCTTCAAAACTATAGCGGGAATGCCATCAGGCCCAGCAGATTTATGAATGTTGAGATCATTTAATACTCTTGACGAGTACGGAAGTAAATCTGTCCCATAGAGGATTCAACTCTTACAAGTACAGGCGGCGACAACGTGCTATCTGGCAGCGTAGAGCTAGCTGCGAAATGTGAAGCAAGCAGATTGGCCTTGTCTTTTGAGCTGACAGTTGGAATGTCATTGTGAATGAGCGTTGGAATTAAAGACGAGGCAGTATTTTTAATTCGTTTCACGAATGACCAAAAATTTTTACTTCCTTTGGGACATTGAAGTATTTTTTGTCTCATTTTTTGGTCCGATGTCCATTCACCCTTGCTCTCTATACCTACAATGCATAAACGTACTTGACTTTGGATTTTGTGTGTATCCGCCGTCGTACAGCATTACGTTCGGTATGGAGCAATGGGAATGCTATAGCTGCAGTGCTGTATATACACAGCATAGAACGATCGCATGAATTGCATTGTCATTGCTATTTGTTATAGCTGCAGTGCTGTATGCACATAGCATTGAAGGCATAGCGATCGCATGAATTATGTATATTGCTATACACAGCATTGAAGACAGGGCGATCGCATGAATTATGTGTATTGCTATTGAATGTGTATTTAAATGCTATTGGATGTAGCGGATATCGGGTGACGAGCTCATAAACATTGTAATTTATGTTCGACATGAAAAGTGAGCGCTGTAGCGTGCTTGGCGTACTTTCGGTATTGTGACGCCGTGGGAAAGCAGAATCGTATTTAGGAGAGTTGATTTCGAGTTGAGTTGAGTCCTTTTAAACTCTTGTGCAGCCGAATTAGGTTTTCGTAGTCGCTGAATCCGCATATCTGAGTGCTTTGCTCGTATGCGCTAATAAAGAGAGCCCACTCTCCAGGACGCCCGGAAAATATAGGAAGTTCCTTTGATACAACTTGTCTCGCTGCGATTTGGCTTGTTTCCAACATTGGGTTTAAAGACTGTGCTGGTTTAGGCTTCGGGTTTAGAGTCGGTTGTTGTGCTGATGTTTTCAAGCTATAAGGTGGCCCTTCCACACGTTTGAGAGGTGTCTCTGGGAGGGCCTGGTACTCCTGCACCCACCTTTTAGTCTGATCTTCCTGAATGTTGTCTTCTTTGGTGTCTCTATTGTTTCCAGTATTGTCGCCGTGTTTGCTATGTGCGTCGTCACCAAAGTTAGACTGTAGTTCCAGCTCCTCGAGTAAGCTGTATTTTATGTCCAAATAATTTTTATCTTCTCGTTCTCGGGTTGCTCGTTCTCTTCGTTCGTTCTGTTCTCTGGTCGCTCGTTCCTTTTCCAGGAGTCTACGTTCTTCCTCGAGTCTTCGCAGTCTCAGTTCGGTACGTTTCGCTAACGCGTTGTATTGGACTGTCCCGACTCATTTAAGGTGTTGTTATTTAGAGCTGTTATAACTGTTGTCTCTAAGCGGTCCGTTATTGTTGCGTTCGTAGTGCACTGTTCGCAACGCCAATCTATATTTGCGACATCCGAGGTGACCTTTGCACATTGAAAATGGTACCAGCTATCGAAGATGTCGCATTGGACCATTTCTTCTGTGTCTTCGTCATCGCAGCCTGCGCAACTTGTCTTAGTAGTTCTTTTTACTTTTCCTTGGTCTTTTTGGGTCTGTGGCTTCATGATCGTCGTTTCTACTTATTGTAAGTTGTAATTATTTTTATTTTGGCACAAGGCTTACCTGGTGGAATAACTATCTCTGGTGTGGTAGTTAAAGTCGATATTACCTTTAGGAGGCGCAGTGGATGCTGGTCACTACTGATGTGACTGATCGAATGACGAACGAACTATTACATTCGCAATAAGTTGGTTGGAGTCCGAACGACCGCCACTCCTGAGCACAGTATGGATAGCAAAACCGAATCAGACCGAACAGACGATGACGATTGGATCCTTAACAAGTTGGTTGAGTCTGGAGCACAGTCAACTCCGATCACGACCGAATAAAACCGAACAACAGTTTTCAACGAAATGGTTAAATTGGAGCACAATCAACTCCAAGCACAAACGAACAAAACCGAGCAAATAATTTTCAACAAATTGGTTGAATTGGAGCACAATCAACTCCAAGCACAAACGAACAAATCCGAGAAAATAATTTTCAACAAGTTAATTAAAATCAGAGCTCAATCAACTCCGATCGCGGACGAATATCTCATTAATTGGTTGAATTTAAGTACAGTTAACTCCGAGCACGAATGAAAATTCCCGCACAATAGTTCTCAACAAGTTGGTTGAGATTGGAGCACAATCAACTCCTTGCACGACCGAAGTTCCCGAACAATAGTTTTCAACAAGTTGGTTGAAATTGGAGCACAATCAACTCCTTGCACGAACGAATCGATAATTTTCAACAATCGGTTGAAATTGGAGCACAATCAACTCCTTGCACGACCGAATCGATAATTTTCAACAATCGTTTGAAATTGGAGCACAATCAACTCCTTGCACGACCGAATCGATAATTTTCAACAATCGTTTGAAATTGGAGCACAATCAACTCCTTGCACGACCGAATCGATAATTTTCAACAATCGATTGAAATTGGAGCACAATCAACTCCTTGCACGACCGAATCGATAATTTTCAACAATCGATTGAAATTGGAGCACAATCAACTCCTTGCACGACCGAAGTTCCCGAACAATAGTTTTCAACAAGTTGGTTGAAATTGGAGCACAATCAACTCCTTGCACGACCGAATCGATAATTTTCAACAATCGGTTGAAATTGGAGCACAATCAACTCCTTGCACGACCGAATCGATAATTTTCAACAATCGATTGAAATTGGAGCACAATCAACTCCTTGCACGACCGAATCGATAATTTTCAACAATCGATTGAAATTGGAGCACAATCAACTCCTTGCACGACCGAAGTTCCCGAACAATAGTTTTCAACAAGTTGGTTGAAATTGGAGCACAATCAACTCCTTGCACGAACGAATCGATAATTTTCAACAATCGGTTGAAATTGGAGCACAATCAACTCCTTGCACGACCGAATCGATAATTTTCAACAATCGTTTGAAATTGGAGCACAATCAACTCCTTGCACGACCGAATCGATAAGAGCACAATCAACTCCTTGCACGACCGAATCGATAATTTTCAACAATCGATTGAAATTGGAGCACAATCAACTCCTTGCACGACCGAAGTTCCCGAACAATAGTTTTCAACAAGTTGGTTGAAATTGGAGCACAATCAACTCCTTGCACGACCGAATCGATAATTTTCAACAATCGGTTGAAATTGGAGCACAATCAACTCCTTGCACGACCGAATCGATAATTTTCAACAATCGATTGAAATTGGAGCACAATCAACTCCTTGCACGACCGAAATTCCCGAACAATACTTTTCAACAAATTGGTTGAAATTGGAGCACAATCAACTCCTTGCACGACCGAATCAATACGAACAAATATTTTTCAACAAATTGGTTGAAATTGGAGCACAATCAACTCCTTGCACGACCAAATCAATACGAACAGTAGTTTTCAACAAGTTGGTTGAAATTGGAGCGCAATCAACTCCTTGCACGACCGAATCAATACGAACAGTAGTTTTCGACAAGTTGGTTGAAATTGGAGCACAATCAACTCCTTGCACGAACGAATCGATAATTTTCAACAATCGATTGAAATTGGAGCACAATCAACTCCTTGCACGACCGAATCGATAATTTTCAACAATCGATTGAAATTGGAGCACAATCAACTCCTTGCACGACCGAATCGATAATTTTCAACAATCGATTGAAATTGGAGCACAATCAACTGCACGACCGATATTCCCGAACAATAGTTTTCAACAAATTGGTTGAAATTGGAGCACAATCAACTCCTTGCACGGCCGAATCAATACGAACAAATATTTTTCAACAAATTGGTTGAAATTGGAGCACAATCAACTCCTTGCACGACCGTATCAATACGAACAGTAGTTTTCAACAAGTTGGTTAAATTTAGGGCGCAATCAACTCCTTGCACGACCGAATCAATACGAACAAATATTTTTCAACAAATTGGTTGAAATTGGAGCACAATAAACTCCAAGCACGAGCGAACAAATCCGACAGCAATTCAGTATGGCGACCGGATTTTTCCACAGATTAAACACAGTCTTGGGAATTTCAGAACTGAAATTTTAAGAAATATTGGCGAATCCAATATGGCTTAGTGCGCGAGAGTTCTTTCCGAATTTTAAGTAGTTAGTCGAATTAACAAATTAAAACGATAGTCGATATTCTTAGACAAATTTAATCAGTTAGACAATTAGACAATTGAACAATTAGCAATTTATAATAATTTGAACAACAAGAAAGGCAACTTAAACAATTAAACAATTTCAACTTAAAAAGAACAACTTAAAATTTCGTTTATTTCTCCTATTCCGTCTTGGCCCGGCGTCAAATTCAACTAACTGGTTGAAATCGACGAAGAATTGACTGACAACTGTTCCCAATATAATCTTTACAACGCGTTTTTTCATTGGTTATTGAGGTAATAATTTTAAAAGACGAATTCTGATTGGTTGATGGAACGTGTCAGTTTTTGTGTCTTCAGTCTGCAATTCTCTGCCGGTTTCTATTCTCAACACCAGGGTCGTTCTAGTGCTTGTCAGTGTTGCCAACAGCATCGAAATGCAAAACTTTCATACCTTTTACGGATGCGACGGTGAGCAAAATGCGAAATGTCTTTTGTCTGACGACAGGTGCAAAAACTTCGTCGTAATCAAATCCATATCGTTGATTAAAGCCTTGTGCTATTAAGCTGGCTTTATATCGCTTAGCTTCACCCTTTTCATTTGTTTTAATTTTATAAACCCATTTAGAACCAATAGGTTTTCGGTCTGTAGGTAAATTCACTAATTCCCATGTTTTAATTTCTCATAATGAATTCATTTCATCTTCCATGTCATGGACCCATTTTTCTTTGTCTTCACCTTTCATAGCTTCGTTGTATGTTAATGGTTCTGTCAACACTTCATCCATTAAGTAAGCTTGATCACGATACCGTAAAGGTAGTACACCTTTATTTAACCGATTTGATCGTCTCAAACCATCATGTTTCTTCAGCGGTTTCCTCAATATCTGATAAATCGGCAAAAGTTAAATCATTACCACTAAAATAAGTTTCACTGTCGGTAAATGATACTCCATGTGGGCACAATGTGTCATCGAGATCCAAATTACTTTCATTTAAGTCTGCAGTTACTTCAGTAATTTGCACAGTTTCATGATCAGCACCGTTTTCATGTGAAACAACAACAATATTCTCATTCCTTTTATTTTTCGGCTTTGGAATTTTATTACAAGAAACTGGTTTTAATGCATTCAAATTACGATTTTTGTTGACAAATTTCACATCACGGCGAACAATCACCATCCGGTTTTTCGGATTAAAACATCGATACGCCTTCGAAACGTCATCATAGCCAACCATAATTGCGTACATGCCCTTTGGTTCCAATTTCGTTCTTCTTTCCAGTGGAATTCGAACGTTACATTCTGATCCAAATGGTCTAAAATGAGAAATTACGGGTTTTCGTCCAAGCCATCCTTCATATGGGGTCGTTTCAATACATCTACCAGGCAAACGATTTTGCATGTAATTAGTACTGCTTCACCCCAAAATGTATATTATAATTTCGCATCGATCAACATGCATATAGCCATTTCTATCAACGTTCTGTTTTTACGTTCAGCTACACCATTTAGTTGAGGTGTATAAGGTGCAGCACGGTTTCGTTTCGATACTCATGTATTCTCCACCACGATCCGTTCTTAAAACCTAAGGTTTCTTTCCAAAGTATGTTTTCACAATTTCGACAAAATGCTGGAATTTCTCGAATGCCTCTGATTTATTTTTCAGCAAATAAATCGTTGTAAATCTCGAACGATCGTCGATTAGCGTTAATATGTACCGCTTTCCCGATGGCGTTTGTGTATTCATCGGTCCACAAACTTCCGAATGAATTAAATCAAGCACATTTTCAGTACGCGAGGCATTTTTCGGAAATTTAGTTTGCGTTATTTTTCCTTCAGCAGACTACAATTTTTATCACAACACTTACATTCATCTGCGCACGGTAAAATTTTTACACCCTTGACGTTTCCAATAGTTGATAATGTTTTAACAACCGAATTTTGGGACATCGTGACATCGAACGATGTCCCAAAATTCGGTGACAAAGATGAATACATCCCGAATGAGGAGCAGACTCAGCAACTCAGCAAATAATCCTCCGTACCCGAAACCAACTGCTATTTGTTGTCCTTTTAGTGTGATTTCAACTCGTTTGTTCGGCGTAAAATAAACTCCGACGCCTTTGTCATTTAATTTATCCACAGAAATTAAATCTGTAACGAAAGTAGGAGCCCAATATACGTCATCAATTTTAAAGAAATTGTCTTTATTGAATTTGTTCATAACCTGAATTGAAACCGTGCCTTTATCCATTATTTTGATAATTTTACCACTGGCACATTTAACTTCATGTCGAAAATTAGTATCCAAATTATCGAACAACGCTTTGTTTGATGTAATATGTGACGTTGAGTCTGAATCAATAAACCATCCGCTTGTGGTTTCGTTTATTGTAAACATAAATTCTTGACGAGTCGATGTATTTTCATAATTATCACTTTCAGTTGTTAAATTTACTTTCTTCTTGAAAGCGGATTTATTTTCTTTATCGCTTACCTGTGCTGTACATTTATTCGCAAAATGACCTGGACCACCACAGCGATAACACAACTTCTCCTTTTTCTTATGATTTGATGCCTTTTTTTGTTTGTGTGTAACTTTCAGTGCGCTCGCTTCCCCGTCATCGAATCTATTTCTTTCTTTTCGTCGCTTATATTCATCAATTAATTTTGATTGCAAAACTGCCGATGTCAATTCACTTTCTTTGCGCGATTCCAAAGCAGTTATCAACGTATCATAGCTTTCAGGCAGACTTCCCTACATAGTTGCCGATTTCCAGTCTTCGGGTTTCATTTCGATGTTTAAATCAACCATTTGTTGAAACAATTCATTAATGCTGCCCAAATGTGCTTCCATGTCGCCGCCCTCTTCCAATCGTAGTCTCATAATAGTTTTCATCAATCGCACTTTGCTGTTTGCAGTACTTAGCTCGTGATAATCTTGCAACAATGTCCATGCCTCTTTCGACGTTGTAGCCTTACGAATGTGAATTAATTGATCGTCACACACATTTATCCTAATTGTTGCTAAGCCCTGTTGCACCTTTTTATTCCATTCCTCTACTTTTACCGTTTCCGTAGGCTCTATAGTTGCAATACAATTCCACGTACCTTACTTTACCATCAGCATTTTTATTTTAAATTTCCATAGAAAATAATTTTTGTTGTCCAGCTTCGCAATGCTGTACTTCGTTTCCACTGACATTTTTGTATGGCTGATAAATACCGCGTGGAACTCACAATTTTTATGATGAAAATTATCTCGCAATAAATTTTTAATTCAATGGAAATATTATTGGCATTGGGTTTCTGGGCCCATAACCTGTAGAAATTAGCAGAAATAAACAGCCAATAAAATAGAAAAAACGATGATTGCGAAATATATACTTGATAAAAAAATATTTTATTGATACACAGATAGCGATGTTCGTATTACAGAAAAGAAAACGGAACTAACTTTAACTAACTAACTTTTATCATAATGAAATACAACATGTTTTTATACTTCGTTTACGTGCAGTGTTGAGAGTTTGAGTTATAGATAACTTTAATGTATTTAATAAATAAATATAAATATAAATTTTTTATTTATTTCAACATAAAGTATAACTTGAAGTGAAACGTATGATTAGCACGTTAAATTCTAACCCAATTCTGTCGTCTGAACGTAGTTTATGCCAATAACTGAAAACTTCGCAATACTCGCTATGTGCGTATACAACAAACTTCGTTGAAACGACCACATATTCGCCATCGCTAAAAATTGTGCGAAATGTTCAGGTTTCTTAAAACGGTGCAAAATGTTACTTCACTTTTCAAATTTTGACAATCAAAAATGACTACCAGTGAACAAGTGAAATTCCTTTTTGTTGTTTTAAAATACTTTAAATTAATTAAATTAAATTGAAACATTACAAAATACATATTGGTAAAATTGATTTTTCTAAGTGGTTTGAAGGAGGTTTAAGGGATAATGGGTATCATATGAAAGGTAATAAAAATATTTTTATGTAAATTCTCTAAAAGGAGATACATATGTGTGCAAAGGGTTAATTTGGAAAAAATTAATATTAGAGCCACTTTACTTCAAAATTTTTACAAAAACTGTTGTCACCGGAGATACATATGTGTAAAAAATGTGTATGGGAGTCCCCGCCCAAAAATTGTACAGAACGTTTTGTCCATCGGAAATACACGTGCTTAAAATTTGAATAAATCAGGCTAATTTTTAAGAAAAATTGTATGGATAACCCTCGGACTTCAGCGCCCGTTCACTCCAAAATTTTTACAAAAAGTGTTGTCCATCGGAGATACACATATGTATAAAATTTGAAGAAAATCGGGTAAATTTTTTTAAAAAATTTGTATGGGGCCACGATCGGGTACCCGGGATCTCCAAAAATTTTACAAATGTGTTTTCCATCGGAGATACATGTGTATATAAAATTTGAAGAAAATCTGGTAAATCTTGTAAAATATTTGTATGGGAACCCCCGATTTCGTGGCCTGAGGGTCCCGAGATTTTAATAGAAAGTGTTGTGATCGGAGATATGCATGTATGCAAAATCTTTAAAGGAAAACGGCGAAACGTCGGTTTTATGCACTTGAACAAAAATTAACAAAAAATCCTATTGTACGAGCTCAATATGTGGATTTCATGTCCGAGTACAAAGACCTTGGTCATACGGAAGTTGTTGATGAAACTACGATTAAAAGCCCTCACTATGTCATTCCTCATCATTGAGCAATGAAACCAGAGAGCATCGTGCAAAACGTCGAAAAACGTATCTCTGAATCAGCTGCTACATACTGGATCCAAAATTCAGAAAGAACTTTTCGATGTGTTCATACGGTTTCGTATGCACACGTACATATTCACGGGTTATATCGAAAGGATGTACGGACAGATTTTCATACTTGATCAAGACACCCACATACAACTCATTATGTGGAGAAAACAAAAAAAACTTGAGTACTTCAAGCTGAAGACAGTTTCCTACGGGACTACGCCAGCACCTTATCTGGTAATTAAATGTTTACAAACATTAGCGGATCAAAATCAACAAATTTATCAACTTGCATCAAAAATTACAGTTCATGTTATCTAATAAAAGGTTACATAAAAAAAAAATTAAATATTTTTATAAAAGATAAAAATAACATGTAATAAATTATTCGTTAATAAGCTTAAAGCTTAAAAATTTTCAACATACAAAACCAAGAAATTAAAATTTAAAAAAAAAAAAAAAAACTAAAGATGAGTTTAAGTACGAGGAAATCAGATGAATCAAGAAAGCAGTACAAATAGTACTAATAATTAACTAAATACTAAATAATTAACTAGTACTAATACGCAGAAGCAACCGCTTAAATTATTTAGAAAAATGTTCTATATTATTAATGTGTTCAAAATTGAAAAGCCATAACTTCAAATTTTTTGCAAACTGTATAATTGAATTAGATAACTTCACATACTCAGGATGAAATTATATAAGTAGGGGGTCATTACTCGATAAGATCTGCGAAAATATTCTTTACGGGTAAACACGATTTCACATTTGTTAGTACGTAAATTATAAGGTAAAATAGATCTCAATAAAACATGACCGCTTCTCGCATAAAAAATATTCAGTGCTTTATAAACATATCTGTATCGTAATGGTAAAATTTGAGCCGATTTAAATAAAGGGAACGAAGTAACAGTAGATCTTTTAAAAAATACGAATTAATACGGATCGCAAATTTTTGTAATAATATGATAGGTTTCAGATTATTATAATATGCACCGCCCAAGCAGATAATGCATATGCAATTTTGGAGTTGAAAAAAGAAAAATATAAGTCTTTTAGAATGTGTGGCGGACATATAGTCCTTAAAAAATTAAATTGTTGAAGAGCAAAACGCGTTTTTTGTATAATGCCGTTTGTGTGGTCTGAAAATTTCAGTTTACTGTCTAATATAACACTCAAATACTTAAAATTCAAAACTTTTTCAATTACGAAGCAACTACTGTTACACTTGTCCACTACACAATTTAGAGAATGGCTAGAAATATAAAAAATCTGAGCTATTGTCTCCTGTACATTCCGGTTGAAACGTCATTAATCGTGTTTTAGAATTCACAATCATACAGTGCAGATTAAACCACCTTCTAAGCTGAGCAATATCACTTTGTATATTATCTCTAATATCCGGCCAATTATTAGCATAATAAACATATGCAGTGTCATCGGCAAAGGTCACGGGACTACCTCGAAGATTAGTCTCAAACAGGGAATTTACATATAATAAAAAAAGAATTGGTACAAGAATCGAACCTTGAGGCACACCAACAGTGATGGGCACTGAATCACTATAAACTTCGTTCACTTTTACTGATTGAATTCTAAGACATAAATATGATTTAAACCAATCGAAAACTACAGCTCTAATACCAATATTCCATAGTTTGTACAGTAAAATTTCATGATTGACCGTATCAAATGCTTTGGTAATATCTATAAAGAGTCCACCAACTATTTTATTAAATACAAGGAAATACATATTCTAAGCTAAAATGCTACTAATTACATCATAGCCACAGAAATGAGTGTTTTTCAAAAACAAAAGTGGCGAGAGTACTTCTTGAAAGGACACAGGAGATATGAAACAACTAGTAGTCCACGATATATTCGAGTAAAACAATTTTTTTTCCGAATCATTTAAATTATTTGGTTCGATGTTTTCATCACAAAGTTTTAGAGAAATCGATGTAAAAAATTGATTCAAAAGGGTTCAGAAAGGTTTATCTTGCACAGTTCCATTCTCATCATTTACTTTTAGTACATGGTTTTTTTTCCTACCGTGAATGCCTGTTGCCTCATTAATTAACCGCCACAGTTGCCTTTTGTTATTCAAAATCAACAAATTTATCAACTTGCATCAAAAATTACAGTTCATGTTATCTAATAAAAGGTTACATAAAAAAAAAATTAAATATTTTTATAAAAGATAAAAATAACATGTAATAAATTATTCGTTAATAAGCTTAAAGCTTAAAAATTTTCAACATACAAAACCAAGAAATTAAAATTTAAAAAAAAAAAAAAAAACTAAAGATGAGTTTAAGTACGAGGAAATCAGATGAATCAAGAAAGCAGTACAAATAGTACTAATAATTAACTAAATACTAAATAATTAACTAGTACTAATACGCAGAAGCAACCGCTTAAATTATTTAGAAAAATGTTCTATATTATTAATGTGTTCAAAATTGAAAAGCCATAACTTCAAATTTTTTGCAAACTGTATAATTGAATTAGATAACTTCACATACTCAGGATGAAATTATATAAGTAGGGGGTCATTACTCGATAAGATCTGCGAAAATATTCTTTACGGGTAAACACGATTTCACATTTGTTAGTACGTAAATTATAAGGTAAAATAGATCTCAATAAAACATGACCGCTTCTCGCATAAAAAATATTCAGTGCTTTATAAACATATCTGTATCGTAATGGTAAAATTTGAGCCGATTTAAATAAAGGGAACGAAGTAACAGTAGATCTTTTAAAAAATACGAATTAATACGGATCGCAAATTTTTGTAATAATATGATAGGTTTCAGATTATTATAATATGCACCGCCCAAGCAGATAATGCATATGCAATTTTGGAGTTGAAAAAAGAAAAATATAAGTCTTTTAGAATGTGTGGCGGACATATAGTCCTTAAAAAATTAAATTGTTGAAGAGCAAAACGCGTTTTTTGTATAATGCCGTTTGTGTGGTCTGAAAATTTCAGTTTACTGTCTAATATAACACTCAAATACTTAAAATTCAAAACTTTTTCAATTACGAAGCAACTACTGTTACACTTGTCCACTACACAATTTAGAGAATGGCTAGAAATATAAAAAATCTGAGCTATTGTCTCCTGTACATTCCGGTTGAAACGTCATTAATCGTGTTTTAGAATTCACAATCATACAGTGCAGATTAAACCACCTTCTAAGCTGAGCAATATCACTTTGTATATTATCTCTAATATCCGGCCAATTATTAGCATAATAAACATATGCAGTGTCATCGGCAAAGGTCACGGGACTACCTCGAAGATTAGTCTCAAACAGGGAATTTACATATAATAAAAAAAGAATTGGTACAAGAATCGAACCTTGAGGCACACCAACAGTGATGGGCACTGAATCACTATAAACTTCGTTCACTTTTACTGATTGAATTCTAAGACATAAATATGATTTAAACCAATCGAAAACTACAGCTCTAATACCAATATTCCATAGTTTGTACAGTAAAATTTCATGATTGACCGTATCAAATGCTTTGGTAATATCTATAAAGAGTCCACCAACTATTTTATTAAATACAAGGAAATACATATTCTAAGCTAAAATGCTACTAATTACATCATAGCCACAGAAATGAGTGTTTTTCAAAAACAAAAGTGGCGAGAGTACTTCTTGAAAGGACACAGGAGATATGAAACAACTAGTAGTCCACGATATATTCGAGTAAAACAATTTTTTTTCCGAATCATTTAAATTATTTGGTTCGATGTTTTCATCACAAAGTTTTAGAGAAATCGATGTAAAAAATTGATTCAAAAGGGTTCAGAAAGGTTTATCTTGCACAGTTCCATTCTCATCATTTACTTTTAGTACATGGTTTTTTTTCCTACCGTGAATGCCTGTTGCCTCATTAATTAACCGCCACAGTTGCCTTTTGTTATTCTTGTGTATGGTAAATTGTCATTCATAGAATTGCTTTCTAGTTAAGTTGAACAATTTATTTACATATTTTTTTTTTAAAAACATAAGCCTTTTCTAAATTTGTATTGTTTGGATAAGCTTTATATTTTTTGAGATTTTCAAAATTAAGCTTTTTCGACACCCATGGTTTTAGAAAAATTCTTTTAGACTTTGAATCTATAGTTTTGTTATTAGAAATATGAGATAAACTGATCATATGCCTTATCAACATCACGCGCGTTATACACACTTAGCCAACTCTCAAAGGCCAGCGATTCATAAAGCTTGTTGTAATTAAGCGTAACCAAGTTTATACTCTCTTTATATTTGTTAATTGGTCTATTATTTATGGACAAAATAATCGACGCATGATCTGTTACCCCAAAATCAAATACTAAGGATTTAATATCATGAATACTATTAAGGCTTTGCCTGACAAATAAGTGGTCAATACAACTAGAAGAACTAGGCCTCGTTTTTTCGTTAACTGATGATAATAATCCAAAGGAGGACATCATAGACAAGTACTTATTCACATCAAAGAATTACTCAATAAGTCAGCATTCAAATCACCAATTACATACAGATTTTTGACTCTACCACTGTCTAGGAAGCTACTAAATTCGCCAGCTGATCTTTGATCTGTATTACAGTTCGCAAAACACTTATAACCTGGAATATTATAATAACTTATTGATTCACTACTAATCCATATTTCACTCAAAAAAGTTATTAATGGCTTAATGTGAAACGCTTCCAAATGTGATAAAAAATCATCTAAATTTGCCTATATGTATTCTGACAAATTATAGTGGGCTTGGTAAAATCATTAAATTTGTTTTTAACTCTTCTGTTGATTCATCTAGATTATCTTCTTCTGTAAATATTATGACTTGATAAAGTATTAAGATTATTCATTTTTGATATAGTTAGCAAATAAGTTTTGAAACTAAATTAAACGATACAGATTATAAGTTCTCATGGTCATAAGTTTTTCTAATATATTTAATTTCTTCTCCATCGCTTTTCATCATCATGATGCAATGACCTTGACGAAGCAATAACAATACAAGCTTAAGTCATTGAGATGCTTGGCACAGCTGGAATGAGATTACTTAAATGGTGCAGCAACCACAGTGCCCTACTGCAAAATGTCCCAGGAAATGACATTGAATTGAAATTAGATATAACGGACGGGCAGATGAATGCTGTAAAGACCCATGGCATATCTTGGCTTCCAAGGCCAGATATAATATCAATCAAAACAGCATGGAAAGTTAAGAACTGTTCTTTCCGAAGTTCGATTACAATTTCGATCCTATTAGTCTTTTGAGTCTAATCGTAATTATCGCCAAAAGTTTTATTCAAGATCTGTGGAATAGGTTAGACGACGTAACTATTCCCTGGCATTTGTTTACGGATGATCCGAGCCAAACCATCGAGAGCCTATGGTTCGGTCATATAAAATCTTTAGGCAAAAACGGTAACGCAGTAAAATTACTTTGTTGAAATTCAAGAGCCTCGCCAACAAAAAATGTTACGATACCACGACTTGAACTTCAAGCAGCAAGGTGGTCGACACAGCTAGCCAATCGTTTGAAAGGCACATTGGGAATAAAGGATATGCAAATATATTGTTGGACTGACTCACAAATTGTACTGAGTTGGATCTCCTCAGAATTATCTTTATATCAAACGACAGGAATTCAAATGTGAGTAAATGTGAGTCTTAACTTTTCGATAAGCAACAGCCACCAAGTAGCTGTGCCTCCGAAACAATAGATGAAGCTGCTGAGTGGACACAACTACTTAATCCCAGTGTCTGGCTTTTCTCTTTGGCAGAACAAATCACGATCAACATAGTGTGCCTCGAGACTGTTTTCACTTACTCTATCTCTGGATATGGTGTTTTGAAAACCAAGGCAAATTGCATTATAAAACAACACGGAGCAACAATTTCTTCTTAATATTTGTACTAAACGACAATGAGGGCATCATTATAGCCGTCAATTAACATAAATAGCATCTTTAGTGAAATCCCTGTTGATAAATAGCTACCCGATGAATCTTACACTTAACTAAAATAATAAAACATCAGAACTCCAAAAACAAATTAATGAGCTACAAATGATGGAAACCGGACCTGATGGCTTGCCAACACATAAAGCCCATCAGTTCATCGTTAGCTATATTGCTTTAATACTCGCGATTGTTTCTGTTGTGTATTTTGGTTGGCTTAAAGCCAACGCTCGAAATCTCACCATGCCTGCCCGAACTCCAGCTCCTAGACAAGCACACAATTTTCAATTTGAAATTGAGAACCATAGTTGCCCTCAACGCTCAACGCGGGGGAGTATGGAAAAAATTCTTAAAAATAAAATAATATCTTTTGCGTATATATATGCATGGTGTTCGGGTTTGAGATGCTAATCCGTTAAGGGGTGATTCCTTGGTTCATTCTGAGAAAAAATCGTACGGGTGGGGGGGGGGGTCAATTTTAGATATCCATTGAGATGCAGGGTGTTTAAAAAATGTTGTTCAGAAAAATAAGTCTTATTTGACTGGTAATTGTATAGGCTAATTTAAAATTTATGTATTATCTTGCATCTGCAACCGTTTGAGAGCTATGATACTTTAAAGTATAAAAAAATATGATTTTTATATAAAATTAAATTTTTCTCAAAAAAACCGTTATAATTTTTTTTTTACCTTATTTTAATTTGCCTTGATATTCTTTACAACTCCTTATACAAGGTTTGGCTCGAGACTCGAGATTTATTGCGGTATAAACGTTTGAATGTATGATAAAAAAATATACATTTTATTTTTAAATATTTTATTAGGTAAAATTACTACATGTAGTTATAAAAGATACTCAAAATGTCCTTGTGATTGAATATAGGCTAATATTCCTTTATGATGGCCTGAAAACCCGACCGAAAAAAAAAACAAAAAAAAACACCAGATAAAACCGTTGGTCACTGGCGTGATGCCAGATCTGATATTTTGTGTGCGGTTACTGCCTCTGCTTCGGTACTCTTATGTTGAGTAAGCAGTGCCTTTGATTAAGCAGTGTCTTTTTTGAGTAAGCAGTGTCTTTGATTAAGCAGTGTCTTTTGTCTTAATGGTGGCATAGTTTTCAGGTGAGTAGTATCCATTTTTTACGGATTTTGCGATGGTAATGCATCACTAGCTCGCCATGAATATCAAGCAGATTCCCAACGAGTCCCATTCCTGACGCAAGAGTATTTACAAATATTCATAGAAGACTGCGAGGTATGTGTCGTAACAAAATCAAATACGCGGGTGGAGCCATATTCAGTCTCAAGAAATCATTTGGATGTCGATGAAGAAATAGCTAGTAATGTAACAGCAAATCCATATATTAGCATAAGGAAGCTCGCTTTACAATTAAACGGGTCTTGCTACCGAATTCATCAAGTGTTGCACAAGGAGCATCTTCATCCATACCAAACTACAAGAACTTATACAAATAGACCACTATAAAAGATTTGAGTAATTGGTAATTCGTTGATTGAAAGTAATTTTGACAATGATAGTTTTGTGAAACGTATTCTATAGACGGATGAATCTCAATTCACAAGAGGTGGCATAACAAACTTTCACAATCTACACACTGGGGCTGCTAAAAATCCTCATTCCACAAACAACCATCATTTAAGCAATGCTTCAGTGTAAACGTATGGGCTGGTGTAATAGGTGAAATTTAATTGGACCATTTTTACCAACCAATTTTAAGGTTATGATGTTTCTGTTTTAAGTAGATTCTCACACACATACCAACATGATGGTGCACCTAGTCACTACGGTATATATATTAAGAATTGGTTAAATTAAAATTATTCAAATAATTGGATTGGAAGAAATGGTCAAACTCATTGGCCTGCAAGATTCCCAGATCTAACAGTAGTAGGTTTTTATGTATGGGGAATTATGAAGTCCCTTGTATACTCTAAAGAAATTGATACAAAAGAAGAACTTATACAACAAATACACACAGTAGCTCAACAGATAAGGAAAGAATTACAAAGAATTTAAATAACCGAAGACATACTTAGACGAATATAAGCCTGTATTCAATCGCAAAGAGGGCATTTTTAGCATCATTTATAACTACATGTAGTAATTTTACCTTGAGTTGCCATTTAATTCTTGAGAGCCCATTTAATTTTTTTAAAGAAATTGACCACATTTCAAATTTTATATGCATGTGTATCTCCGGTGGACAAAATTTTATGTAAAAATTTTGGAGAACCCAGGCCCCCATGTCATTAGGCCCCATAAAATTTTTTTAAAAAAAATTAACCCGATTTTCTTCAAATTTTATACAGATGAATATTTCCAATGAAAAACACTTTTTGACCCGAACCCTGTGGTCATGAGGTCCCATACATTTTTTTAAAAAAAATTAACCCGATTTTGGAGTGATTGGGCTCTGAGGCCCAGGGGGTGCCCATATAAATTTTTTAAAAATTAGCCAGATGTTCTTTAAATTTTAAACAAATCTGTATCTTTCTAAAATTTTTGGTGTTAACGGGCCCTGAGGTGTTAGATGTGCCCATAAAATTTTTTTCTTTGATGACACCACTTCCTATTGAAATTTGAAAGTAATCGGGCCCCAAGGTCGGGGGCTTCCATACAAATTTTTTATACATGTGTATCTCCGGCGACAACAGTTTTTGTAAACATTTTGAAGTAAAGGAGATCTAATATCAATTTTTCCCAAATTAACCCGGTTCAAACTTTTCACACATATGTATCTCCTTTTAGAGAATTAACATGGAAAATTTTAATTTTTATGAGTTGTTTTTGTATTTTATTATGTTCGCCATAGTCAGAATAAGGTTTATGCAAAAAAAGATAGAAAAGTTGCCCTGAAAATTGAAAAAACTGAAAGTGCTAGTTTTTGTATGAACTTACAATTCGAACGATGTATTTGCGTAATTCTTTTTTTGTTTTGTTCGTTGTGGTCCTGGGTAACAAAGACAATTAGAAAGGAAAGTCGAAAAATTCGACAAACCTTTTTTTATGCCCTGACGATAGGAACAAAATATATGGTTCATTATTTTTGTGGTTTTGTTCGTTATGCTTCCGGAGATATTTTTAGCAAAATAAAATTCAGAAGAATTTGGAAAACGATAAATTGGATATTTGATGAGGAAATAACTTATTTAAATGTTTTCGGTGAAATGAAAAATTTGGAAACGCATTCCAGCCTAAATTAAAATAAAATTAAATTTGTGTATTCTAATTGTTTGGGTTACGTGCGCAAATGTTATTTGACAGCTGATCCATTTGCACGGTTTTTTGCGATCTTTCAACGTATCCCAATGATTCCGACCGACTTGCCAGTAGACTTTAAGCGCCTGGAGTTTCGGCTGCAGTTTGCATTCGAAATTACAAAAAAATAAATAACAAATAAATCAGTTTTCGCGGGATTAACCTTGAAAATACATGCTTCCATGGTCAATTGTATGTCGCCTATTCCAGTGTAGGAAAACCATCAGCGTTGTTTGCTAACGCGCCAGTCAACAAAACAAGTAAAAAACAGTGCGTGTAACTTTCCCAGAAAATAACCCCAAAAGACCATCAAAAAACTACTCAAAAGACCTCCAAAATACCCTCGAAAGAGTCATAAAAAACCCCTAAAAGACCCTCAAACGACCCTCGAAGGATATTCAAAAGACCCCCAAAAAGACTCTTAAAAGACTCCCCAAAATACCCTTAAAAGACCCCCAAAAGACCCTCACATGACCCCCCCCCCCAAAAAGGACCCCCAAAAGACTTCTCAAAATACCCTCAAAGGACCCCCAAAACACCTCCATAAGACTCACCAAAAAACCCAAATCACCCCAAAAAGACCCTGAAAGGACCTCCAAAAGACTCCCAAAGATACCCCCAAAAGACCATCAAAAGACCCCCAAAAGACTCTCAAAGGACCTCCAAAAGACCTAAAAAAAGACCCTCAAAAGACTCCTCTAAAGACCCTCAAAAGACCCCCAAAGGAGCTTCAAAAGACCATACCGAATTTCATAGGAGAAAGAGAAAAAAAATAAGGAAAGCAAGAAAAACTGTTAGTGAACCGTTAAGAGGAAAATATTCCCCCACAGAGTGAATCGCTATACCCCCACACACAGCGCTTCACAAGACTAATAAAAATTAATTGAATAGATATCTGTGGTAAATATTCCTTATTTCCTTGATATTCCTTACTCATGCGCGACGCTGGGCCAAAATACAGTCGTAGTAGACTTTTGAGTGTCTCCATCGTTGTCCTTGAGTTAGGGGTGACAAGCTAGGACGGGGTCTCCAGGTGAGGCGGGCGTAGAAAGTAATCGAAACTCATGTATTCTGCGAAAATGAAGCCTCAACACCTAACTGCCGTTGATACCGCAACACACGAACTCCTTTCGATCACGATTCCCGAATGCAATGTACTGGACCGCACATGTACGCAAGCACCGACTAGTTGGCGACGATTCGTAACTCCCCTCAAGCAAACGAAATTTTGGAGTGATATCTGTTTATGGGCAAAGCGAGTTGCGGAGACCAGAAGGCGGAGTATTACAAGTGCGACAACGAAATTGATTTAATGCACTCACGCAAGTCCAAGGGAATATATAAATAAATGAATAAATTTTCAATATCGTATTATTGCATTTGTGGTGGACAAAATTCTTTGATTATTTACGTATTACGATTATTTTGATTGTAATTATCATATAAATATTTGAATCGAAACGGTAATACTAAAATTGATAATCCTAATGCCCCTTCACAAACTCTAAAAGTTAAAAATATTATTCTAAAGTAACTTTCATAATTTATTATATTTAAAAATATAAATAAAAATATAAATAATCTTAAAACAATATATTCTAATCTTAATAATATTGATAACAAATGTTATTATCCAATTTTAATAAATTGTATTTTATGATAAACATAAACGACCGTCAGCAAATTCCACCATTCTGTGTTGACGGTGGTCAAAATTAAATTAAATTTATTTTGTCGAAATAAGTTTGAGTTGCTTTACATTCGTCAACCGGCCCGGTCGTGCGTGACTTGTCTTCTTCCTTAAATTAGTCTTACCTATAACGTAACTTATTATAGTTATTTACATCTATAAGTAAAATAAATATATACTTAAAAGAAACTAGTGAACGTAGTTTTCATTATAAAAAAGAGATACAAACATTTCTGGAGGCCCCGGCGAGATTTGCAGATCTGCACAGCTGTATTAGTGCTCGTGATTGTGATTGCGTGTAGTGAAAAAAAATAATACTTATAGTAATATGCATTCGTTTGAGGATTTGCTGGCTAACCAGACTGAGGTTGCAAAGGCAATCACTCAGCTCAGCACGAATGTGGCAAAGGATCCCAAGGATCGCCGTACAGTGCCATACTACAACAAAAAGCTATAATACCTCAACGAGGTATTTAGTACATTTGAGGACATTCATATCTTCTTTGCTGGAGTTTCAAGCTACAAATGCCGACTCTGAATATTTCAGTACTGGGAACTATGACCGTGTTAAACACGGTTATACCACACTCAAAACAAAACTAGAATCCGTTTGCAAGAACTTCAGGCGAAGGAATTAGCATCTGTTTCAGCTGAAAACCTTGCGAGAGCAAAAGGTCTTAAGTTGCCAGTCGATCAAGGTGTGAAGGGAGCATACCAGCGCTAACATAGTATTCAAGGTTAGATCGATTAATTATTCATATAGTCCCGATTCATTGTATTCCTCATAATGCCATCTGCATATGAACCGCAATTAAAATATTACAGCTTAAACACTCAACGAGTGAACAAACAAAAAAGAGTCTTATTACTTTGTCAGCACACTTCATGCCTGAGCATGGCAGCATACAAAGTAATGAGAGTACGATCGGCGGTCGTTAGCCTATGACAACAAACAAAATGCATAGAAAGCATTATAGGCGAGCGAGCGCTGATCATAAAAAAAGTAAATAACGTTCGGTCACTTACCCTTGCGGTGTATGACGTTGACCGAACATGCAATAAAATTATAAACAATGTAGGTCACTTGCCTGTGCTGGTAAATATGTCACATCAGCAATATATAGGCAAGCGACCTGAAGCAATTAAGAATGTTCGGCATATTGGTATGCAATAATGCCAAAATGCTGACCAGCATTAATCGATCTACCTAGTATACATGTGTATACTTTTCTATGTATTCTTATTAAATTGTGTAGTATGTTTTAAGTCTTTGACCACCTATAAATAAGCAACAAGAATCAAATAAAAATCACTTCTAGTTCGAACTTCAGACTAGAAAGCAAAAGCAATACCACCAGGGTTTTCTTAGGCTTGCGAGCCTTAAACCCTAAAGGCATTAGCAGGAACCTCTAGTTGAATTCCCACCTTGAGAGCAGGAAATTGCCCCAAAGGTTCAAGTCTCTGGCGTAATAGCCTTGACTAGTGGAACCCGTTACTAGACATCAAGGAGCATTATACAGTACATGGAAATAAAGCCCTAAATTGCTCCATATTACCAGTCTAAGAAGATCCTGCCAACCTAATAATATCCTGCTAGTCTAATAAGATCCTGCCAGTATCAAGATTATTGCCGTGAAAAAGAAGAAAAAACCCAATGTCCAACGAGGAACAACTGGCCCTCACAGCCGAGTATATTAGAAAAGCCGACGAGATCCTGAAAAAAAAAACAAAAATTGAACCAGAACCAAAAGTTGGGCCAAGACCGCTAACCATAGAAGAATATAGACGAAGGACAGCGAAGAGAACACCAGAAGAACCTCTAATAACACCACCAGCGAAGAAAAAATCAACAAGAGGAGGTCTGCGCGTGAAGCTCCGAAAAGAACAGGCCGAATTAAAAAGATTGGCCAACATTCCCGGCCAATCCAGCACCACTAGAGACCACTTCATTTTACAACTGCGGGAGAAAAGGAAGGAACAGCGGGCAGCGGACCGGAAAAAACAGAAAGAAGCCAAGCAATTCCATAAATTATTCAAAAAAGTATCGACTCAAGCGAAGAGCTGGTACAATGGGAACGAAGGAAAGCAAGGAGGTAATCAACACCGGACCCCAGCTAATAGCAGCACCTAATTTTCAACAGGAGAAACCGACAGATATGACCGCTGCAGTACTGTTACTAATGTTCATAACAGCACTTATAATTGCATTCATATACCAGGGACTACAGCACTATAGGCGAAAAATAATAGCCGACACAATTAAGCATTTAGAGCGGCGACCAGCCCAGGTATAAATATAAAATAAAATATATCTTTTAATATGATAAGCAAAATAAAATAAGAGAAAAAACACTATCCCCATAAAAAAATTTTTTTTTAGTTCTACTGATTATGGTCATATAAAGATAGGATCGTTTTTCATTCCATTCTAGCCTCTCAACCTAATGAATTTCTCCCAACTAACAGAAGCCCTAAACGCACTAAAAACCTGCTACGACAGCTTAAAAAAATCGCCTAATAGGACAAGAAAAGAGGAAGGGGTAAAAAGAAAATTAGAACAGATCGAGGAACTTTGGATCTCTTTTTGCGAACAACTCTCAAAAATAGATCAAGATAGCTGTTCTGAGTTAGAAGTAGTAAACTAAAAGAAACTAATAGCCACCGCAAAAGTTTTTAAACGACAATCGGAAAAAATAGTTAATAGTAGCTTACAACCGAAACCTATCAAAATGGCAGATTCTTTCAATTTCAGCCTTGCGCAAAAATTGCCAACCCTCAATTGCGAAGAGGATAGCAAAAGAGCCGAAAACATCCGCGACTTTATTAATAACGTCGAATTTTACCACGACACTCTTAACGATGATTCTAGACCAACCTTAGTTAAATTCCTTTTAAAATGCAAGGTTCAAGGGAAAGCCCTAACAGAATTTGGTAATCAAAAGCCAGAAGATTTTGCATCACTAAAGAAAATTTTGATAGAAAAATGTGGGCCAAAAGAAACAATCGAATCAATACAAACTTAATTAAGTCGTACATACCAAGGTAATCGACCAGTGCACGAATTCGTAACGATTATAGAAAATTTAATATCAAGAATGACAGAACTCGAAGTAGCTTGCCACGGGGAATCTACACGTGAAACACTTACAATAGCAAACGATAGACGTGGATTAGCATTCCTAAAAAAAGGAGTTAACGATAGGCTAAAAATAGTACTTGACAGTGCCAGGCACACTAAACTAAAAGACGCAATTCAACATCTACTAGAGTTGGACCAAAGTTCTACTACTCCCACAAACTCAGTTAGATACTTCGACACCAGATACACTCACAGACAGAACGCTAATTACGTAGGCCAACCAAGATTTTCTAATCAAGGAAGATTCTCATATAATAATGAGCGATTCTTTCAGAATAGAAATATCCAAAACCAAAATCAGGGAAGATTATTATACCAGAACGAACGAAACCGAAATAACCAAAGGTCAGGAAACAACAATAGGCCCAGTATACCGCCAATACCAAATAATTCGTCTCAGTACAGGAATAGCTACAATGACAGGTACAGACAGAACAATTTCAATGACAGACAAAACAATCGGGGGCAACCAAACCATAATCAAGACAGGCAGAATAGAAACCCATTTAGAAACAGTCAGGCTAGGGACAACAGAATACTAACAATGGGAAACGAGCAACCCACCGAGGGGGAAGCTGACCCATCGGGGGGAAACCAATAACTCCACAAGTGTCAAGAGCAAATTGCACTGTTGGACCGTCAAACGGCATCCACGTTGAAATAGGACTAGACAATAATACAGACACAAGATTTTTGCTTGACACAGGAGCCTCGATTTGTGTAATTAAAGAAGGTAAAATCGACAAAAGCATTAGGATATTCACAGACAAAACTACAAATATTTTAGGAATATCAGGAAATCTCCAGACTAAGGGAACATGTTATCTCGATTTGCATATTGATGAGCTCATCGTCCCATACGAATTTCATGTAGTACCCGATTCTTTTCCGATTCCAGTTGAAGGAATTATCGGAGCAAACTTTCTTTTAGAATTTAACGCCATAATCGATTTGGAGGAATTTTTATTAAAACTCAGGAAAAGTAGTAATACAATTCACCTACCCATATGCTCCCAGCAGCACATAAACACTGTCCTGCTAGCACCAAGGTGCGAAGCAACCTATTTTCTAAGCACAGAGCACACCGAAGCTCGAGTTTTTGCCCCACAAGAATTAGGTAGAGATATTTTCATGGCCGGGTCACTTTCTACACCCATAAAAGGAAAAATTCCTATTAGAATACTAAATACACGCGATACAACAGTAACTCTTAAATGGGCTGAGCCTTTATCTTTACCCGCTTCGGAACATTATGTCTTACGCTACCACCAGACAGATAAATCGATAAGCACCCGAGTTAATAAGATATTAAGCGAAATAAGTTTTGATACATTAAATAGTGAGGAAAAAACGGAAATCGAAGCAATATGTTCTAAATACCAAGATATCTTTCACGTAGAAGGTGATAAATTAACATATACCAATATTGGAAAGGCAGATATCACTCTTAAAGAAGGAGCATCCCCAAAATATACAAAGAAGAAATACGAAAAATGTTAGCAGATGATATCATAGAGCCATCTATTTCTGCTTGGAATTCCCCAGTACTTATCGTACCCAAAAAGAAAGACCCTGTTACCGGTCTACAGAAATTCCGATTGGTGATAGACTATCGTCACGTTAACGAGCGAATTGAGGATGACAAATTCCCCCTACCCAACATAACAGACATCTATGACATGGTAGGAGGAGCAGCTTACTTTTCGTGCATAGATTTAAGCCAGGGATACTATCAAATGGAGTTAGATGCTAATAGCAGACCAATTACGGCGTTTTCAACAGAAGAAGGTCACTACCAACTAAAACGACTACCGATGGGGCTAAAGATTTCACCCAGCAAATTTTCAAGAATGATGTCCATAGCGATGTCAGGTCTAATATATTCACGTTGCTTCGTTTATCTTGATGACCTCATAGTTTTCGGTAAAAGTTTAGAACACCACAATAAAAACTTAATCCAAGTTTTTGAACGTCACAGAGAAGTAAATCTCAAGATACATTCAGGAAAATGTTCTTTCTTGCGCAAAGAAGTGTTATACCTAGGACACGTTATCTCTGACAATCTTACTTACTCTTAATAAGGCAGAGAAAAACTATAGCACCATTGAGAAAGAATTACTTGCAATAGTGTGGGCAGTCAAACACTATCGACCCTATCTGTTCGAAAGAAGATTTAAGATTTTGACAGACCACAGACCCTAAGTGTACTTGTTCTCACTAAAAGAACCTAGTAGTAGACTAACCAAATTTAGACTATTACTAGAGGAATACAATTTTTACGTAGAATATTCTCCCGGCAAAGATAATTGTACCGCAGACGCACTTAGCCGTATAAAATTAGACTCGGACGATTTAAAACAATTACCTATACGTGTTATAACGAGAGCTCAATCGAAAATCAATAGTTATAATCAAAGTCAAACAGGCGATAAAATAGAAAGTAAAGAATCGAAAGAAAATCGTATAATAGAACTACTAAAATTACCAGAAAATGGACTGAAAGTCGTGGAGCTAAAGATCGTTGACAATTTTACGGAAGATTTAGTTAATTACAAGGATATGGACATAATTATAGCCCCAAACAAAGTTTTGGCGTATATTTCAAAAAGGAATTGTTTACTCCTAAATAAATCCAAGGAAAGCACTACAACCCAAGCGGCAGAATTTGGCAAAATACTGTCAAGGGATGTGCAAAAACTCTGCGGATCAAGATCAATTAAGAAAATATATGTTACTAAAAATGAAATGAAGAAACTTGCAGGTGGCCACCGAGAATGCAAAGTAAATGAATTAAAAAAGATATTAGGAGAAATGTTTAAAGAAAGTAATATCAAAGTGCACATTATAGAAAACCATATCGAAGTAACCGATCCTTGTAAGAAGAAATTAATACTAAATGACTACCACATACTTCCAACTAGCGGACATGCCGGAGTAAACCGTATGTTACAAAAAATTAAGAAAAAATACTTTTGGACAGGAATGCAAAACGATGTGACGACATTTGTTAAGCATTGCCCGATTTGCCAAAGAAACAAATATATCCAGCCTAAAAAACAACCCATGACTATTACATCTACAGCCGAATCAGGTTTTGAAAAATTATATCTAGATTTAGTAGGACCCTTAGAAGAATCAGAAGATGGCTCCAAGTATATTCTGACAATACAAGACGAACTTACAAAATTTATGGAAGCTATACCACTTCCAAATAAAGAATCAGTCACAGTAGCAAAAGCTATAGTAGAAGGTTTTATTTTAAGATATGGAGTACCACTTAGAATAGCATCAGATCAAGGAACCGAGTTTCTAAATCAGGTTTTAAAGGGTTGCTGTAAATTGTTGAGGATAGAACAATTACAATCTACAGCATACCATCATGAAAGTATAGTGGCACTAGAAAACTCTCATAAGGTTTTAGGAGCATATCTAAGAAGTTATGTTTCGGATAAACATACCGATTGGAGCACCTGGTTGCCCTATTATGTTTTCTGTTATAATACTTCTGTACACTCAGAAACGGGTTATACACCTTTCGAACTTATATTCGGAAAGCAGTGTAACTTACCATCAAATTTAACGAAACATATAGAACCAGTATACAACTATGAGGACTACGTAATTGACTTGAAGAATAAATTACAAGTTGCTCATAGTGATGCTCGAGAAACTCTAATAAATAAGAAAAATGCTAGGAAAGAAAGGTATGACATAGATGGGCACACAAAAAGTGCAAATTTCGAAATAGGAAGTTTGGTTTTATTGAGAAATGAGGCTAGAAAGAAACTAGATCCAATATATATAGGACCATATGAAGTCTTGTCACAAAATGGTGTGAATTGTGAAATCAAATACGAAAACAAAAGAATGACAGTACACAAAAATAGACTAAAGCCATTTTACATATATTTAACGTTATAAAACTGATCTAAAAAAAAAAAAAAAAAAAAAAGGGCGAGAGAATGTATCCCAAATTGTAAATAAATTATAAAAAAAAATATAATATATTATATAGAAGCAATAATAAGTAAAAACAATAATGAATACAAACAAACTAAGTAAAAATAGAATTTAAGTTAGAAGTCTAAATAAAAACATATCACTTAAGAAAAATATAATTTAACGAAAATATCCATACAACATAGTAAAAAAAAAAAAAAAAAAAAAAAATAAAAAAAAAAATACATATATAAGAAACATACATATATAATTTCCATATATAGCATTAAAAATATAAAAAAAAAGTAAATAATTTAATTTCTACAACATAGTTTTAAAGTTTTAACAAATTCATTAACGATTTAAAATTAGAACTAAAAATAAGATTTAAAAATTAAAAAATTAATTTCTAGACTTACAATTATTACTACAATTACAATTATAATTAAGATTGAATGAATGTATTAAACAAAAAAAAAATATACATTAAACTAAAATTTAACAATAAGAAATAAATATACCTACCTATGTACTTCTCCGAATTAACGTAACCTTTTTACGACAAAACAAAAATTTATTTCAAATAATTGTAAAACAAACAAAAAATCTCCCACCTGGTAATCAAACCAGAAAATGATAAACAAGTGGCGCCTAAAAAGAAGAAATCACGATGTGTCATGATTTCTCCTTTTTCCCCCAGGAAGAGTGGTGTGAAGGGAGCATACCAGCGCTAACATAGTATTCAAGGTTAGATCGATTAATTATTCATATAGTCCCGATTCATTGTATTCCTCATAATGCCATCTGCATATGAACCGCAATTAAAATATTACAGCTTAAACACTCAACGAGTGAACAAACAAAAAAGAGTCTTATTACTTTGTCAGCACACTTCATGCCTGAGCATGGCAGCATACAAAGTAATGAGAGTACGATCGGCGGTCGTTAGCCTATGACAACAAACAAAATGCATAGAAAGCATTATAGGCGAGCGAGCGCTGATCATAAAAAAAGTAAATAACGTTCGGTCACTTACCCTTGCGGTGTATGACGTTGACCGAACATGCAATAAAGTTATAAACAATGTAGGTCACTTGCCTGTGCTGGTAAATATGTCACATCAGCAATATATAGGCAAGCGACCTGAAGCAATTAAGAATGTTCGGCATATTGGTATGCAATAATGCCAAAATGCTGACCAGCATTAATCGATCTACCTAGTATACATGTGTATACTTTTCTATGTATTCTTATTAAATTGTGTAGTATGTTTTAAGTCTTTGACCACCTATAAATAAGCAACAAGAATCAAATAAAAATCACTTCTAGTTCGAACTTCAGACTAGAAAGCAAAAGCAATACCACCAGTGTTTTCTTAGGCTTGCGAGCCTTAAACCCTAAAGGCATTAGCAGGAACCTCTAGTTGAATTCCCACCTTGAGAGCAGGAAATTGCCCCAAAGGTTCAAGTCTCTGGCGTAATAGCCTTGACTAGTGGAACCCGTTACTAGACATCAAGGAGCATTATACAGTACATGGAAATAAAGCCCTAAATTGCTCCTAGCGTTTCAATCAGCAATAGCGTTACAGTTACTAATCTTTACATGGCGACCCTGCCAAGTTACCATCAATAGCTGGCATACATTACAAGGAGATCCTGCCAGCTTGTGCTATACCCATTATACATTACAAAGGAGCAACGTCACCACAGCTAGAATTTAATCCTCCGAAACTGATAGTTAATCCTCCGTCATCGAATACCACACAACCAATGCAACAAGTCAAGCCAAGCAACGAGGACACACGACTGTGTGGTTTAGTCAACAGATACCAGTCTTGCATAAGTCAATTGCGGCATCTGATGGACAGAATTAACCAACAATGGCAAACATCCAATTCCAAGCACTACTATCAACTAAAGAAAGATAAGATTATTGGATTGAAATTATGGCCAACAACATGACGATTTGGGAAATCGCAGCTCCAGATTCCGAACCGTTCGGGAATTCTCTCAACCGATACTATGAATTGGAGGAAAGTGTCGACGTAATCCTCATTGAATTATCTACAAGGCTGGAAAGCGTGTCGGTTCCTACATCCACACCAATGCCACATAACAATCTTCAGCTACCAAAAATTTCCATTCCAACGTTTGATGCGAATTATCTAAAATGGAGCCAGTTTTATGATATCTACCCACAAATGGTACATAATACTACGATCTCCAATGCTGAAAAAATGTTTTACCTTAACAATAGTTTAACTGGGGAAGCAAAATCACTCATCCAGCACCTTCCAGTATCGAACCAAAATTATTCCACAGCATGGAAATTGGTAGAAAATCGTTACAACAACAAAATAATTCACAGCACTTCTCAACAAATTACTGTCGCAGCAAGGAGTCAAATTGAATCTAAAGCCACTATCAAAACTTTACATGATGTTACTACGGAATGCGTCCTTGGACTACAAAACCAGGGGGTTAAAGCTAGTCTAAAATCGTGTTTAATTACAGGGCCCTCGACGTGCAAGCTGTGCCGACAGAGCCACTATGTGTTCAGATGCCCGACATTTCTCCAAATGTCACCATCAGCTCGTCTAAAGAATCTGAAGGAGTGGAAAATATGCAAAAATTGCCTGCGAGAGGAACACGCAACCCAACAGTGTTCAGCCGGCAACTGTCGAATTTGCAGCGCAAAGCACAACACGCTACTCCACGATGCTTACAATGGGCACAAGTATAGCAGCCAACCCAGGGTGCGCACACAACAGTCAGGATTGGACCAAGCAGCCTATTCTGCAACATCAACAAATTCAGCCATCGGGCAAACAACAACTCCGTCAGCCTCAACGTCAGCAGTCGCGGCATCAGTGACACGTCAGTTATACGTGCTTTTAGCAACAGATATAATTAATGTGACAACCAGACATGGTACATGTACATCAATCCAATGCCGTGCCTTATTGGCACTAAGCTGTTTAGAAAACTAGGTTTTCCGATAAGCAACAGTCCTTTGAACGTCATTGGTATAGGCGGTTTGAAACAAAACGCACAAAAACGCACTAACGTCACCATTCAGTCTCGACAAACCAGTTATTCAATAGTGATTGAAGTTTTTGTCTTAGACACAATCATTCAGAAGCAACCTAAGCACACAATCAACCCAGTCAACTGGACCATACCACAAAATTGTCCACTTGCAGACCCCAATTTTTATAGAGCTCAAGAAGTCGATATGCTCATTGGTGCAGAATTTTACAACGAGGTGATGATGGTCGGTCAAGCATCACTCAGCTCAATGTATAATAGCCCTTCGCTGCAGAACACTATCTTCGGGTGGGTTGTGCTCGGAAAAGTGGAGAATTCACCAAGTGTCCAAGAACAAGTCTGCGGTTTAAACTTGGGTCATCACGGGAAACGGCGAAACGTCGGTTTTATGCACACGAACGAAAACTAACGAAAGATCCTATTGTACGAGCGCAATATGTGGAGTTCATGACTGAGTACAAAGGTATAGGTCATATGGAAGTTGTTAACGAATCTACTATTACAAGCAATCGTTATGTGATTCCTCATCATTGCGTAATGAAACCAGAGAGCACCACGACAAAACTGCGGGTAGTTTTTGATGCATCATGCAAAACGTCCACAAACGTATCTCTGAATCAGCTGCTACATACTGTACCCAAATTCAGCAAGAACTTTTCGATGTATTCATACGGTTTCGTATGCACACGTACGTATTCACCGGTGATATCGAAAAGATGTACCGACAGATTTTCATACATGATCAAGACACCCACATGCAACTTATTATGTGGAGAGATGACCCACAAAAGAAACTAGAGTACTTCAAGCTGAAGACAGTTACTTATGGGACAACGGCAGCGCCGTATCTCGCAATTAAATGTTTACAAACATTAGCGGATCAAAATCAACAAATTTATCCACTTGCATCAAAAATAACAAAACGGGACTTCTATGTGGACGATGTTATGTCCGGAAGCAATAACCTTGACGAAGCAATAAAAATGCAAGCTGAAGTCATTGAGATGCTTGGCACAGCTAGAATGCGATTACGTTAATGGTGCAGCAACCACAACATGACATTGAATTGAAATTAGATATAACTGACGGTCAGATGCATGCTGTTAAAACACTTGGCATAACTTGGCTTCCAAGGCCAGATATAATATCAATCAAAACAGCATGGAAAGCTAAGAACAAAATTTCAAATCGAACTGTACTGTCCGATGTCGCTCATGTTTTCGATACTATTGGTTTGTTAAGTCCAGTCGTAATTATCGCCAAAATTTTTATTCAAGATCTGTGGACGCGCCTCTCCCTGTCAATTTGCACACCAAATTGGAAGGCTTCAGACAAAATTTAAAACGGTTAGATGACATAACGATTCCAAGGCTTGTATGCACGGATGATATATAAAATCATCAGGCAAAAATGGTAACGTAGTAAAATTACTTTGTTCAAAATCTAGAGTCACGCCAACTAAAATTGTAACGATACCACGACTTGAACTTTAAGCAGCAAGGTTATCGGTACGATGCGCGGCATCCAATGCTCTTTCCGAAAGATCACATATTCACTCGGTTGGTACTTACCGAGCTGCATATTCAGCATTATCCTGTAGGAGCTCAAACATTACTTGCCATAACAAGACAACCGTTTTGGCTAGTCCAGGGTAAGGTACTAGCAAATAGTGTGATTCATCGTTGTGTTCAATGTAAAAAATCAAACCCAACTGCATTGAAATCGTTAATGGGCAACCTGCCAGAATCAAGGGTGCAACCAGGACGTCCTTTTATATCTACCGGAGTTGACTGCTGGACCAGTGTGGACACATTTTAAAATTCGAGGAAAGAAGCCGCAAAAATCCTACATTGCGGTATTTTGCTGCTTTGCAACCAAGGCAGTTCACTTAGAGGTCGTCTCGGATCTATCAACAGATGGCTTCATCGGAGCATTACGACGCTTTTGGTGTAGACGAGGAAATTGTCGAACACTGTTCTCAGAGAATGCAACTAACTTCATCGGAGCTAAAAATCAACTACATGAACTATATCAGTTATTTAATCATCGACGGTCGACTGACAAAATTCATACAGAATGTAGCCGTTGAGGCATTGATTTTAAATTTGTACCACCCCGAGCACCACATTTTGGCGGGCTATGGGAATCAGCGGTAAAATCGTCAAAACAGTTGTTACGTAAGGCAGTGTCTTCTGCATCGTTGCCCTATGAGGAATTATGCACAGTCACAACAGAAATTGAAGCAATAATTAATTCAAGACCTATTTCTCCAATATCATCGGACGCCAACGACTTGGCGGCATTAGCCACAGGTCATTTTCTTATTGGTGATCAACTGACAACAATAAGAAAATGACCTGTTGTCCTTTTGTCAGTAACGTAAACACTCGTTTAAGGTCCACTCAACATAGATTTGCCTTAAAACTTTTTTCTTGTAGAACCCAACACTTTAAATCCTCCTTTTTCCGAGAGTCTCTTCGATGTGGAATCAATTGGTGGATCCCGTGTTTCTCGATTCTTATAATCTGCAGGCTTTCAAATTAGGCGTTAACAACTTCCTGAAGGATGAAGATGAAGGTTGAAGTGCTCATAAGCTTTTATTGAATATAAAATATATAATTAAAAAAAAAAAAATATTTTCATTATTATCTACATTATTTTTAAAATTTGTAATATTTTCTTGGTCAAGGTTTTTTGTAGTTTTCCCTGACCATGATTCATTGACGAGAGCATTTGGACTCGCGTCGTTTTTAGTTTTTCATGTTCGTTTTTCCGTATTGCTTTTTCAATGAATCAGGGAGAATTCTGAGAAAATAAATTGAAACCGGCTACAAACGTGAGAAATGTGATATATATTGTAAATCACATTTCTTCGATTTTTATTTTATTTTGAATTTAATAAAGGGCGTAGCCCAACTTATTGCCGTGACGCAAGTCATTCAGGGATTCCTCCCTTGGCAATGAGTCTCTTTATAAAAAAAAAAACAACCCTTAAAAATTTAAATTTTTCATCTAAATTCTCTAGTCGCAGAAATTGATATGGGAGCCCCTCGATCCTGGGCCATTTTTTTTTTATTGTAGGAGAAAATCATCGAAACAGACATTTGACATCAGATGTTAAAATTGAAAAAGCTCAGATCATTTTTCTGAGCACTTAGAGCACGCTCATACTCTGAGCAAATAAGAAACACGAACATTTATCTTGAGAACTCTTTGACTGCTCTGAACTAATTTATGAAAACGCGAAATGACAGAATATTGCGAAAACTTGTTGTTCTATCTGTAAGTTGATATCGACAACAAAAAAAACGACATCAATAAAAATACAATTCAGAAATAAAAATGTAAGTTGAAGTCAGCATAAAACATGTATGTCTCGTTTCATTTGCTGGGTTCATTTGTGCGTGAGCTAAGATTTCTCTCTCTCTCTCCACCACCAAAACCATGCAGCGCAGCCGACTGCGCAGCACACACCGCACAAAGTCCATAAAGGGCGACGAATATCTGATGCCAGTATAGATATTTAAAAAATGTATAAGGGCCTTGCGGCCGAACCCGGGACCCGATCACAAACAAATTCGAAAAAGTATTGTTTATTGGGTATACACATGTGTGTAAAATTTGAAGAAAATCGGGTAAATTTTTTAAATTTTTTGTTTGGGAGCCCCCCCGACCCCGCAGCCCGAGGGGCCTCAAAATTTAATAGAAAGTGTTGTCTCCGGAAATACACATGTGTGCCAAATTTCAATAAAATCGGGCTGTAGGAAGTGGGTTAAAAATTGATCGCAAGAATCCACCACAAATCCACAAACCCACAAGCCCACAAACCCACAAACACACGGACAAGTGAAGTTAATATAGAGAATTTAAAAAAAAAAAAAGACGCCGATGCGGCTCCATTAAAGGCTATACATTGACAAGATGGAAGCTAGTAAGTCACATCAAGCAAGAATTTTGGAGACGGTGGTCTGCAGAATATTTATCTGGGCTACAACATCGCTACAAGTGGCGATTAGGGCGAATACTTAATGCTTTTGAGAGCAAGGACAACATGGTAAAAGTGGCCGATGTGAATACTGGGTTTGACATTTTCAGGAGACTGATAACAAAACTGTGTCCATTACCAATCAGCACGGAATCGCCAGAATCACAACAACCTCCCAACGACGAGGCTGAAAAACGAGTTGCGGAAACAGAAGAAAAGTAACGAACCTGATACTGAAGCACAGAACTCATCAAGAATCACAAGTTCTCGTAGTAAGATTTTCAGTCTTCCCAGCCTACTTGCCATAATGCTTTAGTTCACACCTGCCTACGCACAGTCAACACCGAACGAAGCAGTTGAGATTGTAAACTTTGATACGTTTCCTGGTATATATTTCGAAAATTTAGGATTGACAAATCTGATAAACGATGATTGGCAGTTGGTAGTATACTTTAATTTAACGAATTATTGGAATGAGTTTCAAGGATCCTCGAAGTGGAGTTAAGAGGTTATCTACCTTATGTGCCAGATTGAAGAATGAAATCTATTGTACCAACATCTTGGCACAGTTCACACACAGTTTGTCTGACATGGAAATTTACAACTCGATTATCACGGAACAAAATGAAGATTGGCAGAAGCAGAAGTAGAAGAGCTGCATTTGACATTGTCGGATCACTAGCCAACAAGTTGTTTGGAGTGCTAGACCAAGATTATGCTCAAACCATGGTTCAGACTATAAATACTGTACATTCAAACGAAAATTATATAAGCGAAATGGAAGATTCAACGGAATTGCAGCAAATGTTCACAGCTCTCTCCATTCAGACACTTTTAATAATGTCAAATTATCAACGAATTCAAGCTCAGATCATCGATGTACTAATGGATTCTCACAAACTTGAAATCAATCCGTTACTTTTGGCACCGAATCAATTAACAACGGCTCTTCAAGAAATAAAATCCACATTGCCATCAACTGTTAAAATTCCTTTCGCTACAACAAAAAGATCCGATTTTTTGAATATATATATAATATACTTCATGTTCAAGGACGAGTCACGTCTGATTATATTATATTTAAGGTTCAGATCCCACTGGCGTCAAACAATCAATTTGAAACGTTTCGCTTAATACCGATTCCACTTCACAAGGGTACCAAGTACATGAGGCTTAAAATATCTGCCAACTACATCGCAGTAAACCTCCATCGATATTTATATTACCCGATGGACACACTTGATGCCGGAGGCTGTGTAAAAATTATGACGGATAATATTTTGTGCAGACAAAATCGTCCACTATACGACAAAAATTCAAATGTGAGTAAATTTGGACTTTTGCATAACCAGCAGGCACCTAGTAGCTGTGTTTCGGAAACAATGAACGAAGCTGCAGAGTGGACACAACTATTGAATCCTAGTGAGTGGCTATTCTCTTTGGCAGAACAAATCACGATCAACATAGTTTGCCTCGAGAGTGTTTTCACTAAAACTATCATTGGATACGGTATTTTGAAAACCAAGGCAAATTGCATTATAAAACAACATGGGGCAACAATCTCTTCCCACAATTTGTACTCGACGACAATGAGAGCATCATTCTGGCCTTCAGTTAACATAAGCAGCATATTCCGTGAAGTCCTTTTTCAATCCAATGGTAACCTAAAAACCGTACACTTCTACCTAATAATGAAACATCAAAACTCCAAAAGCAAATTAAGAAGTTACAAATGATGGAAACTATACCCGATGGCTTGCCACCACATTGGTTGGCTCAAATGCAACGCTCGAAATCCCACTATGCATGCCCCAACTCCAGCTCCTAAACAAGCACATAACTTTCAATTTGATATTTAGAACCATAGTTGACCTCACGGAGCTCAACCCGGGGGAGTATGGACAAAATTCTTTGATTATTTACGTATTACGAGTATTATTTTGATTGTAATTATCATATAAAAATTTGAATCGAAACGGCAATTCCTCCAATTCGAATAAACTGTATTTTATGATAAACATTATGTAATCATAAGTATGAATAAGTATATAGTATGAGTATTTACTTGTAAATAAAAGGACTATGTATCCGCACACCTTTCCACTACCCGAATAAAATGGCAGTCACAGTAAAATTTTTGCATAAAGCATTGCTCTCGGATTATTGCAAAACGTCCTAATCTACACCGAAGACAAACGACGACGACAACCCAAGAACACCGAACGCATACACAGCCAGGAACAAGAGGAATAGCAGCTGACTAACGGCCAGGGAACTGTATGAGCCTTGAAATGTTTTATTCTTTTCTGGGTGAGGGCTACGTATACGAAGAGTATGTGCTCTGACGTTTCCTTTGTCTCGTTGCAGAATCAGCAGTGGTCCGATTGGGATTTGCCCATTTTTTGCCAGAGAAAGATGATCATGGAATGGGCCATGTCCTGTCAAATATCAGACTAGTGTTTTTAGTGTATGGCGGTCCAGTTTGATGGCCCTGTCCGTATGACTAATGTTGTATTTTAGAAGCATCTTTGGCTTGTCTCATCCCAGCCGAAGAATTCCAATTTGCTTCGATAGTAGCGTTTTCCCGCTCTTTAATTTTTCTGTTGACATGGCATTTGGAATAGGCAATGCTGGGTTCTGGACCAGTGAAAATTCCTTCTGTGCCTTCTGTTGCGCAGAGGTCTGCTGCCTCGTTTCCTGATATGCCTGAGTGTCCGGGAGACCACATTAGAGTGATTTTGTTGTTTTTGGCCAGTTCTTCTAAGTGGCAGAAACAGCTCCACGTTGTTTTAGAGTAAAAGACTAGACCTTTTAATGCTAGCAGTGTTGCCTGACTGTCAGAGATCACATAGATCTCGGTTCTTCTGTACCTTCTTTTAATACATTCCAGGACGCAGGCTTCTATTGCTATAGTTTCTGCCTGGAATACTGTTGGAGATCTACCTAGGGGTATTCGTAGTGTGATTCTGGGTCCGAATACTCCTGCTCCGGTTCCTGTGTTTGTTTTTGATCCGTCTGTATACCAGATGGATGCATGGTTTGGAAGGGGACTTATGATATTTTCAACTTGATTCCGATCGGGTATTTTAATCGAAAAATTCCTTTTGAAATTAGTTGTTTTTATCATTAGGTCTGATGGTTGGACAGTTACATATTACAAGTCTATTTTGGTTATGATGCTAGAGTGTCCTGGTTTGTTTGCTTTCATTTGCTCAAGAATTTTTAATTTTGTGGCTCTTGATACAGCCTCGCTTTTGATGTGTATGTGCAGGGGAGGAAGTCCTAGAAGTTTTTCGAGAGCTGCCGTTGGGCAGCTCTTAACTGCACCCGTTACACTTAGACAGATTAGTCTTTGTATCTTGTTCAGTTTTGAGCGTGTCGTTGATTGCTCTGTTTTTGGCCACCAAACCAGGGCCGCGTATGTGATCCTGGGTCTGATTATGCTTTGGTATAGCCAAAGGGCAATTTGCGGGTTTATTCCCACGTTTTGCCATGTATAGTTAGCTTTATTAGCTTTGTTTGTAATATATTATATGTGGAGGCTCCATGTTAGTTTTTTGTGAAACACGACCCTTAAATATTTGGCTTCTGGCATTATTTGAAGTTTTTGTCTTGGAATTGTAATGCGGGTAGCGTTACTCTTTGTCTTTTGGTGAATAGGGTGCAAACTATCTTGTCAGGATAGACGCTTAGGCCAACCTCTTTGCACCATTCTTTGACTTGTTTGAGAGCAAATTGTATACGATCTGTTAACGTGCTCTTGAATTTGCCACGAACTACTAGGACTAGGTCATCTGCATAGCTAATATTAGTTAGGCCGTTGTTTTCTAGCCTGGCGAGCAGCTGATCCATCACTAATAGCCACAGAGAGGGCGATAGTACACCAACCTGTGGACAGCCTCTGGTCGCCGCTATTGTGATGCTTTCCTTGCCGAGTGAGGCTTGAATCTTCCTGCTTCTTAGCATGCTCATGACCCATCCTATGGAGTCGATGCCCCTTGATCTAGATTGTGTTTGAATTATTTCGAAGCTAGTGTTGTCAAAAGCGCCTTGCATGTCATTTGCGCCGCATTCAGTTTGACGTCAGGAAAGCCTTGGTCAGTGATTGTCTACCTGATGACCTTCGTTATGTCACTGTAGCGTAACGCTATGTTCGATCCGCCCGCTGCCTCCGCTTTGCCTGAACCAGTTTTTCCTGCCCTTATAGGGTTTTCGGCTGATTTTGAGGGGTGAGCTTGTCTGTCTCTTTTTGGCGGGTTCTTGGGACTAGAGTCGTTCGATCGGCTCCGCTTTATGGTGGATGTGACCTTCCTGTCTTTTAATTTGTGTGGCACTTGGCTAGTGCCTCGTCATGGAAGAGTCCCGTCTGTTTAGGAAAATTTAGACGTTTCCTTGCGCTCCACTTATGTGTGGTCTTTTTTTCCTTCTGTCTTCGAGGTCTAAGCTTTTTAGCCCGTCCCTTATGTCAGAGGTGGTAGAAGTGGACGCATTGTCCGAGAATTTTGGCACGATGGAGCCTTGTGCTGGGAAGTAGTCCTCGGTTATGGTAATAGACGAATCTGTGCTGTCGTCTGTTTGTAAAAGATCAATCTCGGAAGTAGGACCTTGACGGTCCTTGGCTTCCGAGAATGGTGCGTTTGCAGGAGCACCGCCCTCAGGAGTTATATTTTGAAATCTATCCATGGATTTTGTTAGATGAGGAAGGAAAAGTTCCGCCAATGCAGAGCTTCTTGCAGTGGTAAGGTCACTTGAAACCGGAGGGTATCCGGAGTTCCGTGCTAGCGACCAAAGTTCTCATGGCCATTCATCCCTCAGCGCACGTGTCTCACCTTGGATTGAGGATTTTTTTTATCGAGGTTCTCTCCTCTAGATCAGTTGAATTCTGCAAGACAGGATCACCTCCTGTAGGTGAGTAGATTGTACCCTTCAACGGTCTTGCAGTGAGAGAGGCTATGTGTTGCGCGTTTTTGTTGCCTAATCCTAGGAGGAGGATTCCGAGGAGGCCAGCTTTCCCAGGTTTTATCTCGACCCCAAAATCGCGAAATACTTGGTCGCCATTTTATTTCTCGATAACCGGTTCGTCACCACGCGGCTTTAAGTAGATGCTGCGGCAACGAACAATTATGCTGTCCATCGACAGGTGAAACGGCCGAGGAAAATTAACGAAACTCGATGAACAAAAAAGTAATTCAATCGAATTCTAAAGAATTGAAACTGAAATTTTTTTAATGAAAATTTTATACAAAAATATTGCACAATTTTTTGGGCCAATTTCCAATATTCCTTTTTTTCCGAAGAACTTCTCGCCGCAACGCGAACCAGCCAAAGAAGAAAGAAAAAAAAATCCGGGCACGACAACCTCGGTTAAGCCGACAACTCAACAAAATGTCAGTTCTGCCAACTTTGTGGTGAGTAAAGCCTATATCGTACCTTATGCGTTTACACAAAGAATCCAATTTCAAATCTAGTAAAACTTATCTTAAAACTTATCGATTAAAAATTTTCGTAAACAAAGAACAAGAACATATTTACAATAACCAACAACCCTCGCACTGAATAATTGTAATGACCGTCGACGAAGGCGGTCGTTACAAAAATTTTAAAAAAAGCGGTCAAATCGCTTCAATCAGCTTTCCCTGGTACGGAGTAGACAATCTTAACTCTGCCGTCATTGGAACGACGAACCCTTGAGAATGCAACATAAAGTTATGTTGCATGTTACCCTTATGAGATCCATTGAGCAATTCTGCCTCAATCACGTTATCTTTCATGCTTTTCACAACTTATCGTGTACCGCTGCATAATCCTTGTTCAGTGTTGAGATTCCGAAGCAGCATGACTATAGGTCCAACTTTAAGATTCAGAGTATGTTGAGGTAATCCAGCCGGATTGATGGAATTCAAATATTCTAGTGGAAAGTTAAGACGTTCACTTTCATCGTCTGTATCGACTTCATATGTACTTAAATACACTTTGTCCGTGAAGCAAGCTAATAATTTGATTGTTGATTCTGTCCCTATCAATGTTCTTAAGGCATAAAATTACTTTTCTCGACAAAGTAGGGATGTTATATGAACAAATTGTTTTTCCAATAGTTTTCGTCACCAAATCATCGTCACAAATTAAGTTTTCTGGAATTTCAATAGTGTCAGGTGGTAAGTTGTTCCCACAATCAAGTGTTCCAGTTCCAAGTAACCAATTATTATAATCTTGATCAGCGCATCTCATGTTCTCTACTAAAATTAATCTCTCAAAATTGTGCCAGTTTTGTGAATACTTTAAGCTTGACTGAACCACAGCAGACCGCATTGCATGTGGAACAATAACTAAATATCGCCGGAAATCCCCTCCAATTAACATGACATTTCCACCAAAAGGAACGTTATTTTGCATAACTTCCTGCAGCAACTTGTCAGCCATCTGTATATGTACATATGTCATCTATAATAATCAATTTTGCACGAGCAATATCCTCTGCATCATAACTTTCCATCCTCAAACCGGAGATGGATGTTTCACCGATTGGTGCAGGCAGTTTAATAAGTGAATAGCATGTACGTCCCTTAATTAATAAGTTAGCAGTGGTTGCCGTAGCCAAAACTAAGTGGTTTCTTGCACGAAAGTGACTTACTGTTTCATACAAATTAGTTTTTCAACCACCTCCAGGACCATCAATAAAATACCATTTTGGTTTTCTGGTTTCATCTTCAGTTGCACCAACAATTTTGTGAAATACATTTTCCTGCATGTGATTAAAAAAAGATGTCATATGTACGGCTATTTCATTCTCTTCTTCAAAATTGAATGGGACCTAGTCAATATTCGGTAATCCGTTTGCAACATTGGGTTGGTTGGTTGACTCTAGAGTTAATCCAAGTATCCTTAAAGCGGATTGAATGTCCTTTAAAGCATATGATTCGCAATTTCTGCAAGGCTCATCCCTTACGTGGAGTTTGCGGCATATATCTTTACTCATCTTATTCTTATTTTTTTTATTTTCATTCCAAAGCAACAAAGGGTCAGATGGCGAGGAAAAAGCACACATATATGCAAAAAGCTGTCTCATTCGGACAGGCATAGCGTACGATTTGGTGTCTTCCAAGTTTTTTGCCATGCCAAATTTAATCATCTAAAAGATATCCTTTTTCCTTTGCTGCTTCCTGGTACACTTTACAACATTTGACCCCTTCGCTAACTGCAATCGTTCTAATGTCTTCAAATGATTTAGCTCCCGTCTCATGTTGAAGAAAGGGTCTATGATAAAATCTTTCAGAATCCTTGATACTAACAATATACATTCGTCAAATTATTTTATTGCCACCACCTTGTCGCTTTTCTAGAAAGTGTTTTTGTCGTTCCAAACGTATTGAATGGTGATAAATATTTCCACTGGTTTGCATTTGGATAAATTTGGTTGAGTTTCGTATCTCTAGAAGTGGCACGATCTGCTGCAAGGAGTATATTCCCTACGTTGGAGCAAACGCCCTGCTCTTCCCGCAAATGAACCGGCAATCGGTAAGTGGTATGACTTTAACTTTTTTTTATACAGACTCATTGCCAAGGGAGGACTCCCTGAATGACTTGCGTCACGGGACTTGCATTGGGAAACAAAAAATTCTCCAAATGGCTTCCGGGTCATTGACGTATCGCGAATCCACATACATTAAAGATTTATCGTGATTATTTTTTTCCAAAAAGATGAGGCGATAACTCAGGGTCAGGAATTGCTGCATTAACAATTTTGTGGATGTCTTCCTCCGTTTGTAATTTTAAATCGTCATCCAGAATGATTAAAATGTGAACATATGGCAATCCTCGCTTTTGAAATTCTATTACATGAACGATTGTCTTCATGGTTCAAAAAAGAAAAATTTTCACAATGTCGGTATCAAATTATTTAACTTAAGCCGAAAAACTCCAGCTACCAAGTCTGGCCGATGTTCTACTTTTTGTCAGGGCTTAAGGTTTTTCACGATTTCTTTCCATTTTGGATTGCAGGTCATGGTGACAAAAATATCCGGTTTTTCATACTTTCTAACAATTGCCAAAGCATCCTGGTAATGCTGTTGCATATTGCGGGGGCTACCTTGGATGCTAGATGGCAATATTACAGATTTTTCAACCTGCTTGTTTTTAGAGCCTGCGTCACGATTTATATATTCCATTAAAGCTTTATAACAGTTATTTGTTTCGGATCCATTGAAGATCGTTTGACTTTGCATGGACATAAGCGTCAACTACGCACTGCTGGGTTAAACGTCATGCGTTTATCAACTGGGAAAACTCCTCTTTTACTGGCAAACGACAAGGAAAATGTTCCTTCAAACATACTCGGGATTGCTTTTTAAAGCGACAAATTCTTGTGCTCCATCTTTCCTGACCCGTCGGATATAAAATCGGGTACGTAATGGTATCTAAATGAGGATAGCAAATGCTAATCCGCTTAAATTTTGGTTGGTCAAGCTGTTCAACACTTAAATGCATGTAAATGCACAATATCCCGATGAAACGGTAGTTCTCCATCTTTACTTTGATACACTATGGCCACTGGGTTAACCGTTGAAGCATTATACCGCCTTTGGTCATTGTCTCTATCATAAATTATTGCTAAATAATCCAGAAAAATAAGAGAAATGGAAAAGCCTGAGTAGTGGCCAACGTTGAAGAACACCTCTTCAAAACTATAGCGGGAATACCATCAGGCCTAGCACTTTGGGACATTGCAGTATTTTTTGTCTCATTTTCTGGTCATAGTCAATTTGACTCGTCCAAGGTAGGCATTGCAATCATTTCTGACTCGTCTAAATTTGGTTTGGTTTTCCACAGTCGGGTTTGCTTTATATAACCGAAATCATACCTCTCAGTTCCTAGTAGCATCTTTGCAGCTTAAATTGTCCTGGAAGGGATAAGCATCCACACCACTATTGGCATTAAGTGGCCAGTTAATGCTCCTAATGAAATTATTGAGGCCAACCTAGTCGGCTTTCTCGTGTAGCCATACTTTTCTTTTAGGGGTTTTCTCTTAAACTGCGTGGTTCGACAACGAGAAATTCGCTGATACCACACAATGGTCTGAAAAGCCAAGAGCTGATAATAAACTGACGGTCTAATTGTTAGGATGAGAAGTAAGAAACAAGTCAAGGATATTAGCGTTATGACTTACAATGCTTGGAATTCGAGTGGGCTCATTCACAAGCTGAGTTAGATGGTTAAAATCAGCAAATAACCCAACTAGAATTGTGTATATTGAAAACACCCTTAATGACGATTTCAGAAAATGGATCAAGCGATAAAATTCTAGTTACAGAGTCAGACAGTACATCTAACACAGTACAAGCTGAGACACTGTCTAAATTGGGGCTTCTGTATATGAAGCAGTAGTGAATATCATGCTTACGCAGTTTGACTTTGAGCCAAATGAAATTAAATTCCGCCTTGGAACATTGGTTGTACTGTGCTTGGGTTTGATTAGCTATGTTGTGACCGGCACAACTATTTAACCCCTGACCATACACAGTCTCTCTGCACTTTATCCACATCTGCTTTCGATCGCATAAATTAGTTATTTTATGCATCACAGCCTGGATCCTTGTCTTTAAATCCACCACTTATCTGCAGGGTACGTACGAATGGCTGGTGTTGAAATAAGAAACCGTTCGAGATGCAGTGAAGGCACTTTGGTCGCTTATGCATCTCGGGTCTCGAGCACATCACACACATTCCGATACGATACTGAGAAACAGTAAGTGTAGCCGATATTACGAAATAGTAATATGTCGCAGGTTCTATATTTGCACTTTCTATGCATGCACATAATGGTGTCATATTATTGGTGGATCGAAACAAGCAAACGCTATTGGTTGATCGATCCATCCATAATGTTATAAAAGACCACTGCTACGATAACTAGGGCGGCAGTTGAAAACAATAAACAGTACTAATAGTAATAAGTGAAAAGAATAATAAAATAATAATAAATAAGGTATTATTTGAATCTTAAAACTAACTTTTCGTGTTTTTTTTTTCAACGCGCCCGTTTGACACTCTTCTCTCGGCTACCCGAGAAAGCACGGTGTCTAAACGTAACATTTGGTGGCAGCGGTGGGATCGCACCAAATAAAAAATAAATATTTTTTTTTAATTAAAAATTCAAAACAAATTTTGAAAAAATAAGAAAAGGCGTAAAAACCCGGCCGCAACAGGGGAATTTCAAAAATAATAAGTGATAAAGTGTTAGTACCATTAAAACTTTATAAGCGTTAACCTGCTAAAACAGGGGAAATATAAAAAAAAGAGAGCTAAAAAAAACATCAAATGCAAAATATTGTGTCGTGCAAAATAGTGCACTAAAAATAAAAAATAAAATAGAACATCACCCGCCACTCTAGGGGGCGGACGGCAGCAGCAGTACCAACAACGACAGCAGTAGCAGCAAAAACTTGGAACCATAAGCCAACCACAAAAGGAAGAAACCAGGGTACTTCAAATTTAGTATTTACCTATTTAGTTTTACATTATATTTTTTATTTTTCTTTATTTATATTTATATTATTTCTTTATACATATATTTTCTCGGGTCCCTCTACGATTCCCTTTAAAAAATTCTTCAATTTTTTTTGTGTGTTTTGCGTTATCGTTGAATCGTTTGAAAATTTACCTTTCCATTTTTTTGAGGAAATAAATTCAAATCCCCCAAACATGGATATTAAAGTAGGAATAACGGATATCTTTAACATCATTCCTGTTTTCGACGGAAATCCTACAGAGTTGGCAAAATTTTTATCGTGTGGCGATATCTTATTTAAATCTATAAAACCAGCAGACCAGCCGACCTTTTTAGAAATTGTTAAAATTAGGTTGCAAGGTCCCGCTTTTGAGTTAACTCAGTTTAGCTCCTTTTCTACTTGGGCAGCGCTCAAGGAAAAATTAGAGTCAGAGTATAAGGAAGTGAAACAATGAGTTGTTAACCACCAAACAACGTTTCAAGGAAACAGTAAAAGAATTAGGTGAGCGTGTTTGCGCAGCTCTAAACTGTCTCAACTCCGCTACCTTTGCCACAACCAGTGATGAGACCGTCAGAAAATTTCTCGTGGAAGAAAACCGAAAGTTGGCAATTCAAGTCTTTGAGGATGGGTTGAAAAACAACCAGATTCGGTTAATAGCAAAGGCTTATGGGGGGGCTGATCTAAAAAAAACGATAGCTCATGCTGAAGGTCATGCTGCACGCATAGACCACAATCCCCAAGTACCAAGTAATAAGTTTTCTGCCAAAACTTATCCAACTGCGAGATTTTGCCAAATTTGTGGTAAGTAGGGTCACTCTCAGGAAACGTGATATAAAAACATGCGGTTTCGAAGCACACAATTTCCAAATTTTTCCAACGCCAACAGACCGATAAAAAAGGAAATTCAGTTTTTAACTTGTGGTTATTGTAAGAAGCCTAACCATACTGAAAACAATTGTAGATTTCGGTTATCTAGGAACGAACCTCCTGTGAACTACCCCCAAGATATGCCGGCAGTACGTAATCCATTTAGGGACAACACACAAACCGCCAGTTACAGCGGAAATTCACGACCCGAAATGAATACAGGGCGAAACAAATATCGAGGTGTCCGGTATTCGAGTGTTAACCAAGCACAAGGGTCGGAAAACTATATTATTCGGGAGGAGACTTGCGGCAACCACTCTCGAATGATTACCACAGCCGAAGTACACGGAACCATGACCTTAATCTGAAATTCCACGTATAGTTTTGTCCTGAATTCAAGGAACCTGCGATACGCCTCAGGTTAAGTCCATCGGATAAAAAATATACGACTCTGCTGATTGATACCGGAGCTGATATAAGCATATTAAAAAATTATAATTTAAAAAATCTAGAAAACGGGCAAAAACGGGCAAAAACAGTACACCTACTTACAGAAAGAATAAATATTCCGTATGACTGAATAATAGGAAATTATTTTTTGTCTAAATTCAAGTGTGTTGTAGATTATAAAAAAAATGTATTAGAGATCCCATTTTATAAACCAAATCAAATAAAAATGAGTAAGTCATTGTCTACAGATAATGAAGGTAAGATTCGAGAAAACACGAATAGCTTTAAAAACGGGGCCCATAGCCTAAGCCGTGCTAAGTTACCGTATGAATCACGATCTACCGACCCAGATCCTCCCTTTTATTCAAATGAAATAAAAAATAAAAATTTAAAAAGAGATTTAGCAACAGAAAAAGCTAAGCAAATTGAAAATTTAAGACTTAGTAGGCAAACCTAAGCAAAGTAAAAATATACAACTACAAAAGAATAACCTAAAGAAGAATTTAAAAAAAAATATAAAGGAAATACTACAGCAGAAAGGAGTGAAATAAACGAAGTAAAGAGGCAAATCCAACTAAGTGATCCAAGCATGAATGCAATATCTGGAAATTCTACTATTAATTTTGTATCTGGGGAAGTGACATTTCCACATCCAGTAGGCATAAGAATAGAACCAGAGAAAGAAACATTTACCATGAGATCAGAGCAACAATTTGTTGACAGGATTAGAATACCTCCACGAAGTAGTTTTTTCGCGGAAGTAAGTTTCAATTGTGCCAAAGACGTGGTAATTCGAAAGAAACAGGTTTCCCCTGGGGTATTTTTGGGCTCTTCAATAGCAAATTCAAGTACAAATCGTATTAAGGTTTTATTTCTCAATATTAATGAAAATCAGGTGAAGCTTGATACACGAAATTTAAATTTAGAATGGGATAATTTGGAAGAATTTGATCTCATCGTGACTGATCCGGAAAACGATCCCGTGCATAAAAGGTTAGAAAGTTTAGAAAAATTAGTGGACATAGAGCACTGTAACCAAGAAGAAAGAAAATCGATAATCCAGATATGTCGTGAGTTTAACGATTTATTTTTTTTACCTGGAGATAAGTTAACTTGTACTGACGCAGCTACACATAGAATAATAACTGAAGTAGGAAAATCTCCTATATATGTGAAACCATACAGACTGCCAGAAACAAGTAGGGCTGAAATAAATAGACAGGTAAAAGATATGCTAGATGCCGATATTATCAGACCCAGTTATAGTCCATGGAATTCTCCTTTATTACTCGTTCCGAAGAAACCTGATGCACAAGGCAATAAAAAATGGCGAGTCGTGGTAGACTACAGGCGACTAAACGATGCGACTGTTGGAGATGCGTTTCCACTCCCAAATATAATGGAAATACTCGATCAATTAGGCAATTCTAAGTATTTTAGCACTTTAGACCTTGCGAACGGTTTCCATCAAATTTAGGTTCACGAGAAAGATAGGAGGAAGACGGCCTTTAGCACATCCACAGGTCACTGGGAATACAACCGAATGCCTATGGGTATGAAAAATGCACCCGCTACTTTCCAACGAACCATGAACAACGTTCTGATGGGACTAATTGGATTGGAGTGTTTTATCTTCGTTGACGATATTGTAGTTAATGGGCCCACTCTGCACGAGCATAACAAATAGCTACGTAATGTACTATCAAGGCTATCAAGCTAACAAGCTAACAAGCTGAAGCTACAGCCGGATAAATGTCATTTCATAAAACGGGAGCTCATGTATCTCGGGCATGTAATCAGTGATGAAGGGATCAAGCCAAACCCGGAAAAAATAAAAGTTGTCAAAACGTATCCTAGACCCAAGAAAACGAAAGATATGAAAGCATTTTTAGGATTTGTAGGGTATTATAGAAGGTTTATTCCCCATTTCGCACTAATAGCCAAACCACTAAATAATCTTTTAAAGAAGAATGTAGATTTTAAGTGGGATGCGCTATGCGAGGAAGCTTTTGTTAAGTTAAAAGAAAAGTTGATAACCTCACCAATACTGATATATCCGAATTTTGAGGTCACATTTTTAATAACAACGGACGCAAGCGACTATGCCATAGGAGCTGTGCTGTCACAAGGGAAAATAGGCGAGGACAAGCCTATATATTACGTTAATCGAAAATAAATTTAGCAGAGACTCGGTATATACGACAGAGAAAGAATTACTAGCAATAATATTTGCCGTAAAACAATTTCGTCCTTATATTTATGGTAGAAAATTTACCATCCTTACTAATCACAGACCCCTACAGTGACTTTTAAATCTTAAGGATCAAGATCAAGGCTAGCAAACCAGGAAAATTTAATGCAAATGCTGACGCGCTCAGTCGCATTCACGTTAACGCACAAACTACAAAAAACGAAGGCATGGTATTGGTCACAACCCGAATTAAAGCAAAAGGTCCAAGTGTTGATGAAATAGAGGTGATAGGAAGTGAAGAAATTATACTTCCACCGATAGAATGTAAGATAGTCGAAACTTTTAAGCCAATAACATTTTATAAAAACTGTTCAGCAATTCAAATTTTTATTTTATCTCATCAAAAACGTCAAGAGGAAGAATTTTTTAAAAATAGTTAGCAATATACTCGCCCGAATCCTAAAGAAATAAAAATATACCCGAGCACAGCAAAATTTCCTTCATATATTATTACTACTCTACCATTAGACTTTGTAGACAAATCATCTTATGAAAAAATCCTTATTGAAATTCGAGACTACTGCATAAAAGCAAAAGTTAAACAAATCGATATTTCTATTCCATCAAGTGAGCCAACGAAATGTCGCCTCAAAAATGCTATAGTACAGGTATTCTCCCAAACAAAGATCATTTTGTTCCTTTACTCAGACCGTCGAATCAATCTAGATGATCCACAAGAGATCGGTAAAATTCTGCGTGACTACCACAATACACTCTTTGGAGGCCATCAAGGAATTTCCCGAACGATTAAACGTCTTAAAACAAGATACTTTTGGCCGACTCTCGCAATAGATACCAAAGAATTTATTCGAAAATGCGAATCTTGCCAGAGAAACAAATTAAGGCAAAATCTGCGAATTCCTATGAAAATTACTACGACGAGCACGAGTCCCTTCGAGCGTATAGCTTTGGACATTGTCGGTCCGCTTCCAACTAGTTACGACAACAATAAGTAAATTTTAACTTTCCAAGACGATTTAACGAAGTTCACTGAGGCTATGCCACTACCTTATGCGGAAGCAACCACCGTAGCACGAAGTTTTGTGGAAAAAGTTGTATGTCGTTTTGGAATACCCGACGCAGTACTAACAGACCAAGGCACAAACTTCTTGAGCAACTTTTTTAAGGAGATATGTAAAATTCTTAAAATTAAAAAGATACAGACAACTCCCTATCATCCCCAAACGAACGGAGTCATCGAACGCTCGCCAAATATCTTAGGCATTACGTTAACAATGACCAGTTTTCATGGGACACTTGGCTACCATACTCAATGTTTGTTTATAATACAACACCTCATAGTAGCACTACGTTTAGTCCATTTGAATTGCTCTATGGATTTCCTGCACGGATACCAAATTCCATTAACAGAAGTCCGCGAACATCATATAATTATGATAACTACGCAATCGAGCTAAAGGCTCGTTTACAGCATGGTTACCAGTCCGCTAAGAATATATTGCAAGACAGAAAGGAAAAATCTAAAAAATCTAAAAAATCTAAATGCAAATTTAGAAACAAAAACTGAACATTTAACAAACACATTTTCAAGTTTTTAGCTAATATCACTCTTCCGACGATCAGTAGGCTTATATCAAAGCAAATAAAAGTCCTTAAATCCGAAGAAAATGTCCCACTTTTGCATATTAGCTCACACGATATACATCACTATACGGTAATCTATACCATAACCATAGAATTCAAAATATAGAAATAGAAAAAAAAATATGTATGTTAAAGCGAAGAAAGTCAAAATCAAAACAACAAAAAGAACTTAATTAATAAACTTAAAAATTACTTAAGTTTGAATCATTACTTTAACCACTTCGATTTTAATAAATTGTAAAATAATCTTATATAATTTTTTTTATTATTAATAATTTACTTATTATATATACAAAAAAAAACCCATTTATATATATATATTACTATATACTATATTGCATTATATTACATGAGATATAATTATTACACTTATCAATAATTAAATAAAGAAAATTATGCATTTAACACATATATCATTTACTTGTACGCCAACCAAAGTTTTCGTATCAGTGGATAAAAATGTTTTTTTGCATATGCTATCGACAAGTCAATGCGGCAAGGTTCATTCTCGTTTGACGAAAATGTTACCTATTCGCGGTAGAATTTTCTTATTCGTGGGGGGAAGGGATGTTGTGACCGGCACAATTATTCAAACCCTGACAACACACAGTCTCTCTGCCCTTTATCCACATCTCGATCGCATAAATTAGTTATTTTATGCATCACAGCCTGGATCATTGTCTTTAAATCCACCGCTTATCTGCAGGGTACGTACGAATGGCTGGTGTTGAAATAAGAAACCGTTCGAGATGCAGTAAAGGCACTTTGGTCGCTTATGCATCTCGGGTTTCGAGCACATCACACACATTCCGATACGATACTGAGAAACAGTAAGTGTAGCCGATATTACGAAATAGTAATATGTCGCAGGTCGGCTAGTAATATCAGCAGGAGGGCAATTCCATTGCGACCGTTAAAAGGTTCGACTGCAGGATGTAAAGGAATGTCGCAGGTCGGCTAGGTTCTATATTTGCACTTTGTATGCATGCACATAATGCTGTCATATTATTGGTGGATCGAAACAAGCAAACGCTATTGGTTGATCGATCCATCCATAATGTTATAAAAGACCACTGCTACGATAACTAGGGCGGCAGTTGAAACCAATAAACAGAACTAATAGTAATAAGTGAAAAGAATAATAAAATAATAAAATAATAATAAATAAGGTATTATTTGAATCTTAAAACTAACTTTTCGTGTTTTTGTTAATTATCAACGCGCCCGTTTGACACTCTTCTCTCGGCTACCCGAGAAAGCACGGTGTCTAAACGTAACAGCTACATCACTACGAACATAAATGACGAGACCGCGGTGGGGGAAAAATACTGCCACCAAGTTGTTACCAGGCCAACTAAAATCCAAAACGTCGAAATCAGCATTAACCTGGGTTTCTGTTAGTGCCAGAAGAGCAGTTTTGTGGTCTGCTAAATGGATGTACGTGGCCAAAAGATTCGATCTGAGCCCATGATTGTTGCACACACCTACCCAGAATCCGGACATCAGTCGAATAAGTATAGGACACCCTCCGATACAGACGAAACAAACCGCGATGTGAAGCGACAATGACAGCACCCAAACAAACTGTTGCAAGTGTTATGCCTACGTCTGTTACAGCAATCACATACACTGTCCGTCTCTCAACAGAGTACAGAACTAAACGCACTGAGATAATTTAACTTTTTTTTTTCTGCACAGTTAGGCGAAAAGCAATGTTTGCACACAATGTTCATTAATCCCAAAAATTTTTCAAGAATTGCTGCTTCGTTCCTGAATGCACTTTCTGCCATCTCTCTAAATTCTAGGTAATTGTCCTTTGTTCTTCTACGGGTAATGATTTAGTTTCAAGATATCGTAGGCAATAGTTTTTAAGTCGTTTGTCACCCTGTTCAGGTGTTTCAGCAGCTCTTGAAGAAAATGTTCGGCTTCGATTGTTTTCAAGCCGTGAGTCTTGAAGGAAATGTTCGGCTTCGATTGTTTTCAAGTCTTTCGTCAGGCTGTTCAGGTGTTTCAGCAGCTTTCGAGGCTTCCATCTTCTTTAAAGTCGCCGTAACTCGTCCAATGCATTTTTTCGGTGGCATTTTCAGTCAAAATTAAATCATGCCTACAAAACAAAGTTAACAACAGATTCACACATTTATAAACTGAAGACACTACGTTGAATCGATATTTAACCTGAAAAATATTCACTAACAATAATTTTATTCTTTTTAATCACTAAAATTCTATTTCAAAAAAGGTTCACAAAATAATCACAAAATATGTCCATTTCGAAACGTGTCACTATGAAATAACTGTCGTTGTTTTATTTGCACCACTTGTTTATAACAAACGGAACGAACTTTTGTTCGGGAGGTAGCCGAAAGCTTTCGATGATTCATGTTAATTATATACTTATTGGTAGTAGTATTAATAAACTGACCTTGAACGAATGTGTTCAGGTTTATGAATTGTCATGAAAAACCCGAAAATTTAACGAACTTTGGTTGGGGAGGTACCCGAAGGAAACGATATTTAAAAAAAAATATTTCCTAAATTTACCTTCGGCATGCAAATCATACATGGTAAAATTTTGATGACGATCGGTTTAGCAGCTGAGGCGCCCATTCGAAACATATGTACATGAAGTTGTTGTCTCTAAGTTGTATAGATGCCTGGCTTGACTATAATTTTTTTTCCTCCCGATGATGAGATGATGAGATGATGAGATGATGAGATGATGAGATGATGAGATGATGAGATGATGAGATGATGAGATGATGAGATGATGAGATGATGAGATGATGAGATGATGAGATGATGAGATGATGAGATGATGAGATGATGAGATGATGAGATGATGAGATGATGAGATGATGAGATGATGAGATGATGAGATGATGAGATGATGAGATGATGAGATGATGAGATGATGAGATGATGAGATGATGAGATGATGAGATGATGAGATGATGAGATGATTAGATGATTAGATGATGAGATGATTAGATGATGAGATGATGAGATGATTAGATGATTAGATGATTAGATGATTAGATGATTAGATGATTAGATGATTAGATGATTAGATGATTAGATGATTAGATGATTAGATGATTAGATGATTAGATGATGAGATGATGAGATGATGAGATGATGAGATGATGAGATGATGAGATGATGAGATGATGAGATGATGAGATGATGAGATGATGAGATGATGAGATGATGAGATGATGAGATGATGAGATGATGAGATGATGAGATGATGAGATGATGAGATGATGAGATGATTAGATGATTAGATGATTAGATGATTAGATGATTAGATGATTAGATGATTAGATGATTAGATGATTAGATGATTAGATGATTAGATGATTAGATGATTAGATGATTAGATGATTAGATGATTAGATGATTAGATGATTAGATGATTAGATGATTAGATGATGAGATGATGAGATGATGAGATGATGAGATGATGAGATGATGAGATGATGAGATGATGAGATGATGAGATGATGAGATGATGAGATGATGAGATGATGAGATGATGAGATGATGAGATGATGAGATGATGAGATGATGAGATGATTAGATGATTAGATGATTAGATGATTAGATGATTAGATGATTAGATGATTAGATGATTAGATGATTAGATGATTAGATGATTAGATGATTAGATGATTAGATGATTAGATGATTAGATGATTAGATGATTAGATGATGAGATGATGAGATGATGAGATGATGAGATGATGAGATGATGAGATGATGAGATGATGAGATGATGAGATGATGAGATGATGAGATGATGAGATGATGAGATGATGAGATGATGAGATGATGAGATGATGAGATGATGAGATGATGAGATGATGAGATGATGAGATGATGAGATGATGAGATGATGAGATGATGAGATGATGAGATGATGAGATGATGAGATGATGAGATGATGAGATGATGAGATGATGAGATGATGAGATGATGAGATGATGAGATGATGAGATGATGAGATGATGAGATGATGAGATGATGAGATGATGAGATGATGAGATGATGAGATGATGAGATGATGAGATTAGATGATTAGATGATTAGATGATTAGATGATGAGACGATGAGACGATGAGATGATGAGATGATGAGATGGTGAGATGATGAGATGATTAGATGATTAGATGAGTAGATGATGAGATGATGAGATGATGAGACGATGAGATGATGAGATGATGAGATGATGAGACGATGAGATGATGAGATGATGAGATGATGAGATGATGAGATGATGAGATGATGAGATGATGAGATGATGAGATGATGAGATGATGAGATGATGAGATGATTAGATGATTAGATGATTAGATGATTAGATGATTAGATGATTAGATGATTAGATGATTAGATGATTAGATGATTAGATGATGAGATGATGAGATGATGAGATGATGAGATGATGAGATGATGAGATGATGAGATGATGAGATGATGAGATGATGAGATGATGAGATGATGAGATGATGAGATGATGAGATGATGAGATGATGAGATGATGAGATGATGAGATGATGAGATGATGAGATGATGAGATGATGAGATGATGAGATGATGAGATGATGAGATGATGAGATGATGAGATGATGAGATGATGAGATGATGAGATGATGAGATGATGAGATGATTAGATGCTGGTTCTAATCAATTACGTAAAAGCTCGGAGAATGCGTGAGATCCCAGCTGGCCCCTCTCCTCTGGCGGATCGTTGCTCCACAGTCGTTGAGAAGATGCCACGGGGTTTCCTCCGCTTCTCCACATAGCCTGCAGCTGTCAGCCTCTTCTAATTTAATTTTCTTTAGGTGTCCCTTCAGCCTGCAGTGCCCTGTTAGGAACCCCGTAATGATTTTAACATTACCCCTACTTAGTCCCATTATTGATCGGAACCTCTTTGGGTTATAGCCACCCAACATTTCTTTCGCTTGCCGTAGACCTGGGAGTTCCTTCCATCTTAATGAAGCGGTTTCTTTACATATATTGCGTAATTCTTCACGCATAATACGCTACCCAATTCCACAAAAGCGTTCCGGCCCTAAAAGCGGAATCTCTGCCCCTTTGTTTGCGAGCTTTTCCGCTAGCTCGTTACCTTTTATACCGATGTGTCCCGGCAGCCAGTACAACTTTACTTTGTTGTTTTCACCAAGTTTGTTTAACCTTGTTTTGCATTCTTCCACCAGTCTAGACGTGGTGTGGAATGCATCTAAAGCTTTTAGCGCAGCTTGGCTGTCTGACATGATGGCTATTTCCTGCCTCATGTATTTCCTATCCAGATTGCATTGAGCGCATCTTTCGATGGCGTGAAACTCTGCCTGCAAGATACTCGGATAATGGCCCATTGCTTCAGAGTACTTGGTTCGTGGCCCTATTACCCCCGCACCTGTGCCATCCGCCTTCTTTGATCCATCCGTATACCATTTTATAGTTCCTGGATGTATCTTGTAGTCTGTTTCGGACCTGAAGTCCGACTTGGTTGTTAGTTTGACCACATAGTTCTTTTTGAACTCAAGCTTTTGCACCATGTTGTCAGATGGCATGCATGCCACAGGGGTTAGCTTGGCTAGTGAATTCATTAAGCTCCTCGCTCTGCTGGCCGTGAAGCAGCCAACCTTGGTCAAGCGTACTAGGGTTTCATTGGATTTGCCCTCTACCACTATATGCAGCGGGAGTAGCCCAATGATTACCTCCATGCCCGCCGTTGGGCAGGTCCTCATAGCTCCTGTGATTAGGACACAAGCAAGCCTTTGTACCTTCTCCAATTCTCTCCCTGTGGTGCTTAGCTTGGTTCTACCTGCCCATGCCACTGCTCCGTAGGTGATCATTGGTATAACTATCATAGTGTAAATCCAGTGCATTATTTTGGGGCTTACTCCCCATGATTTGCCTGCCACCCTTCTGCACACCATGAGCGCTCTCTTAGATTTTTTTATTACTGCCTGCTGATGTTAATTCCATAGCAGTCTCTTGGCTAATATCAGACCAAGGTACTTGACCTCTTCGCTGATTGGGATCACTTCGCCATTGGTCGCATTCGCCCCAATTTCTTTCTGTTGGTGAAGGGAACCAGTGTGGTTTTGCTTGGGTTCACCCTAAGTCCCACCTCATGGCACCATCTGCTTGTGATATTTAGTCCATTTTGAACTATGTCACATAGATTTTCCTCGAACTTCCCTCTGGCCACAATGACTATATCGTCCGCGTAACCTTGAGATACAGTTCCTGCTTCAGCTAGTCGCTGAAGTAGTTCGTCTACAAGGATGCTCCACAGTAGAGGGGAAAGTACTCCTCGTTGTGGACACCCTCTTGTTGTGTTAACCATAATGGTTTTGTCACCGACTATGGTTTCTGCTGTTCTGGTGATTAGCATCTCGGACATCCATTTACTGATTGTGCCGTCTACTGTTTTCTTCTCCAGAGCATTTCTTATCGCATCATGTGATATCTAGGAAGGCGCATAGAGCGATTTCCTTACTGGCGAGTGAGCCCTCTATGTTTTCCGTCAGTTCCCACAGTGCGGTCTCCGTAGATCTGCCCGCTCTGTATGCGTGTTGACTGGAATGCAGTGGTTCTTTTACCAGTGTAGTCGACCTTACATAGTTGTCGATAACCTTTTCGATAGTCTTTAGGACAAACGAAGTGAGGCTGATTGGTCTGTAGGACTTTGGGTGTGTGGGATCCTTCTTCCCTACCTTAGGTATAAATACCATCCGAGCGCTTCTCCAGCTTTTCGGTATATACCCGAGTGCTAGACTACTTCTGAATATTCTTAGAAGGTATGGGAGGAGATTGTCTAGCCCCATTTGCCTAGCTGCTGGGATTATCCCATCCACACCTGCTGATTTGAAGGGCTGGAAGCTTTTAACTGCCCACCGGATTCTTTGCTCAGTGCATATCTCCGAGGCTTTCTTCCAGTCTTCTCTACTAAATCTACGATAGTATAAGTCCCTATCAGATTCGGTACTGTTCACCGTACTCCCCGGGAAGTGACTTCTCAGGAGGAGGAGAGCTCTCTGCTCTTCGTTTTCTGTGAACTCACCTTCATGGTTTCTCAGTGAAGCCTTGAAACAACTAGTGTCTTAAGCCATAGCTTTGTAAAGTCTGGCAGACTCTTTAGTGTTTTTTACCTCCTCACAGAAGTTACGAAAAATTTCTGCGCTTTGCTCTACTCACTTTTATATTACATGCCGTGAGAGACTTTCTGTATTGCCCCTTCTCTTGGCGGTCTTGAAAAGTTTTCTTACCTGCCTTCGATGGGCTGACAGTTCTTCGTTCCACCAAGGAACTTCATTACCCCCTTTGGGTGAACTAATCGGGCATCTCGACTCATATGCGTCAGATATTGCCATATTCATTTCTACTGCTGCACATTCTAGCTCGTGTGGACACCTGGCCACTCTTTGAACTGAAGCGTGTAGTAGATTGCTCTGCAAATAGATTCTAAATTTTTCCCAATTTGTCCTTCTGGGGTTTCTAATAACCCTTTCCCATATGAATAACCCTCCCAATTCAAACAAGATTAATCTGTGGTCTGACAGAGTTGGTTCGGAGGAGACCCTCCACTTGTTGAGTAAACGACTCACTGTCGGAGTTCCGAAGGTGATGTCGAGTACCTCTTCCCAAACCCTAGTCACGAATGTTGGAATACTACCTACATTGTAAATATCTAGGTTTTCCTTCACCAAAAACTCTAAAAGGTACTCACCCCTCTTATTTGTGTCGGTGCTCCCCCATTCTTCGTTATGTGCATTTGCATCGCACCCAATCAGTAGGGGTTTGCTAAGCCTTCGGCAATATTCTACCAGTTCTTGAATTTCTGGGGGCGGTATTTCCTCCCTTTCCCCGGCAAATTAGGCCGAAGCGATGACTATCTCCCGGTGCGTGCCGTCTACGTTAAACTGGCACTGGATTGCTACCACGTCCCGGGTTATAAATTCTGAAAGAGATAGATAATTAATACTATTTCTAACGACGATGTAGGCTCGTGGGGCAACCTGCCCCACAAGGTTTGCAAGACAGACCACATATCTGTCCCCTGTAGAACCAGGGTTCCTGGACCAGCACTAGCCCCAGATGTTGTTTGGTGAACAACCTGGCCACCACGGCGGCTGCCCCTTTGGCCTTATAGGTGTTCACCTGAGCAATGCGTGTAATGGTCATAATTTAGTTATCTGAAGAGGGCAGCTGCTCCTCTCCAGTCTCTAGTTCGAGGTGCTGAATCTCCTCTAGCAGCTCATCCTCCTCTAGCTGTCGGATCGCCTCCAGCTCGTTTAGTACAACGTCCGGTTGGGGAAGGGCAGCGAGGTCTTCCATAATGCGTACCTCTTCTGCTCCCGCTTCTCCTTCCGTATCCATTGTACCTGCCCCCTGGGGGTCATCTGCTGCTAGGGCGGGAGGGTCTTTCTGCCCCTTCTCTACCTGTATGCTTTCCTTCTTCTTCAGGCCACCCACCGATATTTTGCCATACCGGTATCTAATGGAGTGACCTGCCTCTTTGATTGCATCTCTGCTTCGGGAGTCTATGGATATTGTGGAGAATAATCCACCCCTTTCATATCGACAGCCGATGACCTTCCACATACCTACGTGGAGTCCCTCGTTCTGTGCTACAATCAGGGAGATGGAGCGCTCCATCCCCTGCCGATTGCTACGTGGCAGAAACACCGACATAATAGTCGGCTTGGGTATGTCATCCCCGTCCTTGGCGACGAGCTTCAGTCCCTTCCACGTCGAAAGGGTTGGAGCATGTGCCTTAAGCCAAGCTGCCGAGCGTCCATCGCAACAGTCGACAAGAATCATCCCTGGCCTGAAGTGGACGCCGTCGAAGCCAATTTTGACTTCCCAGCCCAGCGCCAACTCATCCAGGATGGATTCCTCTAACGCTGCCAACTGCTCGTGGGTCAGTGTCTCCTCCGGATCATGCTCCGCGAGGATAGCGACCCTGACTTGCTTAATGGCCTCCGCATAGCTAGGCTGAGAGCCCCCCCACTGGTCGGCTGCCCGGTGCCCTCCTTCAATCTCTTGTCCTCCCTAGGTGGTGGAGTGAGGACCGATGGCCCCCTCTTCGCCCCCTGGGGAATGATGACGGGAGGTCTATGTTCTACAGCCGCCAGCTTCCTAGCGTCTACCTCCTTCCTCGCTAGTTCGGGTTCTATGCCCTGCTCCAGGAGTCGGAGATAGTGTCTAGTCGCCGCCCCACTGAGACCCTTTCTCAGGGGATCGTCCACACCTCCTGGCTGCCCCTTTGGCGGGTCAGGAGGTCCCCTCCTCTTAGAGCCTTTCGGCTTAGATTTGGGGACTGCTCCAGCCGCGCCTTGGGCATGTCATGCGTCAATTTATTAAAGTTAAATTTATTTTTTTTATCCATAAAGATTATGAGTAAAATATTACCTCCAGCCCAGAGCCTCTTGTACTGGAGGGCCCGATACACATGGAGGGCGGCAGGTATCAACGGGCTCACGTTTGCGATAGCCGGTTACCCCTGGCTACCAACCAGTCCACTGGGCACGGGTCGCATCACACCACTGGATTAGGGGGCGGTAGTTCTTGGTTCGTTACTCATCAAACCTGCTAGCTTGTAGGATGAATCTTTGCAACTTAAGCCCTCACAAGCTAGTGTTACTTCGCTATTGACATTCCCCAAGATCAAACCAATAAATCTGTATCGCTTTTACGAACATCCAACTTGTTTCAATAATTCTGTTTATTTCTTGGCAAGGTTCAATTCAGTAGCCTATTTTCCCGTACGGTTCCAATTCCAATTAAGCCCCGACTGGCCGAGCGGCTCTAATATAAATTAATATAAAAGTTTGCCCGATTTTCATCAAACTATGCATATAATCAACTCTTGACTATGCATATGTATGTAATCGCACCACTCCTAAACCACCGGAGGTATCGAAGTTTATGTTCATTTTGGACCCAGTAGGTGGCGTTGTATTCAAGACGTCATAACGCCTAAACCACTGGATGTATCGAAGCCATATTCACATTATATGTTTTTATGTACTTGTATATAAAAGTTATTTGGTCAGTTTTATATAAGAATATTCCATTATGTTTTGTTATTTTCTAGATGGTTCACATGAAACAGAATAGAAAAGAGTAGAATATCCTTGAAACTGTTGTATTATAATATTAACTATTTTTGGATTTACACCAAAGTACTTGCAAGTAGATTGAGCAGTGTTATAATGTCAATATAAGTGTAATTGTGAACATAAGTGTTATTGTAAACATAAGTGTTATTTGTGGGAATAATAAGTAATCACCAGTGTAAATTTGTGAACTCCTGCTGTTTGTGAATTAAAGTTCTAATTTGTGAATAAGTGAACTTGCGTTGGGTTTTTATTTGCAAAATCCATTACGAACTCTTTCGATAGCCTAAATTTTGTAACAGAATAAAATCGTTGGGCTATAAGTACTACATAATACTAAATAAACTAAATACTATACTAGATGGTGCGGCACCAGCGGAGCACACCGGTGGCGTTCGCGTTCGAACGGCTCGGCTCTAAGTCGCTGCCGACATTTGCAAAAGCATTAACAACAGTCGGTCGCTGACTTAAAACTAAATTTAGAAGGATCACTTGGATGGTGTTCGTGTTGAACAGCTCGGCTCTAAGTAACGGGTGTTTTTTTGGGAGGTTTGTTTTTCCGATAGATGTCGTTTTATTTTATGACAGTTGTTTTGACAGCTCAAAGTGGCATTTCTACTCAGTATTGTTTGGCAAATCATTATGAAAAAAAAAAAAAAAAAAAAATGACATTTGTGAAAAATAGTCGTGGTAGCCATATGCCAGAAATTGTGTTTAAATGTTAAATGCCAAAAAATTATCTACCAAATAATAAAAAAATTTTGGTCATTTCATAATTTTATATGTGTTTTATTCAAAAAAAAAATCGGCAACCTCTTAAAAAAACACCCGTTAGATATAACGTGTTTTTTTAAGAGGTTGCCGATTTTTTTTTGAATAAAACACATATAAAATTATGAAATGACCAAAATTTTTTTATTATTTGGTAGATAATTTTTTGGCATTTAACATTTAAACACAATTTCTGGCATATGGCTACCACGACTATTTTTCACAAATGTCATTTTTTTTTTTTTTTTTTTTTTTTTTTTTTTTTTTTTTTCATAATGATTTGCCAAACAATACTGAGTAGAAATGCCACTTTGAGCTGTCAAAACAACTGTCATAAAATAAAACGACATCTATCGGAAAAACAAACCTCCCAAAAAAACACCCTTTAGCTACCAACAACAGTCGGTCGCTAACTTAAAACTAAAGTAAATGTATGCTGGAACACCCCCGGGGCGTTCTTTAAAGAACAGCTCGGTTACGCTGTAATTCAGCCAAAAGTTATTAAAACGAACAGGAGTGTTTAGTGTAAAAACTCTTAGAGAAAATGCTGCTGACGGATATTTTCTTTTCCTGCCTAATTGTGATTTTCGCGCCCCATTTCATTGCTTTTCTCTTTTAAATTGCTGGGAATTTTATCTCCGCAATTATCAAATAAGAAATTGTTCGTATACGTGCGTTACTCGTATACGTACAATTTCTTTCTTTTATTTTTAACTATTTTATTGTTATTATTATTATTATTATTATTATTATTCATATTATTTACTTGCTTAGCCAAGAGAATAATTTTTTCGGTTTAGCATCGGCCGATAGGAATCCATGAAATGAACAATTATGATGCACCTCTCGTACGTTCATAAAAAAGATGAAAAAGCCAAAGTCCTTCTACAAATTAATTTCATTTCAAGTACCTTATAATAACTATCAAAACGGCAAATACTCTTTCGCATCGGACGATAGGAATCCATGGAATGAACAGTTATGATGCACCTCTTGTACGTTCATAAAAAATATGAAAAAGCCAAAGTCCTTCTACAAATTCATTTCATTTCAAGTACCTTATAATAACTATCAAAACGGCAAATACTCTCATAAACTTGAATGGCAAAATATTTACTGTTTTTGATTTATTTTATCATAGTCTCCTCCATATGATTATAACATTTCTTTGATTCTACGAGAGACTGTGTCCTTGGATGGATGGATAATCTGTTTTTCTTTTTTAGAGGCATCACTTTCGGAAATAGTAGAGTGAAAATATTTAAATAAAATTAATTATATAATAATTTAATTAAACAATTATTATTTATAGTAACAAAAATATTAATATACATTTATATGGCTTTGAACCCCATATCATGCATGCATAATATTATGTTGTGTATATTTTTAGAAGTACGGTTTGTAACGTAGGTGATTTAATGGTTGCATTAAATCAGCTTCGTTACAATATGTATGCAACGTCATCTTGCCTAAATGTATAAAATGCATTACTTGTTGTGAAGTAAGTTTTGTCGTATTTCTTGAATTTAGTTGTGTTCAATTTAAACAGGTAAAATTGTAACATGATGTGTGTGCACGTTACATAACATCTCTTACATAACAACATACACTTAAATTACTCTTACACGCTAGTACCTTATAGTATTTTATTGTTACGAAAATTAGTTAGTAGCGCATATAATAGAATTCGAATCCTAAGATAAATCGCAATGTACATACTGCATACTTAAAATAAACACTTTTATATAGCATACTTTTAGGCTGGTAAGACTATATATCGTATCGTTAGTTGTAAATAAGGGAATAAGGGTACAATTTCTGGTCTTTTCTCGATATTTCTGTCCATAAGATTAGATTTTTTTTTTCAATTTTTCAATGAGTATAAAAGGTGGCGTTCGCTGCAGAGAAATCATTAGTCAAATGGAATTTAACTAGTGAAGTTGTAAAAGTTTTTGTAAACTATTACTGCTACCACCTAAGAGAATTATTGTAAAGTCACCAATATAAATTTTGAACTTGTGTTAACTTTACTGTTTAAATTAACAAACAATGAGGTTGTTATTTGTAAATTAATAAACTTGTGTTGTGTTTTATTTTCAAAATCCTTTACGAACTCGAAAGCCCTAATTTCGTAACAATTGGTGTCAGAAGTGGGATTTTGCAAATCGTGTAAATTGAGAGACAATAAGATTTTGCAAATTGTGCGACTTACTGTCTCAATCGTTTGCAAATAATTGGTGATTTTCCAAGCCTTGAGACAGTAAATAAATAACGTGAAATTTTACAAACCGTTAAACAGTAAATAATAAAATGGAAAGTAAAGTGAACATTAAATCTTATAATTCCCAGAAGCTTGGAAGGCGAGGTCTAAGCACCGCAGGAAATGAGCAAGAGCAATTTTCCGATTGCAGCAAGTTGTTAAAGCAGTTGGGTACATTTTTTAAAATTTTAATGGGGCCTTCCGACACGGGGGTCCGATCACGCCAAAATTTTTACAAAAAGTGTTGTCCATCGGAGATGTGTATACAATTTTAAGAAAATCGGGTATTTTTTTTTTCAAAATTTGAATGGGCGCGCCTTTGCCCGAGGGCCCCAAATTTTAAAAGAAAGTGTGTCATGGAGAAACACATGTGTGCAAAGTTTCAAAAAAATCGGGCTTTAGGTAGTGGGTTAAAAATTTATCACAATATTTGGTGTGCCTGTCCGCCAGCCAGCCAAGGGCACGCGAAGTTAATAATATAGAGAATTTAAAAAGAGTTGATTCAGCAAAAGCAAGAATCGCAGCAGATATCGCAGCAACAGAGTCATGAGAATAAACAGACGAATCTAGAATTGAGTTCCAAATTAAACGAGAGGTTGGAACGGCAAAGTCAAGGTGTTTAGACTTAGTTAAAATTACCCCAGCCAGAATACTCTGCATAAATATAATAAGCAATTATAATGTATTATGGCATTGTTCCCATCAAATTATTATCTGTGCACCTTCTACAGGTGCTCTCCTCACATTCCTAAAACCAACGGCAGCATAAACGATAATGCAAGCATTATCATATATCATTGCCTCTTCCCTCTAAATTATTATCTGTGCACCTCCTACAGGTGCTCTCCTCGCATTCCTAAATCCAACGGCAGACATAAACGATATTGTCAGCATTATCATGTACATTCCCATTCCCATGAAATTGTTATCTGTACAATGCTCGCCTCTCTCATTTCCACTTTATTCCCACAGAATAAATTGCTGACGCATAATTTTATCTTGTAAATTAGAATATAAATAGACATAAGCGTTAATAAATAAAATCTCTTTGCATTCAGAAGTCAGATCAGTATTTTTATTTGCTACCCCCCACCCGAGGTAAGGAGCATTTAGAAAAGTAACGTGGAATCAAAAGAGGTTCCAAGTCAAAACATTGGTGACCCCGACGTGATTGAGATATTCAGCGTGGACTAGCTTCCCCCACCAGCGGTAAGAAGTAATTTACCGTCTCATCACCACAATAGTTAGAGTGACTTACTTCTCACTCCCAACAAAGCGGACAGGACAACTCAGTTCCCAACCCACAGATTGAAGACACCAAATCCACAATGGACGAGATGGAGATCTTAAAAATCGTGGCCCGACAGAAGGCCATTACAGAGGAACTTCAGAGATTTAAAAAACAACCCATAAAAATTTAAATTTTTCATCTAAATTCTCTAATCGCAGAAATTGATATGGGAGCCCCTCGATCCTGGGCCATTTTTTTTTATTTTAGGAGAAAATCATCGAAACAGACATTTGACATCAGATGTTAAAATTGAAAATGCTCAGATCATTTTATTCTGAGCACTTAGAGCACGCTCATACTCTGAGCAAATAAGAAACATGAGCATTTATATTGAGAACGTTTTGACTGCTCTGAACTAATTTATGAAAACGCGAAATGACAGAATATTGCGAAAACTTGTTGTTCTATCTGTAAGTTATGTTGATATCGACAACAAAAAGCGACATCAATAAAAATACAATTTAGTTAAAAAAAAATTTAAGTTGAATTAAGCATAAAACATTTATGTCTCGTTTCATTTGCTGGGTTCATTTGTGCGTGAACTAATATCTCTCTCTCTCTCTCTCTCTCTCTCTCTCTCTCTCTCTCTCTCTCTCCACCACGCCGACTACGCAGCACACACCGCACACAGTCCATAAAGGGCGACGAATATCTGATGCCAGTATAGATATTTAAAAAATGTATAAGGGCCTTGCGGCCGAACCCGGGACCCGATCACTACCAAAATTATTGTTTATTGGGTATACACATGTGTGTAAAATTTGAAGAAAATCGGGTAAATTTTTTAAAATTTTTGTATGGGAGCCTCCCGACCCCGCAGCCCGAGGGGCCTCAAAATTAATAATAGAAAGTGTTGTCTCCGGAAATACACATGTGTGCAAAATTTCAATAAAATCGGGCCATGGGAAGTGGTTTAAAAATTGATCGCAAGATTCCACGACAGACGACCGACAACCGACGACCGACCCACGGGCAAGTGAAGTTAATAAAGAGAATTTAAAAATTAATATAGGCAAGGACGGACCCGACCGCAAAACTGCCGCCTATAAGAAGAAGAAACACCAGGTTCTGGAAGCACTATGGTTGGAGTTCCATGATAATCACGAAAGAATTAAGGATTTCGTGAAGGCAGACACTCCATATGTTCAGGCAAATACGTATGAAACAGTAAAGAGGGCTTGCGGCGAAAAAAGGCAAACTCTGGATTCAATTCGGACTACTAATGTTGAAGAACGCCATGAAGAACCGATGGGAGCAATTGGTGGAACAAAGTATCCAGACACGGGAACAAAGCCAAAGATTCCTACCCTTTCATTGCAGCGAAGAGAACAACGGAAGACCACCAGACCAAAGAGTACCCAGTAACCCCATCCAACACTATGACGGAATTTGTCAGAATCATCCGAAGACAGAACTCAATCGCACAGTCAATACAGCGATTGTTGTTAAGTCTTAAAAAAACAACCCATAAAAATTAAAATTTTTCTTGTAAATTCTCTAATCGGGGATACACACACACACACACACACTGCGTGCTCGTTTTGTGGCAAAATCATTCACCCAATGACGCAGCGGCAGCCAACAGCGCTGCTCACAAAGCACAGAGCTCAGACTTTGCCGTGATCTGATGCGATATAGCGATATTTAAAAATTGTATATTGGGGTCCCCAATTGTATATTGGGATCGCTCCAAATTTTTACAAAAAGTGTTTTCCATCGAAGAAACACATGTGTACAAAATTTAAAGAAAATCGGGTAAATTTTGTAAAATATTTGTATGGGAGTCCCCCGACCCCACGGCCCCGCGGCCCGAGGGGCCTCAAATTGTGCAAAATTTCAATAAAATCGGGCTGTAGGAAGTGGGTTAAAAATTGATCACAAGATTTGGCCAGCCAGCCACGGGCAAGTGAAGTTAATATAGAGAATTTAAAAATATGCTCGATCTTCGGAAACGTAAAGCTAAATTCACTTCAGAAGTATTGGACGGAATTGGAAGAAACTCATCGATTAGTTAACGAACTATCCGAAGACCCAGCCGAGCATGGATACAACACTGCGGAATATTTTCAGCTAGAAGACGAAGTCCAGAATTGTATAATTGAGCTTACGACCAAACTACAAGAATCAACAGTTCATGGTCCACCATCATTCTGTCCAATTACAACACCAACTTCTGTCAACCTACCTAACAATAAAGTAATATACAATTTTGATTTACAACTAAACTTATAACTAATATTAATATGTGTCGGCTCAACAATAGGGGCCCGACGTATTTACATTGTCTTTTTTTGGTATTGTTTATTTTTAAACAATATTTTTTACTACTTAATCTACTACATGTTTATTTTTAAGGTAATTAAATTTTAAACAATAATTTTAAAATAAAATAAGAATGAAAAATATTAAGCGGCGTATAAACAGGGCGAACTTCAGCCTCTGTAATATTGGTTGCCCGCCTTCTCGTAGAAGGAGACGTCTTGATTGTTAAAGATGTCATCGAATCTAGCATCAGTGAATCCTCTTATGTGTATGTACCGGTGACTTGGCTCGATTTCCTCGATTCGCAGTCCTCGCATCTCAGTACTTGGATGTGTTTTCAATGCGTCGACGAATTTCCTCGCCATTCGGAACAAGTGGTCAGTTATTGGAGGCAGACCTGCTGCTTCGTATAGTTTTGTAGTCGACACAAACTTATAGCTGTTTGTCACCCTCCAGAGTCCTGTACAGATCCTTAGTACCTTCCTTTCAAAAAGGGAGATCTTCTTCATCGTTGTTGGTGAGACGGTGAACCATATGGGGTAGCCATAGGTTATCACTGGCCTGATGAGTTGCTTGTAGATAAGCAGCCTGGTGTTGTTGGACAGACCGTTTCGTCTTTTAAGTAGCGGGTGCACCAAATGAAGAGCGTAGTTCGCTTTATTCATTGTTTTGTCGATGTGAGAGTTAAACTTGAGCCTCTCAGTAAAGTTGATTCCCAGGTACTTAGTCTCTGACTTGGTGTTTATTGTTGTGTTATCCGGAAGGGTGATTTTTAAGGCTCTGCACCAGCTTGCGATTTTTCTTATCCTTGTTTCGGTTGCTGGTACTCGGAAGCAGATGAGTTCCGTTTTATTGGCGTTGATCTTTAGTCCCCACTTCAGGTAGTAGTCCCAAAGATTTCTGAGGTGTTCCTCCACTCTTCGGGCAGCTATCTCGGGAGAGCGGGAAACTGCATACGTTATGGAGTCATCCGCGAAGAGCATAGACCTTGTTCCGGCTGTATTTTTGGGTTGATCCGCCGTGAAGATGCTATACAGGACTGGTCCAAGTCTGGAACCTTTGATCCTTTTCCTTGTCGATGGGCGGTCGTACACCTGTACAAAGAAGACCCTGTTAAAAAGAAAATTTTTAATTATTTTTACAATATAATTGGGGAAACCAAAACTAATAAGCTTGTACAGTAGCCCGTTTATCCAGACACTATCGAAAGCTTTTTCGATGTCTAGCAAACAGGCCACTGTACTACTTTTGACGTTCAGTCCTTTAGTGACGTCACTGTGAAGCTTCAGCAGAGGGTGCAGCGTAGAGTGCTTCTCTCGGAAACCGTACTGAAAGGAAGGAATAAGATTTCTTTCCGTACAAAACGTATTGATCTTTTTACGGATCAATGATTCCAATACTTTACTGATACAACACAGTAGAGCTATTGGACGGTAACCAGTTACGCTGGAGTGGTCAGTTTTCTTGGGTACTGGTACTACCTTGGCCACCTTCCAGTTGTCCGGAAAGTAGCCATTGTTTAGGCAATTGTTGAAAATGATGGTTAACATCAAAATTGCAATACCCTGTAACTTTTTAAGCAAAAAGTTAGAAATCCCATCTGTGTCGAAGATTTTTTTGAGTTTCCACTCATAATCAAATCATTGACAACAGCTGTTCCGGTAAACATATCGACGTCTACGGGTGCGTTGGCGCGATTTTCTTCACTGAACTGCACTATAGTATTTCCTGGAGAAGTGGTGTCTTCCACAAGACTTTCAACCTCTTCCAAGAAATCTGGAAGATGCGTTGGTGATCGGTCCGTAAAGCTCCTTTCAAAATGGCAGGCAAAGGCTTCCGCTTTCTCAGCAGCGCTGGATACTGTTCGATCTTCAATGGTGATAATCTCTGGAATGGAAATACGCTTTCCAACCAGAGAGTTCAGCTTCCTAAAAGCATCAGGGCCTGGTTTGATGTCCTGGAGCCGTTTGGTCAGTTCATCTTCCTGAAACCTCCGCACAGCTTGACGACACATGTTAACTGTACAACGCAGTTGCGAAAGTACAGACAGGTTTTCGTCGTTGACTGTGTTAAGTGTCCTATTGAAGATTCTCTGAAGGCGTTTCCTAAGCCGTTGCTTGTGAGCATATATGGCCTGTATATGCTCAGGCAAGTGTTGGAAGCGATCCCTGCTAGTGCGAATTGTTTTTTGCACATTAATGGCTGAATTCACTGTAATCTCAAAATTTCTGATAGCATCATCAATTTCTGTATTCTCCAGATTTCTGCAAGCCGCTGGAATAGGAAGTTCAGCTTCAACTTCTGATCTAAACCGGTTCCAGTTTATTTTCTTAAAGTTGATGTGAAGTTCAGGTGTTGGGGTGACTTGCACAATTCGCTGGTTCAGCCTCACTCGAAGCTCTATGGCCATATGATCCGAGTCGCTATCATGCGCCAAGCAGGAATAATTTCTTAATTCTGGGAGAATATTTAAGAAATTTGTGGTTGCCAGAAAGAAATCCAGAGTTGTCAACCTACCTAGGGCAACTTTAAATCTACCGAATATCACTTTGCCCAAATTTGATGGAAACTATATCCAATGGAAACAGTATAGTGATCTGTTTACAGAACTTGTGCATAAGCAAGACATATCCAACTGTCAAAAGCTGTTTTACTTAAAAACGACATTAACAGGCGAGGCAGAAAAACTCATCAGACACTTTACTACGTCTGATGCCAATTACAGTGCAGCATGGCAAGTAATAACCGATCGATTCGATAACCCGCGGCTATTAGTAACAGCGCAGGTTAATAAACTGCTGAGCCAACCTGCGATCCAGAATGAAGGTTCAAACGCAATTAAGGTAATGCACGACACCACAAAAGAATGCCTGCTCAGCTTAAAAGGACTTCAAGTTGACACCAGCAATTGGGATCCTCTTCTACTAAGAATTCTGCTCAAAAAACTTGACAGAAGTACACTGACCCTTTGGGAACAGTCTCTTAAGCAACCAAAGACACTGCCATTCTTGACGGACTTCCTATCATTCCTAGAGGTACGATTCCAGTCGTTGGCACTGGGAACTAAATCAGGCAGAACAGATGAATTCAACAGAAGGACAAAGGTAGCTCTTGCATCCACAAAGGAAACCAGCAAATGTGTAATTTGTGGACAACAAAAACATGCCATTTTCTTGTGTCCAAAGTTTTTGCAATTCGCACCACAAGAAAGACTACAGAAGATAAAATCGCTTAATCGGTGCACAAATTGCTTGCGTTTCGGACACCAAGCTCCAACATGAAGAGCAACGCACTGCACCAAATGCAACAAATATCACCATACCCTGTGTTTGAGCATATACCATATATACATATATACAACCAAACACATTATTCTATTTTAATATTGCCATTGTCAAGTCAATTCAACTTTACCATTTTTTACTTTTATTTATATAATGCATTTCATTTCAAATACCGGAGATATGGCATGGCTAAAGTAAGCAAGATATGTGGCATGGCCAATAAAATATTAATTCGATCATAATAGCTGCATTTGTTTGCTGAGCGAATTCGAAAAGGAATTCGACAATGCAATTGTTGTTGTTCCTCGGCAAATAAAATACGGCTAATGACGAGTGTTCTCGGGCTGAGTATTCGCACTCGTTTTCTTTGTGTCAACCCATGCGGGTCGTATAGTTTTAACTTGCCTTTACTTGATTTTGGTATTGTGTGTATTGCTCCATTTTGTATTCTTTCAAATCTGAATTATTTGCATTTGCAGTTTTTTGTTTGTAATAAATATTTAAATATAAAAGGTGGCTATTTACTCTTTTCATAAAGTGAACATCAAATCGAATAATAAATTGCACATATCAAGAACCCATTCAATTCTACTAGCACAAAAACGCTTGTGCTCCAACATTTGGTGTCAGATGTGGGGTATTTCTTCCCAACAAAAAAGGTGTGTAATTTGTAGCTTTATCAACTGCGTTGCGCTGATAACCTTGATTGGATTTTTTATCGTGCTTGGTGTCTTCATGTGTTTTATCTTGGAATAAAACTACTCCGAAGGGTCGACCTGGTAGTTTTATTACACAGTACAACGGGTTTTCTATTAAACACATAGCACCAGTACGAATCGATTTAACCTCAAACCAACATACGACTTATCCACGTGTTGGAATCAAGACAGTTTGCATACCAGAACAGTGTGCGAATCGACTTAACCTCAAACCAACATACGACTTATCCACGTGTTGGAATCAATACAGTTGCATAGCGGAACAGTGTAGCGGTTTAATAAATCATATTATAATGCCGCCTGCTCCAGATACTCGACGTTCGAAGCAATTCATTGAAAATCTTAGAGAAAAATTGGAGTGATATGAGAAATATGTTGCAAAAGCAAAGGCCAAACATATTCAAAATCGGCTCGCCAATCTCAATGAGGCGTGGACAGTCTACAAACGAATGTTGCCTCCATACGAAATAATGGACACGGAATTGCTGAGTTCGTGCCGAAATAGAGGAATCGTAGATCTTCGTTACTTCAGAATTCGATGAGAAATTGGACGAACTAAAGGAAACGAGACGTTAGAACTTAATCGGAGATGAAAAGGCAGCTGTCACGGATGCTCTTCCACCTACCATTAGTGCGAAGCTCCCAATCGTGGAACTTCCAATATTTAATGGTGATTATTTAAAATGGAATAATTTCATTGGTACATTTGATGCCCTCATACACGACAACCGATTGTTAAGTGCACAAACCAAATTTCAGTACCTGAAACTATTACTAACATTAGTTGCTGCTGATGCCATAGCAGCCATTGAATTGTCAGACGATAATTACGAAGTCGCTCGAAAAATCCTTCAAGATCGCTTCGGTAAACCAAAATTCATTTGTGAGCAGCACATTCACGAACTATTTATCTATAAACCAATCGATCGACCAGACTCAAAGAGATTATTGAATTTACTAGATCATTTTCAATCACATCTGCGGTCACTTGAATCTCTATCCAGACCTGTGAAACATTGGGATGACTTAATAGTCTACATGATGGACTCAAAGATGGATTTGGAAACAAAATCAAAATGGCTAGATGCAGCACCACCTACTCGTCTTCCGACGTTAGATGATTTGATTCAATTCCTCAGCTCTTATGCTCATCGCCTAGAAGGTCAAATAAGACCGGCTAAATTACATGATTCCTCAAGGCCAACGCCAAAAACAGTTCCTCGATCGTATCGTCAACCGACAACCTCGCTCACCGTAACAAAATCTCCATATTTTTGTGCGTACTGCAAGACAAATGGACATACGGTCGTCCGGTGCCACAAATTCTTGCAACGCCAATGGATAAATGGCACAAACTCGTCACAGACGCCAAACTATGCTACAATTGCCTTCGGTCAGATCATGCCGTTGCTACATGTCCAGTCACCCATCGCTGCCGACATTGCAATTCTGCTCACCATTCACTGCTCCATAAAGCAGCCGTGGACCATCGTATGCCACACTCAACAAATTGGCAACCGAAAAAATTCCCATTGGCCGATAATTCATTATTGTCTTCTAAGGCCCACCAAGTCATCACTTCTTCATCCGAAACGTCATTATCATCAATTGATGTTACCAAGCCAAGGAAAAGTTCATCGTCTTTTGTATACTTGGCCACTGCAATAATCAAGGTCCATGATCATTCCGGTCATTTTATTAATGGGCGAGCATTGCTGGACTCAGGTTCCCAATTGAACTTTATGACTGAGTCATCTGCATTACAATTGAAACTACCACGACGACACACTGGTACCAAGATTCAAGGCATTGGATCACATGGTGTTTCAACCTTATCCAACACAACAATAGCATTAAAATCCAACATCTGTAACTATGAATCAACTTTGGACGTACAAGTAATGCAGAAAATTACGAGCTATCAGACCATAAATTTACTTCGCGATATTAAGTCTTGGAAAATTCCGGCAAACATCCAACTCGCTGACCCTGGCTTCTTTATGGCACATAGTATTGATTTACTATTGGGTGCTGAAATTTATCACGAACTGCTCACTGTTGGTCAAATTAAGTTAGCTAATCATTTGCCTGTTCTACAAAACACACTACTCGGTTGAATTGTTGCGGGAAAAATATCACATCCGCCGAAATCCATCCCATTGTGTCACCTGGCCATTGAAGATCCGGTAACATTGAACAGTCAAATCGAAAAATTCTGGACCATCGAGAACATTCAACATTCTGTAAAGCCGCTTTCGTTGGAAGAAGCTGAGTGTGAAAAACACTTCCAAAAGTATACCACGCGAGACAAGAATGGACGATTCATAGTCAAACTCCCGTTCCGGATTGACCCATCAACCGTAGGAGACTCCAAAACCCTAGCCATGCGCCGTTTCTACAACTTGGAGAAACGACTTCAAAATTCACCGGATCTGTATGCATCGTATGCCAACTTCATTAAGGACTATGAAGATTTAGGACATATGGAACGTGCTGAATTAAAATCGATTGAGACACCGAACCGAATATTTCTTTGACTATGTCTATTCCATAGTTCATAGTGTCGTAACTTTTATTGGCTTAAGGTCCATTGTTATTTACAATGACCTCTTCAACCTTTGACTGGGTTTTTCCCATTTTTAATAATAATTTTTAAATTTAAGAATAAAAAATTATTAAAACTAAATTTTTATAGACTATTCATTATCGTCTGCTTCCCAGTTGTCGATTAGTTTAAATATTTCCACTAGATGTGGGAACTGGTCTACTTCGGCATTTATTATTCTCGTCTTATATTGCCGAATGACGTCCCAATATAAATTCGTCAGTGTCCCTGTCACTTGCGTTTTGCGCTGTTTCTAATTTTTTTTTTAGTATTGTCTGGCTCTGCCCAATGTGTCCTCAAGTAATTTGTGGAACGCCTGTTCCTCTGATAGTTTGTCCTTCTTCTTTTCTTTCCTGCTGGTACGAATGGCCTTCTTTCGACCCCTCGTTTTTTCTTCGGTGACAGTATTGTGGCTTCAACTGTTGGCCTCTTCGATTTCTGGCGTCGTTGGTATTATTCTGTCGACAGTGGCTTTGGTCCCACCTGGTATTGCTCCACCGGAACCTCGGGCTGGAGCAGGGCTTGTGCTTCCCTTATATAGTTGGTCGCAAGTGCAAGTTTTCCTTGCTGTTCGTTGGACGACATGTACGGCGATGAAATAATTTTACTTTGTTAGAGGAAAAAAGATTATTCTTTGTTTTAACCTCCGAAGATTAAAAGACTTAGGAAAAATTTTGCTCCTGGCAGGATCGCCATGTAATGTTGTTTTATTTTATGAACAACTTTGCTGTAAGAACTTAAGATACTAGATACTAAGTCTATAGCTGACTCGTCCGGCGAATTGCCTGGTTAACGAATACCCAAAAGCCGGGGCTCCGTAGGGCGTCAGATACCGAAAATAAGAGGAATAGTCGTCTGGTTCACTGTAAGATTACGAGTGATTTTATTAAGAAAATATTCCTTCTTTTATACAAAAATATTGGATTTTTTTCGACCATATATCGACTCTTGCATGCCTAGTCATCGATATTCCTAAATAATGCTCGATCAGCATAATGTGCCGCTTACTCAGCGCAATGCATAGAAAGGGTAATTAACGTTCTAAGCGGCCAGCGCTCGTTTGCCCAGGATGCTTAGATTGCATATTTATTTTCATAGGCGAACGGCCGCTGGTCATAAATTATGCTATTGGAAATGCTTTATTTTTTTTGTTCTCATGCACCGAGTGTGCTATTAAAGAATACGTATGGGTTATTTTTGTTGGCTTTACACTTTGTGATGTAGGATCGAAAGCGTTGTATGTTTTAGGCATGTTATTCATTGGGTCTCTGGTGCGATCCCTCACACCGATGAGTTCAGCCGTCTGGATTGTAGAGTGGATACAGACAGACAGACAGATTTTTTTATTTTTGCTTTTTCTGACTCAGGAGAAAGGGTTTTGCTATGTAAAAGAAAGTAAAAATATATTTGTTTTATTTTTGAAATTGCTCTCAACCAAAAATAATATGTGTGTGGGCTTAACGGAGAGAAATTCTAAGCAATCCAAGGGGTTTTTTTTACAAAGTCCTAAGGAAAAGTTAATGGCATCGTGGAACAGCTTTGCCATCCATCAAATACACGACGGAGCGGAAATTAGTTGTAATTCTATGTTCCTATTAAAAATACAGGCTAACAAATCGCTCAGGATTTAAGCTAGTCTCAGGCTCACGCCAGCACATCGCTCAGGATTAACGCTCGTCTCAGGCCCACGCCCACAAGTAGCTCAGGATATACGCTCGTCTCAGGCTAAATTTCACCAATCGCTCAGGACTTACGCTCGTCTCAGGCTAACAAATCGCTCAGGATTTAAGCTCGTCTCAGGCTCACACCAGCACATCGCTAAGGATTTACACTCGTCTCAGGCCCACGCCCACAAGTCGCTCAGGATTTACGCTCGTCTCAGGCTAATGTTCACCAATCGCTCAGGATTTAAGCTCGTCTCAGGCTAACGCCAGCACATCGCTCAGGATTTACGCTCGTCTAGGGCAAGCGCACCGCTCAGAGTTACGCTCGTCTAAGGCTAGCGCATCGCTCAGGATTAACGCTCGTCCCAGGCTCACGTTAAATTATAAGAAATAAGAAAGAAATAAAGAAAAATAATTCGAAGAGTCACCAAATAGAAACCCTGGTCACGCTGAGTTTACCCCGGCTGGGAAAACTCCGTTACACTAATTTACACTAATACACGAATTTGGGGAAAAACTATATGGCATGTTTTGTGTGAACAAAATTCGGCCACAAGAATTTTGTTCCTCAAACTCCCCCGTTACTTCGGAGGAAAGAGACTTGCGCTTCACTAGCTAAATCTAATAACGGGGCATCTACATTTGTAGTCCCCGTTAACCTAGCTGCGTCCGCTACTGGTACTACCTCGGCTGCCAATGCTTATGCTGACTCTGCTGCTGCTGTTGAATTCGCTGCTGCTGTCGACTTCGTTGCTGCTGTGCCTGTTGCTATTGTTGTTCGGTAGATGCGTTGAGCTCTGTTGATGTGCTCGTTGTTGTATGGTTCTTCTAGTGCACTCTGTTGTTCACCAGATTAACTGGCATTGCCTTTGCTGTGTCTGTGGTTGTTGTTGAACAATTTTTGCTGCTGCGATCGTTATTGTTGCACATGGTGGCTTTTGTTGTTGCGCTGTTGTGATAGTTCCCTGCCGTTGTTGGTTTTGTGCTTGGGTTACTGCTGTCGACTTCCTGCAGTGTTGGCTTTTGGGGCATCTGTGGCAATTTCTGATGGGAGTCTTCACTGGAGTTGATTCAATCGGAGCTGGTAACACTTGTATCACGTCAACTGTAGCACCGTGCTGTTTTGGTTCTCGGAGTTTGTTTGTACGTCGGACGTTTAACCAGCCGTGCTGACCCAGTTTGTAGTGTTATGCACTCACCTCCGAAGCTTAAAGTGGCTCTGGACGTTGCAAGGAAGTCCATGCCCAGTGTAAGGTCATCAACGGCAGTCGGTAACACTAGCAGGCGCAGCGAACATAATGACTCCCCAAAACGAACGTTGACGTTCAACCCTTCGCGGACTGTTGTCTGACTCCCGTTGGCCATTTTAATTAGGATGTGCAGTGGGATGGGGATTTCGAAGCCTTTCAAACAAATGTTCGCTCACAAAGCTGCGGGATGCTCCGGTAATGGTGGCTTGAACGGGTTCGCGGCCGATCATGACACGGGCCAGAATTCGCTGTCGGTCCTGGACCAGAGCTGTCTTTTGGTTGAATAGGAGCGAATGACGCTGCTAAACGTGTGAAGTATATTGACGGCAGCAGTCTATTGTTCCGATTCGTCGTTGGCCACAATCCCAACAGAACAATAATTGTGGTCTTCGACAATTTCGCCAGGTGTGTCCGTCCTGGCCGCAGCGTCTGCATGCCGTTCGAACGTTGATGCGCTCCTCCTGACTCTCTATGACCAGAAGGTTCCTCTCGATCGGTCGGGACTGGGGCCTGTGTGCTTGTCGGATTGGTTCTGGGCTAGCAGAGATGTTCTCCAGGACTTCTGCTAACCCAATTAGCTCCTGTAGATCTTGGAAGTCTCTCCTCCGTATGTATAGTAGGTATTCCTGACGACAGTTTCGGAATATCCGCTCCAACTGTTGTGCCCTTGAATATCCTGCATGCCCCGTGAGGTTTTGCATGGCGATGACGAAATCCTTGAAATTTTCTTCGGATCTTTGTTGTCGTCGACGGATTTCGTCATCCAGCTGTTCTAAATACCTCACCGGGAGGAAGAAACGCAGGAAGTCTTCCTTGAATGACTTCCAGTTCGTCCACCGCTGGTTGTTATTTCTAAACCAAACCAGGGCTCGGTCACGCAGCAGTTCAGGCATTGTCCCGGCTAGGAGGTCCTTGTTTAAGGAATAGGCGTCGGCTAATTCCTCCAACCGCTCCACGAAGGATATCGGGTCTTTCCCGCCATCATACCGCACGGACCATTTCCTCACCGTGCGATGACCATTGGGTATGATGCCACAGGTGTCTCCTTCGCTTGATGGGGTGGCATTGCGACCTACGATTCCCAGGACTTTGTGTTTGCTCGCTACGGTTTCCGTGGTGTCATGGCCCGGTGTTGTCTCGTGTGGTGTCAAAGCGTCGTCTGGTGGTAGGTACACTGGCGGTGATGGTGATGTGCCGCGTCGGTGCTTCGCTTCCAATTCGGCCAGCCGAACCTCATCTTCCGACGTTACGTCATGTCCCGAGATGTGGGTTACGAAGCGCTTCCTTAACTCCACCGGAATTGTTCAACTTGAATTCGGCCATGTAGGTCTGTAGCTCCTCCTTTGAGAGGGTGTATACCCAGCTTGTCTTGACCATATTGTCTTTTATGCTTTCTCAAAAGTCAAAGGTAATTTTTACTATTATTATTTTTTTTTGTTTTTTTTTGTTTTCGAAAAGTCCGTGTTCAGGCGCCAATTGTAACGGAGTTTTCCCAGCCGGGGTAAACTCAGCGTGACCAGGGTTCAGAGGAAAGGGGTCGTTACAGTAAAATTTCTATTTGGTGATTCTTCGAATTATTTTTCTTAATTTCTTTCTTATTTCTTATAATTTAACGTGAGCCTGGACGAGCGTTAATCCTGAGCGATGCGCTAGCCTTAGACGAGCGTAAGTCCTGAGCGGTGCGCTAACCCTAGACGACTTCAAATCCTGAACGATGTGCTGGCATGAGCCTGAGACGAGCTTAAATCCTGAGCGATTGGTGAACATTAGCCTGAGACGAGCGTAAATCCTGAGCGATGCGCTAGCCTTAGACGAGCGTAAATCCTGAGCGACTTGTGGGCGTAGGCCTGAGACGAGCGTAAGTCCAGAGCGATTGGTGAACATTAGCCTGAGACGAGCGTAAATCCTGAGCGATGTGAGCATTTGCTTGAGACGAGCATCGATCCTGAGCGATTCGTGGGCGTGAGACAATCGAGACTACTGAGCGTAAACCCTGGAAAGGTCGTGCGACGGCAAGGATAGCGACGACTGCAGTGGACAATGTCGGCAGCGATATGCTGAGCTGTACCAGCGTAAAAACCTGCGGGAAACCACACAGCGAATAAAATGGGGAGAATACAATCGAGTATAATCTAACGCTTCCAAAACCCAATGCTGTCTCCTGTCGTCTAAGCGAATATTAAATTCAATGCCATTATTGCATCGAGGAAACTGAAAAACTCGCAATCGGTATGTGCGTTAACGACAAGCTTCGTTGGAATGACCACATATCCGACGTCGCCAAAAATACTGTGAAATGTTTAGGTTTTCTAGCCCGGTGCAAAAAATATTTCACTCCCACTGATCTGTTTACTATCTACAATGCTTTTATTCGTCCTAAACTTGAGTACAAGTGTCATATTTATTCTGGTGCACCTAAGACCACCTTGCATTAGCTAGATAGAATACAAAACCGAGCGATAAAACCTATTGGTGACGAAAACATGGCGAAATCACTAGATTTGCTTGAACACTGTTTTACCGCAATACTCGTGCCGGCCTAACGGGTGTATGTGACGACGCACTATCGTTACAAGATGGTTATTTCAAGCAGCTCTGGCTTTATATAGAATATACATATGTTATGCAAGTGTGGGTATTCTAATTCAGCAATATGATTAATAATGTTGCAGTAGTATATGTTAAGCAGTATGTTGGTATTGATTGTATAGGAATTGTCTAACAGTTTATTTTCTCCGTTTTAGTACATTGGAATAGAAAATTGTTATAAAAATGTTTCCCTTTTTTATTAAATTTTTACTTCTTAATTTTTTCAGGTTATTTACATACAATTTTTTGTAATTGTATTCATGTTTGGAAAGCTATTAAGAAAGGTGATTATATAACCAAAATATTTTAAAGTATAAAATATATAAATAAATATCATAATTAAGATTTTTCTTGGAACACTGCGAGCAGCCGAATTTGAACACTTACTTGAAAGGTTTTGGTATGCTCTTACCGAAACATGTTTAGCGTTTACTGTTTTTCGAGATGATTTCAATCCCAGATTTGTTGCACTTTTCACTGTATTGCTATTTTTAAAGTCTTTCCATTGGTTATCGGAGGAGCGCGTTGATTTCGTAAGTATTGCATTTGAAATATATATGTACTTACATCTTATTTTTTCAATACATTAAAATGAATCAAATTAAAAAAACTGTTAAAACGGAACGGAGAACTTACTTAAAACTAGATGAACATGGAATGCCTTGCCATTTCCATTGCCCGCCTGTACTATTGCCTATATCTTCCCCCCACCAGCCAATAATTTAAATTGAAAATTTAGTAATTTAGCGCCATTATCATGAATCGAAAAAAATGTTTCAGCAAATCCTTCGAACTTTAAGCCGTAAAAGCCAAATCTGCAATAACAAATTGGGGTTCCTATTTAAATTTTAAAAGTAATTCCCAAGGAGTGGAGTGGGGTACTAATTTTAGCACTAATGTATTTCCCCCGCGGAATAATTCAATTTTTTTTTATACATTTTTTTGTACTTATTTTTCGAAATATTTGAAAGTTTCAGCTTAAAAAAAACTCGTTATATTAACTTTGCGTGTGCGTGTGTCGGTGGCTGGCTGGCTGGCAAAATCTTGTAATACATTTTTAACCCATTTCCTAAAGCCCGATTTTATTCAAACTTTGCACACATGTGTATCTCCGACACTTTCGATTAAAATTTTGTGGTTTCCATATATTTTTTTTTAAAAATAAATCCGATTTTAATGTAAGAATGTGGTAGTGTAACGAGGGGCGCCCATTTAAATTTTTTAAAAATTAACCAGATTTTATACAAAACTAGCTGACCCGACAGACGTTGTCCCACTTTCAATAATTTTGTTTGTGATCTTTTGTGAATTTGTGAAAAACTATTTGAAATAAAATAATAATAATCAAAAATAATTCACATTTCGATGTTTTTTTTATCTATATGGCAGAAATTGTTATCATATTAATTACTTCAATTGTAAGTACGGATCGTGTCTTTAATACATTCGAGTTTTGTGGTTTTTCAGTACTAATATTTTTTTTTATAAAATAACGAAACAATTAAAAAATTTAATTTTGAAAAAAAAACGCATATTAAAGTTTAGAATTTCGGCAACCGAATATTTTTAGTATTCACCTTGGATATTGACGTAACAACGTCTCACTCTATATGGAACAGGGTAAATGTTCAAAAAGTTAAATGCGCCACTGTTAAGTCACATTGTTATGAGATCGACTTAATTACACACTTCAGCATAACTATGGTGTAACGGAGTTTTCCAGCCAGGGTAAACCTCAGCATGACCAGGATTAAAAAAGGGGTCGGTTCAATAAGATTTCTTTGATGGGGCTTCTTGTATTAATTCAATGTTTTATTTACTGGATGTTTAATATTTGTAAATCAAATTCAATGGAATCAATGATGTCTTTCCGGGGGAGGCGTGGATGGAGCGGTGTACGTTCTGAGCGGGGTTCTGTCCAACAGATGCGTGGATGCGGAGCATTGGCTGCGTGGATCGTGATGCGCAATGAGTGAGCGGTGTGCTGTCCATGAGATGCGTGGGATCGTGCGGTTGGCGATTTATGGTCTAAGTAAACGGCCTTCCCTGATTAATTACTTGACAGAAAAATTATTAGAACGAATGTGTTGGCTGCGAATCTATGTGCGGAGTAAACCTAGAAGTGAAACTACGTTATAAGAAGACGGCAGCGAAAGAAAAGAGAAATCTTGGCAGCGAAATATTGATATGTATAGGCGTAGCAACCCACCGGGCAATCTAGAAGTGAAGCTACGTTATACGACGTCTGCGTTGGCAGAGAAAGTTCGATAGCTAAGGGTAGATGTATTATTAACAGAGCCCGGAAGTTTATGCACTTAAAAATATGTGAAATATGTGAAATATGTATGCATATATGCAATAAAAAGCCCAAAAATTCAATAAAAATACGCAAATATGTATTAAAAATCCATAGAAGTAGAAAAAAAATTATTTATTTCACATAAAAAATTTATATAACGATTAAGTATAAAAAATTCAACTTGCACTAGGCTTACTTACTTAAAACACCTCAATGTTGAGCAAAATATTCACAAAACGCATTGTAAGCAAAATATATGTAATTACTAGCTGACCCGACAGACGTTGTCCTGTCCCACTTTCAATAAATTTGTTTGTAATCGTTTTGTGAACTTGTGAAAAGCTATTTGTTTTGCGATATCGAGTCACAGTATTAGTCACATCATTGTGTTACATTTTTTTATTTTGGGTCTTTTAGGGTCTTTTGGGGTTTTTTTTTGGGGTCTTTAATGATTTTTGGGGATTTTGAGGTACTTTCGGAGGTCTTTTTGTGATTCTTTTCGGGGTCTTTTGTGGTCTTTTGGAGATCTTTTTGCCCACAAAATCAAAGAAGAAGCTGTCAAATGACATTTGCGCACGTAACCCAAACAATTGGAATCTATTGGAACAGAAATGAAACAACAACTTTTGCTGGACAGATCGCGAATCAACACAAATTTAATTTTATTTTAAGTTAGGCTGGAATGCGTTTTTCCAAAGTTTTCATTTCACCGAAAACACTCAATAGAGATATTTCCTCAAAATATATCCATTTTATCGTTTTCCAAATTTTCCCGCCGGGAACATAACGAACAAAACAATATTTGCTGTTTATCCGAATTTTTCGACTTTCCTTTGTAATTGTCTTTGTTTCCTAGGACTATATATACAAAAACGAATTACGCTAATCCATCGTTCGAATTGTGAGTTATGGTCGCGAGTTCATACATAAATCCTATGGAAAACAGCACTTCCAGTTTCCGAATTTTACAATTTTCCGGGCATTTTTTTCCTCGCATAAACCTTATTCGGACTATGGCGAATTTATAAAATAAAAGTTAGCCAAATCGGTCCAGTTTTTTTTTTGGCACTTTAAAAACTATTCTCATACCTACCAAATATACATAAAAATTTCATTACAATCGGTCAAGCCGCTTCGGAGCAGTTGAGACCCAAACACCGTGACACGAGATTTTGGTTTATATATACATTTATATGCAAAAATATGTATTTACATGAACTTCCGGGTTCTAATTATTAGTGTCACTTACCAAGAAGTTCGCAACGTCCCACGCTGTGATTGGTGAGTACGGTGGCGTGATGTTGGTTGCTGTTGTTTGGCTTGAACATCCATCCGTTGGCTGCACTGCGTTGGTACAGGGTGCACCCGAATTCAGAAAAAAAGTATGTTGTTCGGCCACTCGAATTTTGTTCGTAACATTTTCTCTAAAACTTTTTAAAGATAATCATAATGACGAAATTACAGCCTTTTGATTTAATAATACTTTGATTGCCGCACCTTGTAGATGTGAAATTGTGATTAATACGTTTTTGATACTAAACAAAAGCACTTAATAATAATAATATTTTGCCATATTTTAAATTGAGAACAGTCATTTAATATCAAATAATGCGGAAAATTGTGTTACTATTTAAAATTTCGGCCTATTGTTTCACTTGAATCTCCCTCATCTCATCTCAACTCAACCGGCATCTAACGGGTAAAAAAACGTATCGGAGAACCAAACAAACATATGGTGAGAATATAAACCAAATCTCCCTCATCTCATCTCAACTCAAGCGGCATCTAACGGGTAAAAAAACGTATCGGAGCACCAAACAAACATATGGTGAGAATATAAACCAAATCCAACCATAAACACACATTTTCGTAAATATCTCAACTCCAGCGCATAAACACAAATTTTTGTAAATATCTCGATTACAGCGCCACCTAACGGTTAAAAAAAATATAAACTTATCAGAGCACCAAACGAACATGTGTGAATATCAACCAAATCCAACCATAAACACAAATTTTCGTAAATATTTCGACTCCAACGACACCTAACGGGTCCAAAAAAAACATAAACTTATCGGAGCATCAAACGAACATATGGTGTGAATATAAAGCAAATCCAACCGTAAACACAAATTTTTGTAAATATCTCGAATCCAATGCCACCTAACGGGTCAAAAAAAAAAACATATTTATGAGAGCACCAAACGAACATATGGCGTGAATATAAAATAAATCCAACCATAAACACAAATATTCGTAAATATCTCGACATAAACTTATTAGAGCACCAAACGAACATATGGTGTGTGTTTAGTGACGTCAAGAGATATGCAGGTATGGTGACACACTGCAGTTAGGTCACTTGAGCCAACGGAATTTTTTGCTGATCTAGCAGTTGACCTGGACTAAGCTCGTTGGAAACTCGTTGGGATGACGAACTGTATTGACGATGCAGCATATTTGCACATTTTCAATTATATTTGGGGTAACGAACTGGATTGACGACGGATCATATTTACGCCTTTTTTAATTCTCTTTATTATTGTTTGCGTTTAGTTTTGCTATTAATTGTAAGTTGCTAACGTTAGGTAATTTTTGATATGGTACGTAGTAGTAGTGTATAATAAGCAATATATAATAAGCTACTATTTTGAATAAAGGATTATTGTTAATTACACCGGGAAAAAGACGTTTTCATTTTTCCTAATTAACTTCTCCGAGTACAACAAGTTCAAGTGCTTGTTGTACAACCAAGTATTATCAAGTTTATGTGCTTCATAATAGCCACTGCAGACAAACGAGTCTGTACATTTTTATTGGCGCCGACGTTATCAAACCGTAGACCAGGCCTATACACTAGTGCTTACTTTACTTGCAATATTTTAAAAATACTTTTGCGTGTACCAGAGCCATATACTGGTATCAACATAAATACGCGATATTTTTGATCCAGACATCGGCATAATCTACAGCGTCAAGAACACTTGTCATGGCCACATTCATAGAACTCTTCGTGGGACAGTTGGCAATTGGCCAAGAAATCCATAGAGTTATATTAATAATATTCGGCGCGACAGACCATTGCGGTCCAAGGCCTAACTTCTCGCGACCATTTGTGCTGCGCATGTTAATTTTTTGGACACAAATGGAAGGGACCTACAATTTAAGGCCGGATCCGAACGGCGAGAATTAAGAAGCTTTCCGTGACAAGTTATTACTCTCGGAACGTTTGTCACCCATTCGCGAGAGGTGGGACACCGTGAAAAATACTTCTGGTGTTGCTGGGATTCGAACCTGAACCTCCCGCTCAGCAGCCATGTGCACTTCCACTGAGCCACGGCGCCCACATAGAGTTATAGCCAAGTTTAAAAAGGACTCCCCAGATAGCAAAACCAAGAAGTTTTATTTTGAGGAGCGATTGCACCGGTTGGGAAAATTCTCAGAAGCAGATAGAAAATAATGCTGCTTCCGAATGTTCATACTGATCAAATTTGTTTCAAATCAATTACGTAGTCCTCATAATTGTACCTTTGGTCCATCTGTTTTGTCAAATTTGAGGGTAACGTACATTGTCTTCCGAAACTAATTCGAATGGTGTATACCCTGTTTCTGTATGTACTGCGGTGTTATAACAAAACACATAATATGGTAACCAAGTGCTCCAGTCTGTATGCTTTTCGGATACGTAGCTTCTGAGGTATGCTCCGACATCTTTATGGGAATTATCTAATGCTCCTATACTTTCGTGATGGTATGCTGTAGACTGTAGTTGTTCTATTTTCAATAGTTTGTACATATCTTTCAAACTTTTGTTGATAAATTCTGTTCCTTGGTCAGAGGCTATAGTCTTTGGAACTCCATATTTAAGGACAAAACATTCTACTAGCCCTTTGGCTACTGTGCTAGCTTCTTTATTTTTGAGTGGAATAGCTTCGGTAAATTTGGTCAGTCCGTCTTGTAAGGTTAGTATGTATGTTCGTCTAGAGAACCTACTAAATCTAGGTAGATTTTGTCGAAAATAGATTCGGCGGTAGACGTTATTTCCATGGGCTGTTTTGGGTGAAATATATTTTATTTTCTGACAAATTGGACAATGCTTTACATAGGAAGCTATGTCATTCTGCATTCCTGTCCAGAAGTATTTTTTTTTATTGTCTTGATCATGCGGCTTATTCCTGCATGTCCGCTTGTTGGTAATATGTGGTAGTCGTTAAGCAATAGTTTCTTTTTATGAGGATCGGTAATTTCTATACATTTATATATGAGGTGCACCTTTACAACTTGTTTTAAACATTTCTCCTAAGATTTTTTGTAACTCGCGTATGTTGTATTCTCGACGGCCGTCTGTGAGTTTTTTTAATTTCTTCTTTTGTAATGTATAATTTATTAATTGATAATGGTCCGCAGATGCGATGCACGTCCCTCGACAACAGATCGCAAAATTATGCCGATCGAGCTGTAGTGCCTTCCTTGTTCCTTCTTAGGAGAATACAATTTTTCTCTGGGATGTATGCCAAAACTCTGTTTGGTCCCAAGATTATATTAGTATCTTTTACTTGATACTTATCGTCCTCGAAACTGTTACATATTTTTAGCTCAATTATTTTATGTCCATGGTCTGGTGGCTTGTGTAGTTCTGTGATAACGCGATTATTTTCCTCGATTTCTGTTTCGTGTATGTTAGTCTGATTTTCCTTTTTTTGATTTTGATCTGGTCATTGCACATAAGTGGATTTGTTTAAGTTCTTCAGAATCTAGTTTTAAGCGATTTAAAGCGTCAACTGTGCAATTATCTTTTCCGGTGTGTATTCAATGCTGAAATTGTACTCCTCTAGCAGTAGTCTAAATTTTGTTAATCTGCTTGAAGGTTCTTTAAGGAAAAAAATTTATACCAAGGGTCTATGGTATGTTATAACTTTAAATTTTCTACCAAAAAGATATGGTCGATAGTGTTTTATAGCCCATACTATAGCGAGTAGTTCTTTTTCGATAGTGCTATAATTACCCTCGGCGCTATTTAGAGTTTTGTTTGCGTAAGCATAGGGTTTGTCGTCGAAATTTGACAGTACGGCCCCTAAGGCAAAACATGAGGCATATGTCCGTAAAATGAATTCCTTGTTGAAATTCGGAAATTGTAAAATTTGGGGGGTAGTGAGGATTGTTTTTAAAAGTTGAAAGGATTTCTCGCAGTTTTGGTTAAAATTGAATACTGCATTTTTTCTAAGTAATTTATTGAGTGGGATAGCTATTGTAGCAATGTTTGGTATAAATTTGGATAGTAGTTTGCAAATGCTACGAATCTTCTCACTTTGTCAGCATTTGTAGGTTTAGGATAATTGCTCATAGCAGCTGATTTTTTCGGATCTGGATTCCATTTTCTGAAATAATGTGGCATAGGTATAATACCACCTTTTGTAGAAAAGCACATTTTCCTGGATGAATTTTTTAATTTACTTCCTTAAGTCGCTTAAACACATCGATCAAATTTTTGTTGTGATTTCTAAGGTTATTGCCGAAAACTATAAGGCCATCGAGTTAGACGAAACAGCGTGAGTAAGTGAGTCCAGCCATGGCCATGGACATCATTCTCGAAAATTTACTAGGAGAGATTTTTAGTCCCATTGGAAAACGCTTTAACTGAAAGTGACCGTCTTCCGTTGAAAATGCTGTTATGGGTCTACTTTTTGGCACAAGTTCCATTTGGTAATAAATATCCTTGGCTTAGATCGATACATGAAAAATATACGGCTCCTCCTACCATATCGTAAATGTCACTAATGTTAGTCAACAAAAATTTGTCATCCTCTATCCTCTCATTCACGTTTCGATAGTCTATTACCATGCGAGATTTTAGTAGGCCGGTAATAGGATCCTTCTTTTTTGGCACTATGAGGATCGGAGAGTTCCATGCCGAAACAGATGGTTCTATTATGTCATTTTCCAACATTTTGTCTATTTCCTCCTTTATATTTTTCTACTATGTATGTGGAGATCGGTATGGCTTGGTATATTTTGGTGTAGCTCCCTCTTTTAGTGAGATATCTGCTTGTCCTGTGCTTGTGAGTGTAAGTGAGTTTATCGCCTTCTAAGTGGAAAATATCGTGCTATTTAGTGCATATTGCTTTGATTTCAGCTTTTTCTTCACCATTTAGGGTATCGAAGTTTATTTCGCTAAGTATCGTCTGTATTCTTGTATTTGGTACCGTGTTTTCTATTTCGTGCTGTAGGATGTAGTGTTCAGAGGTAGGAAAAGATGGTGGTTCCGCCCATTTAATGTTTACGCTTGTGTCGCGAGTGTTTAAAATTTTTATAAGAATTTTTCCTCTTGTGGCCTTTGATATAGATCCAGCCATGTACACACCCTTACACAACTCCTGGGGGTGGAACCGTATGCTTTGTATCGAACCAGTAGGTTGCTTCGCACCTTGGAGAAACGGTTATGGTGTTTAAACTATGGTGTCAAAGTATTGGTACCGAGATTTGCCTATAATTTATCTTAAGTTTTAAAAGTAAGTCCTCGAGATCGATTTTTGCACTAAACTCTGCTAAGAAGTTTGCTCCAATAATAGCATCAACAGCTATTGGGAGTGAATCGGGTACTACATGAAACTCATATTGAATACTGTTCTGTCCGAAATGTAGTGTGCTATTACATGTGCCTTTTGATTGTAAGTCTGCTGATTTGCCTTTAATGGTAGTACAGTATCTTTTGTCTATTGGAAGGGTTCTCTCGACTACTGAACTTTTAACTACGCAAATTGATGCTCCTGTGTCTAGCAAGCATCGTATAGTTTTGTTATTGTTAAATTGAATTTTTATGTAAATGCCGTTTTCTATCCCCGTTGTGTATATGGCGTTTGGTATTTGGGGACCTATAGTCTCCCCTCCGATGGGTCGGCTGTCCCCTCGGTGGGATATTCGTTTTCCCATGCCCTTACCCTTGGGTAGTTCATTGGTTGTCGTGAATTTGCTACGTTCTGACGTGGTTGGTAGGTGTGACTTGAGTTGTTATTCGGGACGTTAGTTATGTTTGTCGGATAAGTACGTGGGTTATTGCTGGTATTAGTTTTGTGGCCTGATCTGTAATTTTTATATTGGTTAGTTTGGTATCCTTGTCTGTAATTGTAATGTTGGTTAGTTTGGTGGGTTGGTCTGTAAGTGTTATTTAGGTTAGTTTGGTAGCTTGATCTGTAATTGTTATGTTGTGTATTAACCCTAAAGTCTCATCCTCTGTTGTTCCGGTCTTGATTGACATTATTTGGTTGTCTACGCGTGTTTGGCGGCCGTTCTTTGAAATATTTCATAGAGGCGGACTGGGTTGGTCCTTGATCTAATTTTAATAAATGTTTGGCTGCGTCTTGAAGGTTTGAGTGTCTGGCGCTATCGAGTCAGATTCGTAATGGGTCATTAACTCCCCTTTTTAAAAAGACCATAGGGGGGTCATCGTCCTATGACGACCCACCTCCAGTTCAGTCATTTTGTTGACAAGTATTTCTATGTCCGTAATGAAATCTTTCACTGGTCGGTTACCCTAAGTCGTTCTACTTAATTTTGTTTGGATTATCTCTATTGTCTCTTTGGGTCCACATTTCTCGAGTAAGATTTTCTTAAAATCTGTGAAATTTGGAGTACAGGGTATTCCCTAGTTCGGTACGTGCTTTTCCTTGAATTTTACATCTAAGGATAAACTTAATTGATTTAACTCGGAAAGAAAGCGGCAAAGGTTTCCCAAAGTGTTTGAATTTGCTGAAGTTTCTTCTCAGCGTTATCGAGAGTGCGGTCTAGTGCGGTTAGGTGCTTTCTTTAGACTTTTGTAACACCTTTTGAGCTGGTTTAAAGCTTCTTTTAGCTTGAGAAAACTCATTGACTTAGTAGCCTAGATGGACAGGAAAGTAGTCAATTACGAAATCAATTATAAAATTTAGTTTTGATTTTACTTTTATTTGAAATTTTTTTGAATTTATAATTTACTGTTTATTTATTTTTTATATGGGAATTTAAAACTGGAAGGTATTATACCTTCGCTGGTCTACTTTCCAAATGTTTGACAACATCCGAAATGTGTTTTCGCCTGAAATGCTGTAAGCCCAGGTAGATTAGTCCAACAAGTATGGCAGTCACGAACATTACACCTAAAGTTATTGCAGTGTGATCTGGTTCGGATTGAGTCAGGTTGGGTGCGCTCAGTAGCTGTGGTCCGGTATTTATGACTTCTGTTTTGCTTTGCTTGTTTCCCATTCTGAATGTTAATTAGCGACCTTGGCAAACAGGTTATGGAAATTGGCCTCTTCCTGACGATTCTTGGTTTTTTTGACTCCCCGATCTTCTCGCAGCGTGTTCCGAATTGTCTTTATTTGGTTTTTGTATTTTTTTCGGTCGTCGGAGTTGGTACCCGGGATGTTGGCTATGCGCTGCAGATTTCGAATTTGTTATCTTAATTTTACCGCTTTTCCTCCTCTCTTCTGCACAGGTGCGATGGGTGGTATTGTTGTTAGTTCCGCTTCTTTTCGTCGCAACTGGCGGCTCTGGTATTCCGCAATTGTTAGACGCCTTGGTCCCTCTGCTCTGTTATTTTTAGACAGTTTGACGGATGATGTCTGTAGTAATCTTTCCGCCTCGGTGATGTACTGAGCGGCAATGGCCAGTATTTCCTGGTGTGGGCTAGCCGCTGTTGTTGTTTGGAGCTTTTTCATAGATCAAATAATGTTGAATGTAAATATTTTTTTAAAAATGATGTTTGGCAAGTTAAACAAGCGAATAATTGGCAGAGTTAAAGTTTGCCAAGTTAAACTGTAAATTTTTGATGATTTTAAAATTTTTTTTTCTACGTTAATTGGCAGAGTTAAATATTTTAGTTAAACTGTAATTTTTTATGATGAAAATTTTTTTTTCCAAGTTAATAATGTAAAGGTAACGTCTTTGTATCGTTAACGCCAAGTAATGGTAACGGTCGAATCTGGCAGGATCGCCATGTAAAGTCATCGTACAAATGGTTGTTTCGATTTGATTTACATGAATACTACCAACTTTTATTCTAAGTTATATTTATTTACGTATTTAATTGTAGTCAGACTCAAAAGGTTAGCCGTTAGACTGTCGTTTTCCTCTATAAGCGGTAAACCTCTTTACTAATAAAGCGAGCTGATACAGTGTGTTCAAATTGAGCGAGTTGCTCGTAAAAATAAAACACACTGTAGATCGGAGGGTTAATTAATTAGACAGAGTTGTTGGTTTCAAGGTAAGAACTGATCTGATTTATTATCAAAATTAACTGGGTTTTTATACAAAATTTTGGGTTTCAATTTCTGTTAAATTTTCATTCAACTTCCATTCAATTTTCCGACCTTCGATACTTGAACCCAAATCACCTCGCATACTTTATTGCGTCAGCATTATTTCAGCATTATTTGCAATCAACTGCATTCCCAATATGCATCCAGCTAGTCAGCATTATTATTTCAAGTTTATGCACCTGACAGAGCGCATGTACATGAACCATCAACAACAATGTTTGGGTTTACGCCTGCCATCGTTTAATGACGAGGGCAATGCATTGCGCACAAACGTTCATATGTGCGGTACGTGTGTTTGTTGTTTAATTGACGAGGGAAATACATGAGGTATACAGGTATGTATGAATGGGTGGGTGATATGCTGATTTAGGCGTTAGGCAAAAATTCAATTAACGAAGTTCGAAGTTAGTAGATATAAATATTTGTATGGAAATGTTAATGAATGGGTAAATGAGGAAATGATCACTGTTGTAATCCCTTTACAAACGGTTCAAGAGCGATCTCCTTGCCTTCACATCCACGCTTTACGCTAGAGAATATCATCACGATTGAACGGCTCAAGAGCGAAGTTCTTGCCTTTGCATCTACGCTTTACGCTAGAAACTATCCTCACGATTGAACGGCTCAAGAGCGAAGTCCTTGCCTTCACATCCACGCTTTACGCTAGAGAACATCCTCACGATTGAACGGCTCAAGAGCGAAGTCATTGCCTTCACATCCCCGCTTTACGCTAGAGAACATCCTCACGATCGAACGGCTCAAGAGCTAAGTCCTTGCCTTCACATCCACGCGTTACGCTAGAATAAACTATCTTCCAGATACACGGGAAGGGTTATACCTTCCTGGAGTTACGTCGTTCTCCGTTAGTAATAAGGAGAACACACACAGTAAAATATTGTATAGTTTTAAGCAAATAATAATTTTAAGTGTACAGATTAAACGAAGAGAAGAAGAAATAAAAAACGATTAAATTCCATTCCCTAAAACAAACAAATTCTTTTTATTGTAACGACCTTAGTATACAAGGAACCCTGGTCACACTGAGCATTACCCCGGCTGGGAAAACTTCGTTACAATTGGCGCCCGAGCAGGGACCCTGGAATTTGGTATGAAAAGAAACTATACCAATTAAATAACACAATTACAAAACCAAGATGGTTAAGACCAGCTGGATTTATACGCTGTCAAAGGAGGAGCTGAAGAGCTTCAGGATAGATAGGAACGGTGCAGTGGAAGATCTAAGGAAAAGATTTTCCAACTACGTTTCGGGACGAGACGTTACGTCAGAGTACGAAATACGCCTAAGAACTAGAGAAGAAGCATAGACGCGGCCCATCACCATTGCCCCTTATAACTCTGAATCCGTCTGAAGCTACGGTAAGCGACGATCCAAAGGCCACCATCAGAGCAGCATCTCCGATACCACCTAAAGTGGTTTCAACGCGGAACAGGAGGGATACGGCAACTACATCATACGCTCAGATAATTGACCAAGTGAGGAAATGGTCAGTAAAGTACGATGGTGGGAAGGAACTTCTTCAGTTCATCGAAAGGCTGGAAGAACTCGCCGATGCCTATTGCTTAAACAGAGACCTCCTGCCCAGAACCATGCCTGAACTACTCCGCGACCGTGCGTTATTATGGTTCCGCAACAACAACCAAAAATGGGAGACCTGGAACGCCTTCACGGCAGACTTTCTGCAGTTCTTCCTGCCTGCAGGTACTGGGAACACCTGGACTACGAAATTCGCCAACGCCAGCAAAAACCAAAGAAAGGCATTGCATGGTGAGTCAGCCTGAAGAACGACTATACAATCCCCGAACGACTTGTCGATGGAGCCGACAGGAAGGTCACTTTCAATAGGAGTGCACTAATTAGAATTTAATTCATATGTGTGGGGTGGGGCTCCAAGATCGCATTTGGTTTATCTTGATGGAATTCAGAATAGAGTTATCCGTTTGATAAACGATGTAACCATTACTTCATCCCTTGATTCTTTGGAGCTAGACGAAATGTAGGAGCTTTAACTGTTTTCTACAAATTTTACAACGGTAAATGTTCTTCAGAAATCCGTTCTCTATTCCCAGGTCCTTTTGTCAGCAACGTTAACACTCGTTTCAGGTCTAATCAACATAGATTTGCCTTATAACCGTTCTCATGTAGAATCCAACACTTCAAATCGTCCTTTTATCCGAGAGTGACTTCGATGTGGAATCAATTGGTCGACTCCGTGTTTCCCGAATCTTATAATCTACAGGCCTTCAAAATAGCCGTCAACAACTTCCTGAAGGACGACCGTAGTGTTCATTAGAGGATACGATTATTTTATATAAAAAAATTATTATTGATTGTATTTTTTGTATTATTTATAATATTTGTTGTTTAATTTGTAATATCTTCTTGGTCAAGGTTTTTTGTAGTTTTCCCTGACCATGATTCATTGATAAAAGTATTTGGACTCGCGTCGTTTTAGTTTCGTGTTCGTTTTTCGTATTGCTTTTTTAATGAATCAGAGATAATTCTGAGAAAATAAATTGAAACCGGCTACAAACGTGAGGAATGTGTTATGTTGTAATTCTCATTCCTTCGAATTTTAAATTTTAATTTTAATAAAGGGCATGCCCAACTTATTGCCGTGACGCATTCATTCAGGGACTTATCCCTTGGCAATTAGTCTATATATATAAAAAAATAAAAAATCGCGGGTGATGGGCTGTTGGGATTGTGACCAACAGTGGTTATAAAGACGTTCAGGTTCTCCTTTTAAGTTAGATGGTATCTCAGGTGAAAAACCATAAAGGCAATCCATTGGTGTTAATTTGGTGCTGTCATGAACACTATTATTGTATACAAATGCGGCCGTTCTTAGATATTGATCCCAGGATTTAGGATTTTCGTCGACTATAGTACGTATGTATTCTACCAGTGGCCGGCCGATGGGGTCGTTCCAAAGCTCCATTTGACTGTGGGTGGTACGCTGATGTTTGCAATTTCTTTATTTTTAACAACTTACACAGCCCTTTAAAAATGTCACTAAGGAAATTTGTCCCCTGGTCTGTTACTATCTTCTTGGGAATACCGTACAGTGTAATTATTTGGTCGAAGACTACTTGAGCTAATGTTTAAGCCTCTGCATTTGGTATGGCATAGCAATCAAAGAATTTTGTTAGATTATTCTGGAAGGTTAATATGTACAGGTTTTCGGAAAAAGATTGCTCCAAAGGTCCTACGATATCTAGATACACTATCAAATGGTTTTTCGGCGATATCTGTGATAACCATTGGCATTCGGAAAGAAGGTTTTGCCTTCAAGGTTTGGCATTTTTTACACCGTTTAATATATTTCTCAATATCTTTGAGCCGCCGCCAATACTTTTTACGAATTCTTTTGTATGTTTTTATCACTCTCTGATGACCACCGAAAGGGGAGTCATGATAATATTTTAATATTGTTTTAATTTCCTCGGGTTTAGTGATTTCCTCTATATTGGTTTTACTATTTATATGTATTTCAGTTTGTGATTGATTTTGTAAACTGTCTGGGAGTTCCTTAATTATTTTTTCATTGTATCCTTTTTCTGATAGTCTTTTCTTGCTGATTTGGGATTCTGGGCTTGTAATCTTGTAAAAGCATTACATTGAAAAGCTTCTTTTGACTCATTCTCGAATTGTTTGGTTTCGAGTGTCTTGATTGTTGGTGTTGCCGTTGGTGTGTCCTCTTGTACTCTCCTGTGGAATTCGACTGAGAGCGTGGGCATTGTTATTGAATTGGCCTGGCTTGTACTCAACGTACGAGTCGAGTTGTAGGGTCTTTGACATTAAAAATTCCTTTTAACGGCTTGTGATCAGTGTAGACCGTAAATTGTCGCCTTGGAGGTAACATCGAAAATTTTTGGTAGCCCATACAATGGCTAACAACTCGTTTTCTATTGTTGAGTAAGTTGAGCTTTATTCAGAGTACGACTAGCGTAAGCAATGGGTTGGTCTTTACCAACGTCTCCTTGTGAAAGTACAGCTCCGATTGCTTCGCCGCTTGCGTCAGTGGTGAGGTTAAAAGGTTGGGTAAAATCGGGATAAATAAGAAGAGGAGATGAGACTAAACGTTGTTTGATTTGATGAAATGCGTTTTGAAATTTTTCTGTACATGTAAACTTTACGTCTTTGCGGAGGAGATTGGTCAGTGGTCGCACTATTTTAGAAAACTGGCAATTAGCAAGCCCAAAAAAAGACTGTACTTGTCTTATTGTTCGCGGAACAGGAAAGTTTTGAACGCACTGTCTTGCTGGGGTCTGGAAGTGCTCCTTTTTCTGTGCATATATGTCCCAAATAAACGACTTTCTTTTGCAGGAACTTGCACCTTTCCGGCTGCAATATGAGATTATGTTCTCTTAATCTGTCGAAAACCTTTTTTAGTTTGGCATTGTTATCGTTAAGATTTTTGCCGTAGATGACTATATCATCCAGATATACTAAACATTCAAGTCCTTGTAGACCAGTAAGGACATAGTTCATCAGTGCATCACCGATTGTTTTTTCGTTGAGCTTACGAAAATCGACCACCACTCTCCACCTTCTTTCACCATCTGGGCCTGCTTTTTTGGGAACTACGAGAAGGGGTGAGTTCCACGGGCTTTTACTAGGTTGGACTATGTCATTTTCAAACATTTCCCTTAGTTGATCATTGATAACTTGTTTCTGTATCTCGGGAAGTCTATACATTTTTTGATTTATAGGCGGTTGATCTATCACCAGCGGTATTTCATGCGTTATGGTCGTGGTATATGTTAGTTCGTCACCGGTTAAGTGGAATATATCACTATACTTATTGCAAAGATCTACTATTGCCTCTTTTTCCTCAGGGTTTAGATTGTTGTCTATTTTTATTCTTGTTCGAGCTGTTTTGAGCGAGATATTTTAAGTGAATCGTCTAGAGGATCTTACTCTGGGAACATATATCTGATAATTGACTTTTTCAGGCTTTGTGGTCACATTTATTGCACATATTAAAGCTCTTTGGCCTGGTGGCAATATGCTGTTAGACAGGAAGACTCCATTGCCAATTTCTTGTGATAGGCAGAGCATTTCTTCCTCTAAATCTATTGGAACGGCGATGACCGTTTGTGATCGTGCATGTGTGCCGATGTGTTGATTTAGCACTATTTCCACTGACCTAAATTGATCATGGGTGCTATTAGATGCTGTCTTTGGAACTTTGTTATCTATACGCATCGTTGAGGTTATGTAGCCAGCTTCTTGTGTAGAAGAAGCCTTGGAGGTGCTTCAAGCGGTTTTTGTAACCTCTTCGGGTCTCGCTTTGTATGTAGTTGGTCCCACTTCGACTGCCCTTTTGCGACATAAATTGCTGTCAGTGTAGTTCATAGGTATGTTGAACTCTTCAGAGTTATCAATTTCTACTGACCTGACCTTATTCTGGGTGATATTAATATCTATCTTGGGTACTTCATTATCTGTATGCATGGTTGAGGTTTGTGAAGGCCAAATTCGTTCGACAAATTTGGCCCACACAATTTACCTCTCAAAAACTAATTCTATATTTTTTTGAAAATGAACGTACACGAAATTAATAAAAACTCAAAAAAGAGGTAGTTCTAATAATCATTCAACACACTCCCTATAAACATTAAGCAACGCAAAGTCACTCAAATTGTCGGCGAAATGGCCAATATTTCGTTTTCTCTTTCTTCTTCTATTACAAGCAATAGGCGCATTTAACAAAACCACCACCACGCAGATGCACAACGCATGGTCTTTTATCACGATATCAGTAGATCACTACGGCACACAGCAGCGAATTCGCCGGAGAAAACGTCTGTCCCCCTCGTGCTCAGGCAGTAGGTGCAGACGTACTCCCACGCATAGCAGACAAGAATCAAAATACCATGTAACGGCTGGTGGTGTCAATGACCTGAGCACCGCTCAGACAAAAAACTACCAAGTGGGCTCGCCAACGAATGCAGACAACAACATGCGTTTTCGAAACTGAGCAATGATGGATTCATGCATACACACACACACACACACGGAGTAAGGCAGACAACAACATGCATAATCGCAACTGAGCAATGAAGAATTTATGCGTACACACACACGTTGCAAGGCCAGAAACATGTATACCATACATGTTGTTCTTCAAAGGAAACATCCTACGAAGAACATGTATATGTCAAACGCGCATACATGCGTCTGAATTTATGGAAATCCAGCACAACAACAACGAACACGATGAAAACAAGAAGCCAACGGAAAACCAACCGCAGCGAAACAGTATAAAAGGAGCACGCAGCTCAGGCAAAAGGTCTATTCTTCCTGAGTTCCTTCCACTGTCCACACCTAATAGTTCAAGAGTACTACCTTGCTATTCTTCCTGAGTTCCTTCCACTGTCCACACCTAATAGTTCAAGAGTACTACCTTGCTATTCTTCCTGAGTTACTTCCACTGTTCACAACAAATATATCTACTTACTATTATTGTTGAACTACATCCTGCCGAAAACCCAAATTCTCGATTAATAGTTCAAGAGTACTATCTTACTATTACTTCCGAGCTAAACGCTGAAAACCCCAAATTCTCGATTAATTGTTCAAGAGTACTACCTTGCTATTCTTCCTGAGTTAATTCCACTGTTCACAACAAATAGTTCTACTTACTATTATTGTTGAACTACATCCTGCCGAAAACCCAAATTCTCGATTAATAGTTCAAGAGTACTACCTTACTATTACTTCCGAGCTAAACGCTGAAAACCCAAATTCTCGATTAATAGTTCAAGAGTACTACCTTACTATTACTTCCGAGCTAAACCCAAATCCTCGACTAAACTTTCTTTCAGCTACAGTGGTTCAAGAGTGCTACCTTGCCACTACGATTAACCCGTTCTCTCCCAATTCTAGGAGCCAAGGGGTACAAGTACTTTGTACTTGAACCCATCGTTAATCCATAAACTTTCTTTCAGCTACAGGGGTTCAAGAGTGCTACCTTGCCACTACGATTAACCCGTTCTCTCCCAATTCTAGGAGCCAAGGGGTACAAGTACTTTGTACTTAAACCCATCGTTAATCCATAAACTTTCTTTCAGCTACAGTGGTTCAAGAGTGCTACCCTGCCACTACGATTAACCCATTCTTTTCCTAGGAATAAAGGACACTTTGTACTTTTACTTTACAATTTTATTAACAAATGTAAATCTAATGATTGAAACAAACACAAACGATTTTTTGAAATAATAAAGAGATCCATTTAATTTTCCACAAACCCAAAACCATAAATTTTATTTTAACGACCCCCCTTATTGAACCCTGGTCACACTGAGTTCTACCCCGGCTGGGAAACTCCGTTACAGGTTATGCAGCCAGCTTCTTGTGTAGAAAAAGCCTTGGAGACGCTACAAGCGGTTTTTGCAACCTCTTCGGGTCTCGCTTTGTATGTAGTTGGTCCCACTTCGACTGCCCTTTTGCGACACGGATTTCTGTCATTGTAATACAAAGGGACGAGGAAACTTTAGTAGTTGCTCAGGTAACTTTACATCACAATTTTGTGACAGGAATTTATTTCCTAATAATCCGTCTTCAGATAGCCCAGGTATATTGCGTAATACTTGAAAATTGCAGGGTATTTGAGTTTTCAAATTGAAATTACCCTGGCAACTCCCTAAAGTATTTCCAGTTCCGAAAGGTGTTTGTATGGTACATGTATTTTTTCTATTTATTTGTGTTTCTGGTGATATCACTTTTTTGGTGATTGTTTTAAAACAAGTCCCATCAAATTCTGATTGGTAGAAGTCGCGATATACAATGAGAAAAATTTTCTTGTCCTCTGATTATTAGCTTCGACCTTCGGACACGAAATTATTGTATTATATCTTTCACCCATATACATACCTTATTTTAGTTTTTTATCACATTTTTAATTTTTTGACATTTTTTTGCTTATTATTTTATTTGCAAAATAACACGATGTTCGCATCGACATTTGTAAGTAATATTTGTTTCAAGCAGTAAAACCCTGTCATATGCACTTGAATGTCATTTTGTTGATATTTTTATTTTTATTCTTTTATTCTAATACTATTAATGCCTTCAAAGAATCCCTTAATATAATTATAAATTACTCTTAACCTTTCCTTAACCTTATCTACTATTTATTATTTATTACTCTAAATTATTTTATGATGTTTTTATATTTTTTCCTCCTTTTTTCTCATACCATAAGAATATTTAGCCTCACTTTTTTGCGGTTTTATCATTGTTATTTTTACTCTTAGACCAAAATATTTTTTTATTCCTAGTTCTAAAGGTTTTATTATAGTTTCTTTTTTATACAAAAAAAAAAGAGGAGTTCCCGTGGTTGGGACGAAAAACGTTTCTAGGCATACCACCTGTACCAATTGCGTGACAGGACACCTTTTCGGTGCCCGGATTTGAAGAATCCAAACTATCAAGAACCACTTACCAGCTTACTTAAAAATCCCTACTGATAAACCTGTTGCAGTTATACAAACTAATGACGGTTAAGGGAGGAATCGGCACAAATCATGTCGTTTTTAGGATTACACCCCCACTAGCAGATCAGGAGCAGTACGATCTATTCAGAATGATAGCCATTTCAAGTCTCATAAACAACACCATGATTGCTATTCGAACCTGCGCACAAATATTGGCCATAAGTTCCAATTGTGACGAATAATTTCCAATAGATTCAGCAACCCTAAGATCCTGCGTTAGCCTGAAGGACGAGCAATATCATGTGAACTTCACCTTTTTAACAACGAAACTCAATCAACCTATAATTCCGAAAGGACTGAGAGTAAGTAGACATTGGTTCAAATGGATCACAAGAACCAATGGGTATTCGACACAATAGCTCCAACGCGTCTTTCAGCAGTATGTGATAGAGAATCCTCACAGTCAGTTCGTCTTAGAGGGTTCGGGAATGTTAACACTTGAACCCGAATGTATTCTAAGGCACAATTTCATCACCATCCATGAACATCAAACGTTCTCTACCACCATAAGAACATCATACACAAGTTTTACAACGGTGTCAGAAGTCGCAGTAATAACGCAAATTAATCCGCTACTCACGGATTTCAACGCCAGTAGTTACGAAAAGTCAACTTAAAAATTTTACGGACCTTCATAATATGATTGCACAGCAGGTATTTGAGGAGCCTCATAAGCTTCAAGGACACAGTTATCACCACCTGACCATTAGATACTTTGGCACTAACATTTTCGATCTCGCTAATCACCTACGTCACCTGGAAAAACATAACACGCAAACCTACATCGAAACCTCACCCAAAGCCCCGACATCAGGAGGAAGAGTCAGCATTTACAGTAACGTTTAATGAATAGTTAAATTATTATTTAACGGGGAGGAGAATGTTTAGTGACGTCAAGAGATATGCAGGTATGCTGAACACACTGCATTTCGGTCACTCCAGCTGTTGCGGCGTGTAAACACTGGTGGAGACACGAGTGAAGTTCGCCAAGTGAACGCACTCGCCAAAAGGCAAAGGCAAAAAAAAAGAAAAATAAGGAGCTAAGTTCGTCCGTCGTCACCATTTTTTTGTAGTCGATCATTTGCTTTTTCTCTCGTAAAATTAATTGCTTTTTCTCTCGTAAAATTAAATTTTGTGAAATTATAAAATCAAAAATCAATATCGAATATTGTAATAAAAACCTGATAAGTTTTATCTCGATTCATTGGATTGTTTTATTAAACCTTTAACTCTATTCCTCTAGTCGTGGAGGAATCATTGGTCCTTCGACCCGGATATAAATCCAGAAAGTAACGCTGAAAATCGACTCCATTCGCTGTAAAATCGCACACATAAAATTAATTTTATTTCTCGAAAATCATTTTTGCAGGCAAATAGCATTTTCGGATCACACATAAAATTAGTTTATTTGCTCCATTCGTAAGTTCGCATCAAGCATAAAATTAATTTGCATTTCGCTCACTTCACATTTTTGCATCGCATTCGCTCAAAAATCGAGTCGATAAGCATTTCAGACATCGTGCCTAAAATCCTAACCTAATCGAACCACATGGCGCCACCTGAGAATTCAAGGCTGGCTGAATTAAAAACCAGCCGGTCAAGCATAAAAGGTTCACAAACAAAAATAAAGAATTACGTGGAGGCAAATAATGCGAGAATGTCGGAGTTAGATGTAATCTCTAGGTTAGGATTGTTAGACAATTTCTTCGGCCAATTCGAAACAGTGCAGGCTAGCATCGAGAGTCTGGACCCTGCGGAGTTTTAGAAGGATGTTCGCGAAAAATTCGAGGACACATTCTGTAATGTGAAGGCCAAGCTATTGTCGGTTCAAGCGAGGACTCGTCGCTTATCGGTGCAAGGCACTGACTTACATCAATCGTTCGCAAACATAAGTCAGTCGCAAGTTGCACATCGTCGTCTTCCGAAAATAGAATTGCCGCATTTCAACGGAAATTATACGGAGTGGCACGATTTTTACAGATCATTGTGTACATTAGTGCACGGTGATGAGCATTTATCATCGATCGAAAAATTTACTCATTTGCGAAATTGCTTGCAAGTAAAACTGTCAAGGCGCTGGAAATGACCGAAACAAACTACCAAGAGGAGCTTAAGCTGCTGCGTGAAAGATATGAAAATAAGCGCATCATCTTTCAGGCGCACATTCGTGCATTGCACGAAATTAAGCCAGTTTCAAGGTCAGCATCGTCACTGCGCAATCTTGTTGACAAAGTACACTGCAACATGCGGGCGTTGACATCGTTGGGCAGTCAAGAGGAACTTTGCAATGCATTTTTGCTGTTCGTGGTAACACATAAATTAGACGACGCGTCGTTAGCCAAATGGGAAGAGGAAGTATCTAATGACAAATTACCTGTTTGGAAGGATTTGGAGCGATGCTTAACAAGACGTTGCCAAGCATTAGAAAACAAGGAGTATAATTCAGGGCCTAGTTCATCAACAGTATCTAGACCGCCTCCGGCCAAGCCAGTTATTAATCGGTACTCCGGCCGTAGCATTACTTTGAGTGCAACCGTTTCAAGTTCTCGACAATGGCCATCGCAATTCAATTTATTAACGGCGGGCGAGCGGTTTAACGAAGCCAAGAAGTTAGAATTGTGTATCAACTGTCTGAACAAGGGTCACAAGGTGCGCTTTTGTCGAGCTGGTCTTTGCTTGAAATGCAAAGGACGGCATCATACTCTTTTCATCAACAGTATCTAGACCGCCTCCGGCCAAGCCAGTTATTAATCGGTACTCCGGCCGTAGCATTACTTTGAGTGCAACCGTTTCAAGTTCTCGACAATGGCCATCGCAATTCAATTTATTAACGGCGGGCGAGCGGTTTAACGAAGCCAAGAAGTTAGAATTGTGTATCAACTGTCTGAACAAGGGTCACAAGGTGCGCTTTTGTCGAGCTGGTCTTTGCTTGAAATGCAAAGGACGGCATCATACTCTTTTGCATCGTGAGGCAGAGCATCCGGTACTTCCAAAACAAACAAATACCGTCGTCGAAATTGAGGAGAGCAGCGATCTGAGATTTGAGCAGAATAAATCCAAGGCAGTGCTTCACTCATCATGCAAGTCAGGTCCTGTTTCGTTTAATAAGCCAGAGTCAGTTATTCTGGCTACGGCGATAGTTAAGGTTCGCAACCAACAAGGAATACCAATAGAATGTGCATTGCTAGACTCCGGATCGCAGTTGAATTTTATTTCGGACGGCCTAGCGCGGGCATTAAATTTCAAAAGGATGAAGGCGGACGTCCTAATCAACGGATTGAATGATGCGCACACGCGCGTAAAGCACAAGGTTGTCGTTCAAATTGAGTCTCGATCAAGTCGCTTCGCCACAGGTTTGGAGATGATAGTAGTACCAAAAATCCCCGCTGAACAACCAAGGCATTCAATTAACATCGTGGATTGGGAAATTCCAAAGGACTTCAACTAGCCGTTCCCGAATTTCATCGTCCGCAACGAGTGGACATTTTGATGGGAACTGAAGTGTTCTACGATTTGATGAGTGCGAATCATATGAAGATGTCTGATGGCTTGCCAATGTTGCACGAGACCAAATTTGGATGGATCGTTGCTGGTAAGATTCCTGGTAGCAATAATAACCATGTTCTTTATAATTCTGCAGACGAATCAATGCAAGATGAGACTCGCGTTGCTGCGATGGAGCGAATTCTTGGAAGTGTTTTGGACCATAGAAGGATTTGAGGCAATTGAGAAAACGTTCACAAGAGAGGAGCAGGAATGCGAGGAGCATTTTATGCAAACCATTAAGCGCGACAAAGACGGACGATTTATCGTTAAATTACCGCTTAAGGGAGAGGTGTCGTCGCTCGGCGACAGTTTTTTGATAGCCAAAACCCGATTTCTAAACCTTCAACGGAATATTGAGGTTCTCCAGCAGTATCGGGAATTCATGATTGAGTACGAAGCCTTAAACCATATGGAAAGGGTGGATGTCGAAAGGCGCTCAAAATGCGTGTATTTTCTGCCCCATCATTGCGTTCTCAAGCCAGAGAGTGCATCAACGAAGCTACGTGTCGTTTTTGATGCTTCGTGTAGAACTACTTCGGGCGAATCACTAAATTTAATTTTGAAAGTCGGGCCAACTATCCAAAAGGATTTATTTTCAACTGTTTTGCGCTTCAGAGTCGCCGCTTCGCCTTAATCACAGACATATCGAAGATGTATCGGCAGGTTTCTCTGGATGAAGAGCAAACTTACTTGCAATGTATTTTATGGCGAGCTAATCCATCCGACCCATTGCAGGTATTTCGACTTAAAATCGTAACTTACGGAACGGCGCCTGCCTCATTTCTAGCTATTCGATGTTTGCACTATCTTGCGCAGGAGAGCATCACGACGCTCCCATTGGGCCCCAAGGCAAATATGGACTTTTACGTGGACGATATGATTTCTGGTGCCGACACCATAGAACAAGCATTGCAGCTGAGAGAGGAGGTGGATAAAATATTAAAGGCTGGGTGTTTCGAATTAAGAATATGGGCATCCAATGATCACCGTCTGATGCATGAAATTCCTGATACATCTCCGGTAACGCCAATTCGTTTTGAGTCTAGCGACTGTGTGAAAACATTGGGGCTCTCGTTTTTCGATACGAGTATATTGCCAAGGTCACAGATGCCCTAGTCTCCAAACGTCGAGTCTTAGCAGACATTGCAATTTTATTCGACCCATTAGGACTGCTTAATCCCGTAGTCGTAGTCGTCATGCAGCATTTGTGGCGATTGAAATTGGATTGGGACGCTGTTTTGCCTGAGCCATATCATTCACAGTCGAAGTCTCGAAAAGCCAATCAAAACGGTCTCATTGCCTCGCCTTGAGCTTTGTTCTGCGGAGCTCTTATCAAATTTATTGCATCGGGATAGCGGCTCACCCAGCTCGCTGGACACCCTTCGTGTCAAACAGAGTCGCGACAATTCAACGATTGACTGAAAAATATGCGTGGAATCACGTGAGTACAAGGAATAATCCAGCAGATTTCGTTTCAAGGGCTTTAGCCCCTGAAAAATTAAGCCAATGCACCATGTGGTTTGATGGACCACAGTTCTTGGCGTTTGATGTCACACATTGGCCGACGCAAGACAAGTCAGCAGATGTGAAAAATGCGCCAGAACGAAGAAAGATGGAAGTTACTCTGGTCGCGTTGAAGAAGAACAACAATCATCGTTTCGTTTTGTCAATTCATATGAGAGGATGCTTAGAGTCTTTGCATATGTCTTACGCTTTATTGATGAGCGTATATTTAAGACAAAAACCAAATTACGAGACTGCTGTTTCACTCCAGGTGAATTATCAAGAGCACAGAAGTATATCGTTCGGGCGATACAGAGGGACACGTTTGTCAAGGAATACCGACAAATTTTGTTGGACAAGCCAATTTCCAAGTGAAGTCGTTTGAAGAAGTTAAGCCCGTTTCTTGATAAGGAATATTTAATTCGCGTAGGAGGACGTCTACAGCACGCAGGCTTGTCATATGATATAACTCACCCCCTTTTATTACCAAATGATTCACCATTTGTCCTTTCGCTTTTTGAACACTTTCATTGCAGGAACCTACATGCTGGGCCACAAGCACTTTTAGCCGCTGTGCGCAATTAATTTTGGGTCCTTCAAGGAAGAGACGTGGCTCGCAGAGTCGTCCATCGGTGCCTTAAATGTGCGAAATATCGTCCAGTACTGTATCGTCCAGTACTGGGAAGTTTACCAGCGCAGCGGGTGAAGCTAGCCCGACCGTTCGTTACAAGCGGTGTCGATTTCTGGGGCCCAGTATGGTTTCACTACAAGCAACGAGGATAGCGACCAACGAAGGCTTACATTGCGGTATCCGTATGCTTCGCAACTAAGGCAGTACACCTTAAGCTGGTGAGCAACTTGTCGGCTGATAATTTCATCGGTGCACTTAAACGCTTCGTGGCACGTAGGGGCATCTGTCACACGCTTTATTGTGATAATGCCACAAACTTCGTTGATGCTCGTCGTCAATTGAAGGAACTCAAGGAGTACTTAACCAAACAAGAAGTGCGGGACCACATTTTAGCAGCTTGCGCTAAGGATAGCATCGAATTTAGACACATACCTCAACGATCCCCACATATTGGTGGTTTGTGGGAGGCAGCCGTAAAGTCTGCCAAACACCACCTTAATCGAGTCCTCGGGGACTCCGTTCTGACCTACAAAGAAACCTGCACGGTAATCGCCAAAATAGAGACCGTATTGAACTCGCGACCACTCACACCGATGTCATCGAATCCGTCAGATTATTCGGCGCTCACACCCGGTCATTTTTTAATTGGAGAGCCGCTAAACGTAATAATTGAGCCTGATTTGACGGACTTGAAGGTGAGTCGTCTTAATCGGTTACAAATAAATCGACGATTGCAACAAGGATTTTGGGAAAGATGGTTGAAGGAATATGTTGCGCAATTACAATGTCGTGCGAAATAGACATCTGAATCGCGCATAAACCTGGGTACGTTAGTGCTTATAGCCGAGGACAACATTCCACCACAAAAATGGCATCTTGGGCGGATTGTAGAAGTGCATCCAGGCAAGGACGGAATCGTTCGGATGGCAACAGTCAAAACAGAGCATGGGTTATTCAAAAGGGCCATTCATCGACTCGCTCCGCTACCACTTTACGACGAGGATGATTGTTTGAAACCACGGTAAGTGCTTTCAACGGGGGCTGTATGTTGCGGCGTGTAAACACTGGTGGAGACACAAGCGAAGTTCGCCAAGTGAACGCACTCGCTAAAAGACAAAGGAGAAAAAAAAAGAAAAATGAGGAGCTAAGTTCGTTCGTCGTCACCATTTTTTTGTAGTCGGTCATTTGCGTAAAATTAATTGCTTTTCCCCCGTAAAATTAAATTTTGTGAAATTATAAAATCAAAAATCAATATCGAATATTATAATAAAAACCTGATAAGTTTTATCTCGATTCATTGGATTGTTTTATTAAACCTTTAACTCTATTCCTCTAGTCGTGGAGGAATCACCAGCCAAAGAACTTTGTTGCTGATCTAGCAGTTGACCTGGATTCAGCTCGTTGGTTTGGGGTAACGAACTGTATGGACGACGCAGCATATTTACGCCTTTTTTAATTCTCTTTATTATTGTTTATGTTTAGTTTTTTGTAAGTTGCTAACGTTAGGTATTCTTTTATATTATACGTAGTAGTTGTGAGGAACAAATTTCCCACAACCAAATTTGCTCCACACAAAAATTTATATAATTTTTATCTTAAGGGCACTTGATAGAAATCTTTTATGTTCTATACCAAAATAAACTGCCGTCGGCATTTCTAATACACACTCAGCAAATACCCTCCGTCTAGAGTGAAGAACCACCCACCGCCCACCGCTCACCACGGCGAAAAACCGAATGCACCTCCAGAATAGCGAGGAAAACAACAGATGTGATAAGTTATCACTGCGTCATCATAGAGCACGTAAAGTTTAGCAAGCAAAACTGCACAAAAGAATGAATATGTCGATCGCTCTCCCCTCCTAACGAATATTGTGGGGTCAATGAACTATATGTGCTTGAAATAGCAGACAAACGAGTCTGTACAGTTTGAATATTAACCAAATCCAATCATAACCACAATATCTCGACATCAGCGGCACCTAACGGGTCCAAAAGAAACCATAAACTTATCGGAGCACCAACTAATATTTGGTGTGAATACGAACCAAATCCAACCCTAAACACAAATGTTCGTAACTTTCTCGACTCCAACGTCACCCAGTCAAAAAAAACATCGGAGCACCAAACGAACATATGGTATAAATATGATCCAAAGCCAACCATAAAAACAAAACAAACATATGGTGTGAATGTTAACCAAATCCAATCATAACCACAATATCTCGACTTCAGCGGCACCTAACGGGTCCAAAAGAAACCATAAACTTATCCGAGCACCAAACTAATATTTGGTGTGAATACGAACCAAATCCAACCCTAAACACAAATGTTCGTAACTTTCTCGACTCCAACGTCACCCAGTCAAAAAAAACATCGGAGCACCAAACGAACATATGGTATAAATATGATCCAAAGCCAACCATAAAAACAAAACAAACATATGGTGTGAATGTTAACCAAAACCAACCATAAACACACATTTTCGCAAAAAAATTTCCTCCTACAAAAAATCTCTCCACCGGTCCCGATTTCGAGCCGATGTTATCCAGTTGGACCTCCCTAAACTCTGGGCGTCCTGGTCTACGCCATCCTTACAGCTTAGGCTTGGGCAGCCTCGCTGTCGTGTTCCATATATCCTACCGCAAAGGACTTTCCGAGCAGGATCATCTTCGCTCATGCGTGAAAATCTGATCAGTTGTTGATTTGCCTGGTATGAAGCCACACTGGTATGGACCAATGATGAATTTAGCGTATGGGGCTATCCTGTCTTGAAGGATAGAGGAGAAAAAAGGAGAAACAACGTCATACCACGATAATTTCTGCAGGTTGTGATATCTCCTTTCTTATGTATGGGGCACAGGATGCCTCTTTCGCCAGTCTTCTGGCATCGTTTCTTCCTCCCATACTTGTTCTATTAGTTCATAAATTGCTTGGTGTATTGCGGGGCCTCCTGTTTTAATCATGCAACCATGCTTTATGAGGCTTTATAAAGTTCTACAAAAAGATGGTGAGTGAGTTTTGACACTATAGACACTTTCCCATCACCTGCCCAAGGGTGAAAATCTGATCAGTTGTTGATTTGCCTGGTATGAAGCCACACTGGTATGGACCAATGATGAATTTAGCGTATGGGGCTATCCTGTCTTGAAGGATAGAGGAGAAAAAAGGAGAAACAACGTCATACCGCGATAATTTCTGCAGGATGCCTCTTTCGCCAGTCTTCTGGCATCGCTTCTTCCTCCCATACTTGTTCTATTAGTTCATAAATTGCTTGGTGTATTGCGGGGCCCCCTGTTTTAATCATTTCCGCTGAGATACCATCAGATCCCGGGGCCTTATTATTTTTGAACCGATTTATCGCTCTATGCTTGGTGGGCTGCAGCATAGTGTAGTCTTAGCAATGCAGTGTATATTGCGTCATATTGCGTTCTACTCTTTGGTAGAACTTCCGCGCCTGGTGCTGTCCTCGCTCTCTGTACTGTTCTAGTTCACGGATGAGATTCTTCTCCCAGGCTGTTTTCTTTCGCCGGTGAACTTTCATATCTTCTGAGCTCTTTATATTCATCTTCGCGTGCCCGCGTTCTATGAAATTGTTGCATTGCTCGGTACGCAACATTCTTACGTTCAGTCGCTAGCTTACATTTGTCATCGAAGCAGTCGTTCCGATCTCTAGGACTACTGCCTAAGATGGAGTCAGCAGTACTAATGACACTATTCTTAAGGCGTGTCCATTTCTCTTCTACGCCCGGCTCCTGAACCTCAGGACTTACTCTCCCTGCATTTAGGGCGAGTGCTTGGTACCTTGGTACGTTCGTACCGTTATCAGGTTCGGGTTGTGGCGGCGGTCTATCAACAACATGGTTGCGAGTGGCTCCTGCAGGAGATACCCAGGTGGCTTTGTGGATATTTTTACGTGCAAACCTGCTGCCATCTCTATGATTCGTTGTCCATTGTCATTAGTGTTATCGTGTAAGCTATGGGTGACAATGTACTGCCTGAATATTGCCTCCCCACCTATTTTGGCATTCATATCTCCCAGAATGATTTTTACGTCATACTGAGGACAGGCATGAAGTTCCCGTTCGACTGATTCAAATAATTCTTCTTTTTCATCATCTGGGTAGTCCTCTCTAGGTGCGTGAACGTTTACGAGGCTTATGTTTTTAAATATGCCCCGCACAAAGGGTACATAGCCGTTCATTTACTGCTTTAAAGCCGATAACGGTGGGTTTTAGCTCGAGCTTGAGCTCTATATAGTAAGCTTACGTTCCACGAGAAAATTCTTAAATCGTTTAGCCAGCGCCACCTAACGGGTCAAAAAAAAACATAAACTAATTGGAGCATCAAAGAAACATATGGTGTGATTATGAACCAAATCCAACCATAAACACACATTTTCGTAAATATCTCAATTCCAGCGCGACCTAATGGGTCAAAAAAACATAATATGCACTAAATCCAACATCAGACATACATTTTTGTCCAAAAAAACACATTTTCGTAAATATCTCAACTCCAGGGCATAAACACAAATTGTCGTAAATATCTCGATTCCAGCGCTACCTAACGGGTAAAAAAAAAACATAAACTTATCAGAGCACCAAACGAACACATGGTGTAAATATGAACCAAATCCACATTAAAATTTTTTTTTAAAAAACAACTTGATTTTCTTCAAATTTTATATACGTGTGTATATCTGAGGGATAACGCTTTTTGTAAAATTTTTGGATACCCCGGGCCCGGGTTCGTGGGGACCCAAAAACTTTTTTAAAAAAAATTAACCCGATTTTCTTCAAATTTTATAGAAGTATGTATCTCCGATAGACAACACTTGTTGTAAAAAATGTTGGAGACCCCAGGGTCATAATTTTTTTTTCAAATTTTATACACGCTATTATCTCCGATGGACAACAATTTTGGTAAATATTTTGGTGTCCGGGCCCCAGGAGCGTGTTGCACCATAACAGTTTTTTAAAAAAACTAACCCTTTTTTCTTCAAATTTATATACGTGTGAATCTCCGATGGACAACACCTATTGTAAAAAAAATTCAGATGTCGGGCCCTAACGTCGTGGGAAACTCATACAAATTTAAAATAAAAATTAACCCGGTTTTGTTAAAATTTGTACACATGTGTATCCCCGATGGACAAAACTTTTTGGACATTTTTTGAGCGAATCGGCCCTGAGGCCCGAGGTATGCCCGTATAAATTTTTTAAAAATTAGCCCGGTTTTCTTAAAAATTTTAACATATGTTTATCCCGATGGACAAAACTTTTTGTAAATTTTTTAGAGTGATCGGGCCGGAGTGGTGCCCACGTACATTTTTTAAAAATTAGCCCAATTTTCTTTAAGTTTTAAACACATGTATCTCCTATTAGCGAATTGACATGAACAATTTTAATTTTGATTGGTTGTTTTTTTACTATAAATTTCTATGGTATATTTATGTAAACTTTTGTAAAGATCTTGTAATCGTTTCGGTTAATTTAGTTCATCCTTTTTTTATACAAAACTAGCTGTTCCCGGGCGCTTTGCTACCCGCCCACTGACACCACGCCCACTTACACCCGCGTTTCCCGGCTGCCCCATCCCACTGACGCCACGCCCAGTTACACCCCAATAACTTACCAACTCACCAATCCAGAAAACTATAGAATCGACACTTATACAGGCAAAAAATTCTTTATATGAACATCATATACAGGGAAAACTACATTTTCCACCACAGCGCCACCTATCGGGTCCAAATTTTGTCAACGACTTTCTTTTTATTTAATTATTATATGGTGTGAATTTGGGCCAAATCGTTCCATAAATAGGAATTTTCGGAAAAAAAACGACACCAGCGCCACCTATCGGGTCCAAATTTTGTCAACGACTTTCTTTTTATTTAAATATTATATGGTGTGAATTTGAGCCAAATCGTTCCATAAACTAGAATTTTTGAAAAAAAAAAAAAACGACACCAGCGCCATCTATCGGGTCCAAGTTTTTTCCACGCCTTTTTATTTAAATATTATATGGTGTGAATTTAAAACAAATCGTTCCATAAATAAGAATTTTCGAGGGGAAAAAACGATACCAGCGCCATCTAGCGGGGCTGAACCAACTTAGAAACCTTCGCGGGCTCATGCACAACAACTTTGCTAAAGATCATCACATGATCAAATGCATAGTTTACGATTCTATAAAGGACATACTGTAACGTTTCTACTCGGGTGACGCTCGCCGGCTTACCCAGGGTTCTTCTCCTCTACGTCGGTGTTACAAATTCTTTTTGTTATCCTTATAAATAAGAATTCGGTTTTTTGTTGGTATTTTGGTTTTTGTCTTTATTATTTGTTTTCTTTTCTTTTCTTCTTTTCTTGAGATTTTAATATTAAATTACATGCTTTTCAAGTGCTTAAACTAAGAATAACTACTTATTTATACCTAACTATATATATATTCCTAAACCTACGTATAGAGGTATTTGCCTTTATAGGAGATTGGCGCATCCAATACCCTATACCACAGTCGGACTTCGCAGTCGACTGAAAAGAATTGGCTATAGTGGGGAAACACAGACTGACGTCACCTATTTCCCGCTATATGCGATTGACCAGTGGGCTCTAACTGAGGAAGAGGCGACTGAATCTACTTACTTCCTGTGCCGGTCAACAAGGAGTGGCGCAAGTAAGGAAAAGCGATTGAATCTACTTATCCCTTGCAAGCCCACGAGAAATTTCGGCAGAACAGACCATCAGTGACGAAAAAGCGATTGAATCTACTTATTTCGCACTGCGGGTACTGTTTGTCGACTTCCAGCCAGGGTGTAATATGTTAGGAAGAGAAAGCGATTGAATCTACTTATCTCTGGCTAAAATATTACTGGAGCTGCGTTGTATGTATGGGTTCAGTAGATTACTGTTCCCGTCAAAAGTTTGTTCGTGTAGAACAGTGAGAGACTCTTAACCACTTCCAGTATATATACTGAGTTAGGTTTTTTGGAGTATAGATCTCTGATTGTACTGCGTTTTCGGTCCCTATGTCTTTAATAAAAAGTAAAGGCTTGTTGAGAATTATATTTATCTTCCAAACCAAATAGGAAATATCTAATAATTTATTGACTGATTATTGTTGAATTACTAATGCTAATATTATATGAATATACCTTTTCCTCCATTGTTTATAACAAATACAAGCCTTTTCTTTTGTTATAAAGACATAGGGCCGAATGAATATTTAATTATACATGATATTAAAATTAAAAAATATCCGAGTCAATGCCGGGGTATGAACTCGGTAACTAGAGACTTCTAGCTCATAGCTCTCTGCTGGCGCTATTGACTCACTTGAGTAACACAAGAATATATCTTCATATCAACGCATATTCTGCCGCATGCTTACTACGTTGACATTCCTATATGGTTACTCAAGCAATTTATTCTAAAAGTGTATACGCATGTATGTACGTCTGTATATATTTTGACTGGTGACATGCAACTCATGTGAGCTTAATACTTATATATTTATATATTTATTTTTGAATGTAATTTTATTAGCCGTATGGTTGTGGCGTAGTTAGGCAACTTTGTTACAATACACACAGACATTCATTTTTATACATATATATTTTTATCTATGTTTTATTATAGGTGAACTTTTTTAATTAGCAAATAAAATATATTTTATTTAGGAAATGGTTAACTGCTATAAAGGAAACAACCCCTTACTTTTTACTTTAAGCTTTGACTTTGATCAGTTGTCTTTTATACGCATGTGTATCTCCAATGGAGAACATCTTTGTGTAAGAATTTGGTAGTGATCGGCACCCGGGGTCTGGGGGCACACATACAAATTTTGTAAAAAAAAAATAACCGATTTTTTTCAAATTTTATACGCATGTGTATCTCCGGTGGAAACCACTTTTTGTAAGAGTTTGGAAGTGATCGGGCCCTGGGTCGGGGGCACCCATACAAATTTTGTAAAAAAAAAAGTAGCCGATTGTCTTAAAATTGAATACGTGAGTGTAACTCCGACGGACAACACTTTTTGTAAAAATTTGGAAGTGATCATGCCCCGGGGTCGTGTAGCACCCATACAAAGTTTATAAGAAATGTATGCATGTGTATCGATTTTATTTTACCCGAATTTCTTCAAATTTTATACATACATGTTTAGTCCCATGGACAACGCTTTTTGTGAAAATTTGGAAGCGGCCTCTGCGCGCGATTTTTTTTCAATTTTATATACATGTGTATCTCCGATGGAAACACTTTTTGTACAAATTTTTTTTAAATGCTATCCGATTTTATTCAAGCTTTGCACATTATTATCAATTAGAGAATTTACACGAAAGTGGTTCGGTCAACAACCGTTGACCTTGATTCATGGCAATAAAAGTATTGCCACTAGCAATACACACATTCAATACGGACTGCTGACGCGCCGTATTCCACACCACCAGTCGCACAAAGTCGCACAAAGTCGCACTACATTCCGTCGGCATACGAGTTGTATTGCAATTACTTTGTTGCCTGCCTAATGATAACCACAATACATATTATCATTTCGATGACGACGCACACTGCGACGTTCACTGCTTGTGCGGCTCATCGTCGTCCACTCATCGACTGGGCACTGTGGGCGGACATCCGATACCTCGCTCCGTTGCGATGTAGACTGATGGCTTTTTTGCTAATGCAAATAAATACAGCAACGCCGCGCAGCAGCAACCTTGTTAACTCTGCATACATCAGAATGTCATATCTACAGCGGATAATTATCGCAGTTGCCGGCGTAGGGACTTTTATCATCGTATACAGCTGGATAGCCAAGGCATGGGCATGGTATCAGCTACTCGACGCTCTACACGTCTGGAATGTGTGATGACGCATGGAGTCACAGGCAATGGTGGTGGTGGACGGACTCACATGGCGAGGCGAGCCTTCATGCAGCAGTCGGCTGCACAACAATTATCAGTTCTTCAGAATTCGTTCGACGGAGTAGCAGCGCTAACACACGTAGTATAGTATATTGTAAATTTGGAACTTAGTTATAATAAAATCGTTAGCCTATTTTAAGTACATACATTTTAGCCACAATAAATAGGGTTTAAAGAAAGGAACAGTACATTTGTGTTCTCATTTCCGACCACCCCCCTGACTTTCGGAAGATAAATCCCCGACATTTTGGTGCCCCCTGTGAGGTTGATTTAAATTAAATTAAATTCGATATTCGACATGGCCGATTTGAATCGACGCACTTCCGCATGCACCGCCATCAAGCGGGTGCACGACCGCATCGTCAACATGGACGTGACGGATTTGGAAGCAAACTACGCACGCTTCCTCGTGGCACACACGGCATTGGTGAGCGATGCCACACCGGAGGGCCTTCAGGCCATCTATGATCTGCTGACAGTCGTGGACGAGCAGTTTAACAACACTTTGATGGTCTTGGGCAGACGCCAAAACGCCCTTCAAGATCTGGCGAAAGTCGCGCCGGCTTCTCCACCACAGCATCACAGCTCAACAACGCCAAAGGTGGAGATGAAACTGGAGTCGGTGCAAATACCGACCTTCGATGGCCATCTGCATAATTGCAGAAGGTTCAAGCAGTTGGACCTGGGTCGGCGCCTCAACGTCACGAGGACGGTGGGGGTCTGCTTCAACTGTCTGCAGCCAGGACACAGCGCTACCGGATGCCCATCCGAAAGTTCCTGCCGCCACTGCAACGGCAGACACCACTCGCTGATCTGCAGGAGGGAGGCGGCAGCCCGACAAGAAGCACAACGCCAACCAGCCCCACAAGGAGCGGAACCTCAGCCAGACCAACCAGAAGCAGAACGCGCACAGACCCCGCCTGGTCGTTATGTGTTCACCAAGGGACGTTGGAAGTTTATTCCGGACCAGTGTCCCTCAACTATGGATTGACTCACTCAAGCGAACACTACCGTACTGCTAGCTACAGCGCTCGGCTACGCGTACGGCGCAAACTCGGAGCCCCACCTGGTTCGAGCCCTCTGCGATCCTGGATCGCAGGTAAGTTTAACAACAACCAAACTAACCAAGCAACTTCGTCTTCCCAGGAGCCGATTGGATGTAGCCGTGCAAGGCATCGGTATTTCCCGACCTACTATGGCTCAAGGCCAAGTGACGCTGTCACTTCAGTCGACGCGATCAGAGTTCCTGCTCAGCATGAAGGCCGTAGTGATACCCATGATCACTTCGGCGCTCCCCGCAGCTCATGTGGATGCAACACAGTGGCCTCACCTGGTTGGCCTTCCGCTGGCAGACAGCCACCTGGGCACTCCTGGGCCCATCGACATATTTCTGGGTGCTGATGTCTGGGGTCTCTTGGTGCAGGACGAGGTCCTTCATGGACGACCACACGAGCCCCACGCCCAACGCACACACCTTGGTTGGGTTGTCTTCGGTCCAGCTGCCCTGGTGCAAGCTGCACCACACATCCGATCGCTTCACAGCCAGGTAAGAGTCGCCTTTGGAGTCCACTCTGGAACACACTCTGGATGAGCTCGTTTGGAACTTCTGGAAGTTGGAGGAGGTACCCACAGATAAATCAAGAGAGGACGAGTGCAGCCGGCACTACTCTCAGACGCACTCCCGCACATCGGAAGGCAGATACATGGTCCAAATCCCCTTCCGACACGACGCACCAGCACTAGGTGCCTCCTACCGAGCTGCACTGCGACAATTCTACTGTCTGGAGCGGCGTCTCCAGAACAACCCAGATCTCAGAGAGAAGTACATCGCCTTCTTGGACACATGGAACGGGCTGGTCAACATGGCGACCACCCACACGGTTACTACATTCGACACCATGCGGTAACTAGCAAATTCCGTGTGGTCTTCAACGCATCTGCACAGACCACTACTGGAGTCTCACTCAATGTCGTCCAGCTGGTGGGTCCTACTATCCAAGATTCACTAATCAACATCATCCTGCGGTTCCGGCGCTACATGGTTGCGCTGACGGCTGACGTAGAGAAGATGTTCCGCCAGGTCTTGGTGGCGCATAAACATCGAGACTACCAACGGATTCTCTGGCGAGAATCACCGTCAGACGAGCTGACCGTCTTCCGCTTGACGACGGTTACCTACGGTATGGCATCCACTTCATACGCTTCTGGGCGATCCATGATGCAGTGCGCACAGGACAATCAACAGCTGATCCCAGATACAGAACCCGCCCGAGCGGCCCGAGAAACGATTGAGAAGGCCTTTTACGTGGACGACCTCCTCACCAGCTGCAACAGCATTTCCGAAGCAGTCGGCCTGGCTGCCGATGTCAACACTGTCCTCATGGCGGGACACTTCAAATTGCGCAAATGGAACTCCAACAGCGCACAGGTAATTTTCATGGTGACTAAAGAGACTTCCTCTTCTCCCCTTTCCACAGAGCTTGTCATAGAATGCCCAACGGCAACGGTACTTGGCTTACGTTGGGATCCAACTGCTGACGAGCTCTTCTTCTTGGTGGAAATGGAACCGCTGGGACCCTCCCCTACGAAAAGGCGGATTTTGAGCGAGGTGGAAGTGATCGGGCCCTGGGTCGGGGGCACCCATACAAATTTTGTAAAAACAAAGTAGCCGATTGTCTTAAAATTGAATACGTGAGTGTAACTCCGACGGACAACACTTTTTGTAAAAATTTGGGGTCGTGTAGCACCCATACAAAGTTTATAAAAAAATGTACCCGATTTTCTTCAAATTTTATATGCATGTGTATCGATTTTATTTTACCCGATTTTCTTCAAATTTTATACACACATGTTTAGTCCCATGGACAAAGCTTTTTGTGAAAATTTGGAAGCGGCCTCTGGCCAAGGGGCTTCCATTTTTAAAAATTAGCGCGATTTTTTTTAAATTTTATATACATGTGTATCTCCGATGGAAAGACTTTTTGTACAAATTTTGGAGTGATCGGGTGATAAGGGGGCTCCCAAATTTTTTTTTAAATGCTATCCGATTTTATTCAAGCTTTGCACATTATTATCAATTAGAGAATTTACACGAAAGTGGTTCGGTCAACAACCGTTGACCTTGATTCATGGCAATAAAAGTATTGCCACTAGCAATACACACATTCAATGCGGACTGCTGACGCGCCGTATTCCACACCACCAGTCGCACAAAGTCGCACTACATTCCGTCGGCATACGAGTTGTATTGCAATTACTTTGTTGCCTGCCTAATGATAACCACAATACATATTATCATTTCGCTGACGACGCACACTGCGACGTTCACTGCTTGTGCGGCTCATCGTCGTCCACTCATCGACTGGGCACTGTGGGCGGACATCCGATACCTCGCTCCGTTGCGATGTAGACTGATGGCTTTTTTGCTAATGCAAATAAATACAGCAACGCCGCACAGCAGCAACCTTGTTAACTCTGCATACATCAGAATGTCATATCTACAGCGGATAATTATCGCAGTTGCCGGCGTAGGCACTTTTATCATCGTATACAGCTGGATAGCCAAGGCATGGGCATGGGCATGGTATCAGCTACTCGACGCTCTACACGTCTGGAATGTGTGATGACGCAGCAGCTTGGAGTCACAGGCGATGGTGGTGGTGGACGGACTCGCATGGCGAGGCGAGCCTTCATGCAGCAGTCGGCTGCACAACAATTATCAGTTCTTCAGAATTCGTTCGACGGAGTAGCAGCGCTAACACACGTAGTATAGTATATTGTAAATTTGGAACTTAGTTATAATAAAATCGTTAGCATATTTTAAGTACATACATTTTAGCCACAATAAATAGGGTTTAAAGAAAGGAACAGTACATTTGTGTTCTCATTTCCGACCACCCCCCTGACTTTCGGAAGATAAATCCCCGACATTTTGGTGCCCCCTGTGAGGTTGATTTAAATTAAATTAAATTCTATATTCGACTGGGCACTGTGGGCGGACATCCGATACCTCGCTCCGTTGCGATGTAGACTGATGGCTTTTTTGCTAATGCAAATAAATACAGCAACGCCGCACAGCAGCAACCTTGTTAACTCTGCATACATCAGAATGTCATATCTACAGCGGATAATTATCGCAGTTGCCGGCGTAGGCACTTTTATCATCGTATACAGCTGGATAGCCAAGGCATGGGCATGGGCATGGTATCAGCTACTCGACGCTCTACACGTCTGGAATGTGTGATGACGCAGCAGCTTGGAGTCACAGGCGATGGTGGTGGTGGACGGACTCGCATGGCGAGGCGAGCCTTCATGCAGCAGTCGGCTGCACAACAATTATCAGTTCTTCAGAATTCGTTCGACGGAGTAGCAGCGCTAACACACGTAGTATAGTATATTGTAAATTTGGAACTTAGTTATAATAAAATCGTTAGCATATTTTAAGTACATACATTTTAGCCACAATAAATAGGGTTTAAAGTAAGGAACAGTACATTTGTGTTCTCATTTCCGACCACCCCCCTGACTTTCGGAAGATAAATCCCCGACATTTTGGTGCCCCCTGTGAGGTTGATTTAAATTAAATTAAATTCGATATTCGACATGGCACTGTGGGCGGACATCCGATACCTCGCTCCGTTGCGATGTAGACTGATGGCTTTTTTGCTAATGCAAATAAATACAGCAACGCCGCACAGCAGCAACCTTGTTAACTCTGCATACATCAGAATGTCATATCTACAGCGGATAATTATCGCAGTTGCCGGCGTAGGCACTTTTATCATCGTATACAGCTGGATAGCCAAGGCATGGGCATGGGCATGGTATCAGCTACTCGACGCTCTACACGTCTGGAATGTGTGATGACGCAGCAGCTTGGAGTCACAGGCGATGGTGGTGGTGGACGGACTCGCATGGCGAGGCGAGCCTTCATGCAGCAGTCGGCTGCACAACAATTATCAGTTCTTCAGAATTCGTTCGACGGAGTAGCAGCGCTAACACACGTAGTATAGTATATTGTAAATTTGGAACTTAGTTATAATAAAATCGTTAGCCTATTTTAAGTACATACATTTTAGCCACAATAAATAGGGTTTAAAGAAAGGAACAGTACATTTGTGTTCTCATTTCCGACCACCCCCCTGACTTTCGGAAGATAAATCCCCGACATTTTGGTGCCCCCTGTGAGGTTGATTTAAATTAAATTAAATTCTATATTCGACATGGCCGATTTGAATCGACGCACTTCCGCATGCACCGCCATCAAGCGGGTGCACGACCGCATCGTCAACATGGACGTGACGGATTTGGAAGCAAACTACGCACGCTTCCTCGTGGCACACACGGCATTGGTGAGCGATGCCGCACCGGAGGGCCTTCAGGCCATCTATGATCTGCTGACAGTCGTGGACGAGCAGTTTAACAACACTTTGATGGTCTTGGGCAGACGCCAAAACGCCCTTCAAGATCTGGCGAAAGTCGCGCCGGCTTCTCCACCACAGCATCACAGCTCAACCACGCCAAAGGTGGAGATGAAACTGGAGTCGGTGCAAATACCGACCTTCGATGGCCATCTGCATAATTGCACAAGGTTCAAGCAGTTGGACCTGGGTCGGCGCCTCAACGTCACGAGGACGGTGGGGGTCTGCTTCAACTGTCTGCAGCCAGGACACAGCGCTACCGGATGCCCATCCGAAAGTTCCTGCCGCCACTGCAACGGCAGACACCACTCGCTGATCTGCAGGAGGGAGGCGGCAGCCCGACAAGAAACGCAACGTCGGCCAGCCCGAGAAGAAGCACAACGCCAACCAGCCCCACAAGGAGCGGAACCTCAGCCAGACCAACCAGAAGCAGAACGCGCACAGACCCCGCCTGGTCGTTATGTGTTCACCAAGGGACGTTGGAAGTTTATTCCGGACCAGTGTCCCTCAACTATGGATTGACTCACTCAAGCGAACACTACCGTACTGCTAGCTACAGCGCTCGGCTACGCGTACGGCGCAAACTCGGAGCCCCACCTGGTTCGAGCCCTCTGCGATCCTGGATCGCAGGTAAGTTTAACAACAACCAAACTAACCAAGCAACTTCGTCTTCCCAGGAGCCGATTGGATGTAGCCGTGCAAGGCATCGGTATTTCCCGACCTACTATGGCTCAAGGCCAAGTGACGCTGTCACTTCAGTCGACGCGATCAGAGTTCCTGCTCAGCATGAAGGCCGTAGTGATACCCATGATCACTTCGGCGCTCCCCGCAGCTCATGTGGATGCAACACAGTGGCCTCACCTGGTTGGCCTTCCGCTGGCAGACAGCCACCTGGGCACTCCTGGGCCCATCGACATATTGCTGGGTGCTGATGTCTGGGGTCTCTTGGTGCAGGACGAGGTCCTTCATGGACGACCACACGAGCCCCACGCCCAACGCACACACCTTGGTTGGGTTGTCTTCGGTCCAGCTGCCCTGGTGCAAGCTGCACCACACATCCGATCGCTTCACACCCAGGTAAGAGTCGCCTTTGGAGTCCACTCTGGAACACACTCTGGATGAGCTCGTTTGGAACTTCTGGAAGTTGGAGGAGGTACCCACAGATGAATCAAGAGAGGACGAGTGCAGCCGGCACTACTCCCAGACGCACTCCCGCACATCGGAAGGCAGATACATGGTCCAAATCCCCTTCCGACACGACGCACCAGCACTAGGTGCCTCCTACCGAGCTGCACTGCGACAATTCTACTGTATGGAGCGGCGTCTCCAGAACAACCCAGATCTCAGAGAGAAGTACATCGCCTTCTTGGACACATGGAACGGGCTGGTCAACATGGCGACCACCCACACGGTTACTACATTCGACACCATGCGGTAACTAGCAAATTCCGTGTGGTCTTCAACGCATCTGCACAGACCACTACTGGAGTCTCACTCAATGTCGTCCAGCTGGTGGGTCCTACTATCCAAGATTCACTAATCAACATCATCCTGCGGTTCCGGCGCTACATGGTTGCGCTGACGGCTGACGTAGAGAAGATGTTCCGCCAGGTCTTGGTGGCGCATAAACATCGAGACTACCAACGGATTCTCTGGCGAGAATCACCGTCAGACGAGCTGACCGTCTTCCGCTTGACGACGGTTACCTACGGTATGGCATCCACTTCATACGCTTCTGGGCGATCCATGATGCAGTGCGCACAGGACAATCAACAGCTGATCCCAGATACAGAACCCGCCCGAGCGGCCCGAGAAACGATTGAGAAGGCCTTTTACGTGGACGACCTCCTCACCAGCTGCAACAGCATTTCCGAAGCAGTCGGCCTGGCTGCCGATGTCAACACTGTCCTCATGGCGGGACACTTCAAATTGCGCAAATGGAACTCCAACAGCGCACAGGTAATTTTCATGGTGACTAAAGAGACTTCCTCCTCTCCCCTTTCCACAGAGCTTGTCATAGAATGCCCAACGGCGACGGTACTTGGCTTACGTTGGGATCCAACTGCTGACGAGCTCTTCTTCTTGGTGGAAATGGAACCGCTGGGACCCTCCCCTACGAAAAGGCGGATTTTGAGCGAGGTGGAAGTGATCGGGCCCTGGGTCGGGGGCACCCATACAAATTTTGTAAAAAAAAAAGTAGCCGATTGTCTTAAAATTGAATACGTGAGTGTAACTCCGACGGACAACACTTTTTGTAAAAATTTGGAAGTGATCATGCCCCGGGGTCGTGTAGCACCCATACAAAGTTTATAAAAAAAATGTACCCGATTTTCTTCAAATTTTATATGCATGTGTATCGATTTTATTTTACCCGATTTTCTTCAAATTTTATACACATATGTTTAGTCCCATGGACAACGCTTTTTGTGAAAATTTGGAAGCGGCCTCTGGCCAAGGGGCTTCCATTTTTAAAAATTAGCGCGATTTTTTTTTAAATTTTATATACATGTGTATCTCCGATGGAAACACTTCCAATTTTTTTTTTAAATGCTATCCGATTTTATTCAAGCTTTGCACATTATTATCAATTAGAGAATTTACACGAAAGTGGTTCGGTCAACAACCGTTGACCTTGATTCATGGCAATAAAAGTATTGCCACTAGCAATACACACATTCAATGCGGACTGCTGACGCGCCGTATTCCACACCACCAGTCGCACAAAGTCGCACTACATTCCGTCGGCATACGAGTTGTATTGCAATTACTTTGTTGCCTGCCTAATGATAACCACAATACATATTATCATTTCGCTGACGACGCACACTGCGACGTTCACTGCTTGTGCGGCTCATCGTCGTCCACTCATCGACTGGGCACTGTGGGCGGACATCCGATACCTCGCTCCGTTGCGATGTAGACTGATGGCTTTTTTGCTAATGCAAATAAATACAGCAACGCCGCGCAGCAGCAACCTTGTTAACTCTGCATACATCAGAATGTCATATCTACAGCGGATAATTATCGCAGTTGCCGGCGTAGGCACTTTTATCATCGTATACAGCTGGATAGCCAAGGCATGGGCATGGGCATGGTATCAGCTACTCGACGCTCTACACGTCTGGAATGTGTGATGACGCAGCAGCTTGGAGTCACAGGCGATGGTGGTGGTGGACGGACTCGCATGGCGAGGCGAGCCTTCATGCAGCAGTCGGCTGCACAACAATTATCAGTTCTTCAGAATTCGTTCGACGGAGTAGCAGCGCTAACACACGTAGTATAGTATATTGTAAATTTGGAACTTAGTTATGATAAAATCGTTAGCCTATTTTAAGTACATACATTTTAGCCACAATAAAAAGCCACAAAGAAAGGAACAGTACATTTGTGTTCTCATTTCCGACCACCCCCCTGACTTTCGGAAGATAAATCCCCGACATTTTGGTGCCCCCTGTGAGGTTGATTTAAATTAAATTAAATTCAGTTTAATTGGTGCTTGTGTGGACACGCTTGTCCAATGGTGTAAAATTTGTGGTTTAATTTGTGCTTTTTGTGGACACGCTGGTCCCACGGTTTCTCTTTATTGAAAGGTTTAATTTTTGCTTTGTGGACACGCTTGTCCCACGGTTCTTTATTCGGGATATGTGCGCATGCGGCCACAGTCGCCTAACAGTTTATTGCTTAGTTTTGGCAACGCTCATTGCCTTCGCGTTTTGGTCGATAGCCCTTGGCCTTCTGCTTGGGTTACTGTGAACCGAGTTCACCAGCCTATTCCTACTTGTTCAGTGAAGTGATCGATATTCGACATGGCCGATTTGAATCGACGCACTTCCGCATGCACCGCCATCAAGCGGGTGCACGACCGCATCGTCAACATGGACGTGACGGATTTGGAAGCAAACTACGCACGCTTCCTCGTGGCACACACGGCATTGGTGAGCGATGCCACACCGGAGGGCCTTCAGGCCATCTATGATCTGCTGGCAGTCGTGGACGAGCAGTTTAACAACACTTGGATGGTCTTGGGCAGACGCCAAAACGCCCTTCAAGATCTGGCGAAAGTCGCGCTGGCTTCTCCACCACAGCATCACAGCTCAACCACGCCAAAGGTGGAGATGAAACTGGAGTCGGTGCAAATACCGACCTTCGATGGCCATCTGCATAATTGCACAAGGTTCAAGCAGTTGGACCTGGGTCGGCGCCTCAACGTCACGAGGACGGTGGGGGTCTGCTTCAACTGTCTGCAGCCAGGACACAGCGCTACCGGATGCCCATCCGAAAGTTCCTGCCGCCACTGCAACGGCAGACACCACTCGCTGATCTGCAGGAGGGAGGCGGCAGCCCGACAAGAACCTAACGCCAACCAGCCCCACAAGGAGCGGAACCTCAGCCAGACCAACCAGAAGCAGAACGCGCACAGACCCCGCCTGGTCGTTATGTGTTCACCAAGGGACGTTGGAAGTTTATTCCGGACCAGTGTCCCTCAACTATGGATTGACTCACTCAAGCGAACACTACCGTACTGCTAGCTACAGCGCTCGGCTACGCGTGCGGCGCAAACTCGGAGCCCCACCTAACCACCAACCCACCTAACAACCAAACTAACCAAGCAACTTCGTCTTCCCAGGAGCCGATTGGATGTAGCCGTGCAAGGCATCGGTATTTCCCGACCTACTATGGCTCAAGGCCAAGTGACGCTGTCACTTCAGTCGACGCGATCAGAGTTCCTGCTCAGCATGAAGGCCGTAGTGATACCCATGATCACTTCGGCGCTCCCCGCAGCTCATGTGGATGCAACACAGTGGCCTCACCTGGTTGGCCTTCCGCTGGCAGACAGCCACCTGGGCACTCCTGGGCCCATCGACATATTGCTGGGTGCTGATGTCTGGGGTCTCTTGGTGCAGGACGGGGTCCTTCATGGACGACCACACGAGCCCCACGCCCAACGCACACACCTTGGTTGGGTTGTCTTCGGTCCAGCTGCCCTGGTGCAAGCTGCACCACACATCCGATCGCTTTACAGCCAGGTAAGAGTCGCCTTTGGAGTCCACTCTGGAACACACTCTGGATGAGCTCGTTTGGAACTTCTGGAAGTTGGAGGAGGTACCCACAGATGAATCAAGAGAGGACGAGTGCAGCCGGCACTACTCCCAGACGCACTCCCGCACATCGGAAGGCAGATACATGGTCCAAATCCCCTTCCGACACGACGCACCAGCACTAGGTGCCTCCTACCGAGCTGCACTGCGACAATTCTACTGTCTGGAGCGGCGTCTCCAGAACAACCCAGATCTCAGAGAGAAGTACATCGCCTTCTTGGACACATGGAACGGGCTGGTCAACATGGCGACCACCCACACGGTTACTACATTCGACACCATGCGGTAACTAGCAAATTCCGTGTGGTCTTCAACGCATCTGCACAGACCACTACTGGAGTCTCACTCAATGTCGTCCAGCTGGTGGGTCCTACTATCCAAGATTCACTAATCAACATCATCCTGCGGTTCCGGCGCTACATGGTTGCGCTGACGGCTGACGTAGAGAAGATGTTCCGCCAGGTCTTGGTGGCGCATAAACATCGAGACTACCAACGGATTCTCTGGCGAGAATCACCGTCAGACAAGCTGACCGTCTTCCGCTTGACGACGGTTACCTACGGTATGGCATCCACTTCATACGCTTCTGGGCGATCCATGATGCAGTGCGCACAGGACAATCAACAGCTGATCCCAGATACAGAACCCGCCCGAGCGGCCCGAGAAACGATTGAGAAGGCCTTTTACGTGGACGACCTCCTCACCAGCTGCAACAGCATTTCCGAAGCAGTCGGCCTGGCTGCCGATGTCAACACTGTCCTCATGGCGGGACACTTCAAATTGCGCAAATGGAACTCCAACAGCGCACAGGTAATTTTCATGGTGACTAAAGAGACTTCCTCCTCTCCCCTTTCCACAGAGCTTGTCATAGAATGCCCAACGGCGACGGTACTTGGCTTACGTTGGGATCCAACTGCTGACGAGCTCTTTTTCTTGGTGGAAATGGAACCGCTGGGACCCTCACCTACGAAAAGGCGGATTTTGAGCGAGGTGGAAGTGATCGGGCCCTGGGTCGGGGGCACCCATAAAAATTTTGTAAAAAAAAAAGTAGCCGATTGTCTTAAAATTGAATACGTGAGTGTAACTCCGACGGACAACACTTTTTGTAAAAATTTGGAAGTGATCATGCCCCGGGGTCGTGTAGCACCCATACAAAGTTTATAAAAAAATGTACCCGATTTTCTTCAAATTTTATATGCATGTGTATCGATTTTATTTTACCCGATTTTCTTCAAATTTTATACACACATGTTTAGTCCCATGGACAACGCTTTTTGTGAAAATTTGGAAGCGGCCTCTGGCCAAGGGGCTTCCATTTTTAAAAATTAGCGCGATTTTTTTTAAATTTTATATACATATGTATCTCCGATGGAAACACTTCCAAATTTTTTTTTAAATGCTATCCGATTTTATTCAAGCTTTGCACATTATTATCAATTAGAGAATTTACACGAAAGTGGTTCGGTCAACAACCGTTGACCTTGATTCATGGCAATAAAAGTATTGCCACTAGCAATACACACATTCAATGCGGACTGCTGACGCGCCGTATTCCACACCACCAGTCGCACAAAGTCGCACTACATTCCGTCGGCATACGAGTTGTATTGCAATTACTTTGTTGCCTGCCTAATGATAACCACAATACATATTATCATTTCGCTGACGACGCACACTGCGACGTTCACTGCTTGTGCGGCTCATCGTCGTCCACTCATCGACTGGGCACTGTGGGCGGACATCCGATACCTCGCTCCGTTGCGATGTAGACTGATGGCTTTTTTGCTAATGCAAATAAATACAGCAACGCCGCGCAGCAGCAACCTTGTTAACTCTGCATACATCAGAATGTCATATCTACAGCGGATAATTATCGCAGTTGCCGGCGTAGGCACTTTTATCATCGTATACAGCTGGATAGCCAAGGCATGGGCATGGGCATGGTATCAGCTACTCGACGCTCTACACGTCTGGAATGTGTGATGACGCAGCAGCTTGGAGTCACAGGCGATGGTGGTGGTGGACGGACTCGCATGGCGAGGCGAGCCTTCATGCAGCAGTCGGCTGCACAACAATTATCAGTTCTTCAGAATTCGTTCGACGGAGTAGCAGCGCTAACACACGTAGTATAGTATATTGTAAATTTGGAACTTAGTTATAATAAAATCGTTAGCCTATTTTAAGTACATACATTTTAGCCACAATAAAAAGCCACAAAGAAAGGAACAGTACATTTGTGTTCTCATTTCCGACCACCCCCCTGACTTTCGGAAGATAAATCCCCGACATTTTGGTGCCCCCTGTGAGGTTGATTTAAATTAAATTAAATTCAGTTTAATTGGTGCTTGTGTGGACACGCTTGTCCAATGGTGTAAAATTTGTGGTTTAATTTGTGCTTTTTGTGGACACGCTGGTCCCACGGTTTCTCTTTATTGAAAGGTTTAATTTTTGCTTTGTGGACACGCTTGTCCCACGGTTCTTTATTCGGGATATGTGCGCATGCGGCCACAGTCGCCTAACAGTTTATTGCTTAGTTTTGGCAACGCTCATTGCCTTCGCGTTTTGGTCGATAGCCCTTGGCCTTCTGCTTGGGTTACTGTGAACCGAGTTCACCAGCCTATTCCTACTTGTTCAGTGAAGTGATCGATATTCGACATGGCCGATTTGAATCGACGCACTTCCGCATGCACCGCCATCAAGCGGGTGCACGACCGCATCGTCAACATGGACGTGACGGATTTGGAAGCAAACTACGCACGCTTCCTCGTGGCACACACGGCATTGGTGAGCGATGCCACACCGGAGGGCCTTCAGGCCATCTATGATCTGCTGGCAGTCGTGGACGAGCAGTTTAACAACACTTTGATGGTCTTGGGCAGACGCCAAAACGCCCTTCAAGATCTGGCGAAAGTCGCGCTGGCTTCTCCACCACAGCATCACAGCTCAACCACGCCAAAGGTGGAGATGAAACTGGAGTCGGTGCAAATACCGACCTTCGATGGCCATCTGCATAATTGCACAAGGTTCAAGCAGTTGGACCTGGGTCGGCGCCTCAACGTCACGAGGACGGTGGGGGTCTGCTTCAACTGTCTGCAGCCAGGACACAGCGCTACCGGATGCCCATCCGAAAGTTCCTGCCGCCACTGCAACGGCAGACACCACTCGCTGATCTGCAGGAGGGAGGCGGCAGCCCGACAAGAACCTAACGCCAACCAGCCCCACAAGGAGCGGAACCTCAGCCAGACCAACCAGAAGCAGAACGCGCACAGACCCCGCCTGGTCGTTATGTGTTCACCAAGGGACGTTGGAAGTTTATTCCGGACCAGTGTCCCTCAACTATGGATTGACTCACTCAAGCGAACACTACCGTACTGCTAGCTACAGCGCTCGGCTACGCGTGCGGCGCAAACTCGGAGCCCCACCTGGTTCGAGCCCTCTGCGATCCTGGATCGCAGGTAAGTTTAACAACAACCAAACTAACCAAGCAACTTCGTCTTCCCAGGAGCCGATTGGATGTAGCCGTGCAAGGCATCGGTATTTCCCGACCTACTATGGCTCAAGGCCAAGTGACGCTGTCACTTCAGTCGACGCGATCAGAGTTCCTGCTCAGCATGAAGGCCGTAGTGATACCCATGATCACTTCGGCGCTCCCCGCAGCTCATGTGGATGCAACACAGTGGCCTCACCTGGTTGGCCTTCCGCTGGCAGACAGCCACCTGGGCACTCCTGGGCCCATCGACATATTGCTGGGTGCTGATGTCTGGGGTCTCTTGGTGCAGGACGGGGTCCTTCATGGACGACCACACGAGCCCCACGCCCAACGCACACACCTTGGTTGGGTTGTCTTCGGTCCAGCTGCCCTGGTGCAAGCTGCACCACACATCCGATCGCTTTACAGCCAGGTAAGAGTCGCCTTTGGAGTCCACTCTGGAACACACTCTGGATGAGCTCGTTTGGAACTTCTGGAAGTTGGAGGAGGTACCCACAGATGAATCAAGAGAGGACGAGTGCAGCCGGCACTACTCCCAGACGCACTCCCGCACATCGGAAGGCAGATACATGGTCCAAATCCCCTTCCGACACGACGCACCAGCACTAGGTGCCTCCTACCGAGCTGCACTGCGACAATTCTACTGTCTGGAGCGGCGTCTCCAGAACAACCCAGATCTCAGAGAGAAGTACATCGCCTTCTTGGACACATGGAACGGGCTGGTCAACATGGCGACCACCCACACGGTTACTACATTCGACACCATGCGGTAACTAGCAAATTCCGTGTGGTCTTCAACGCATCTGCACAGACCACTACTGGAGTCTCACTCAATGTCGTCCAGCTGGTGGGTCCTACTATCCAAGATTCACTAATCAACATCATCCTGCGGTTCCGGCGCTACATGGTTGCGCTGACGGCTGACGTAGAGAAGATGTTCCGCCAGGTCTTGGTGGCGCATAAACATCGAGACTACCAACGGATTCTCTGGCGAGAATCACCGTCAGACAAGCTGACCGTCTTCCGCTTGACGACGGTTACCTACGGTATGGCATCCACTTCATACGCTTCTGGGCTATCCATGATGCAGTGCGCACAGGACAATCAACAGCTGATCCCAGATACAGAACCCGCCCGAGCGGCCCGAGAAACGATTGAGAAGGCCTTTTACGTGGACGACCTCCTCACCAGCTGCAACAGCATTTCCGAAGCAGTCGGCCTGGCTGCCGATGTCAACACTGTCCTCATGGCGGGACACTTCAAATTGCGCAAATGGAACTCCAACAGCGCACAGGTAATTTTCATGGTGACTAAAGAGACTTCCTCCTCTCCCCTTTCCACAGAGCTTGTCATAGAATGCCCAACGGCGACGGTACTTGGCTTACGTTGGGATCCAACTGCTGACGAGCTCTTTTTCTTGGTGGAAATGGAACCGCTGGGACCCTCACCTACGAAAAGGCGGATTTTGAGCGAGGTGGAAGTGATCGGGCCCTGGGTCGGGGGCACCCATAAAAATTTTGTAAAAAAAAAAGTAGCCGATTGTCTTAAAATTGAATACGTGAGTGTAACTCCGACGGACAACACTTTTTGTAAAAATTTGGAAGTGATCATGCCCCGGGGTCGTGTAGCACCCATACAAAGTTTATAAAAAAATGTACCCGATTTTCTTCAAATTTTATATGCATGTGTATCGATTTTATTTTACCCGATTTTCTTCAAATTTTATACACACATGTTTAGTCCCATGGACAACGCTTTTTGTGAAAATTTGGAAGCGGCCTCTGGCCAAGGGGCTTCCATTTTTAAAAATTAGCGCGATTTTTTTTAAATTTTATATACATATGTATCTCCGATGGAAACACTTCCAAATTTTTTTTTAAATGCTATCCGATTTTATTCAAGCTTTGCACATTATTATCAATTAGAGAATTTACACGAAAGTGGTTCGGTCAACAACCGTTGACCTTGATTCATGGCAATAAAAGTATTGCCACTAGCAATACACACATTCAATGCGGACTGCTGACGCGCCGTATTCCACACCACCAGTCGCACAAAGTCGCACTACATTCCGTCGGCATACGAGTTGTATTGCAATTACTTTGTTGCCTGCCTAATGATAACCACAATACATATTATCATTTCGCTGACGACGCACACTGCGACGTTCACTGCTTGTGCGGCTCATCGTCGTCCACTCATCGACTGGGCACTGTGGGCGGACATCCGATACCTCGCTCCGTTGCGATGTAGACTGATGGCTTTTTTGCTAATGCAAATAAATACAGCAACGCCGCGCAGCAGCAACCTTGTTAACTCTGCATACATCAGAATGTCATATCTACAGCGGATAATTATCGCAGTTGCCGGCGTAGGCACTTTTATCATCGTATACAGCTGGATAGCCAAGGCATGGGCATGGGCATGGTATCAGCTACTCGACGCTCTACACGTCTGGAATGTGTGATGACGCAGCAGCTTGGAGTCACAGGCGATGGTGGTGGTGGACGGACTCGCATGGCGAGGCGAGCCTTCATGCAGCAGTCGGCTGCACAACAATTATCAGTTCTTCAGAATTCGTTCGACGGAGTAGCAGCGCTAACACACGTAGTATAGTATATTGTAAATTTGGAACTTAGTTATAATAAAATCGTTAGCCTATTTTAAGTACATACATTTTAGCCACAATAAAAAGCCACAAAGAAAGGAACAGTACATTTGTGTTCTCATTTCCGACCACCCCCCTGACTTTCGGAAGATAAATCCCCGACATTTTGGTGCCCCCTGTGAGGTTGATTTAAATTAAATTAAATTCAGTTTAATTGGTGCTTGTGTGGACACGCTTGTCCAATGGTGTAAAATTTGTGGTTTAATTTGTGCTTTTTGTGGACACGCTGGTCCCACGGTTTCTCTTTATTGAAAGGTTTAATTTTTGCTTTGTGGACACGCTTGTCCCACGGTTCTTTATTCGGGATATGTGCGCATGCGGCCACAGTCGCCTAACAGTTTATTGCTTAGTTTTGGCAACGCTCATTGCCTTCGCGTTTTGGTCGATAGCCCTTGGCCTTCTGCTTGGGTTACTGTGAACCGAGTTCACCAGCCTATTCCTACTTGTTCAGTGAAGTGATCGATATTCGACATGGCCGATTTGAATCGACGCACTTCCGCATGCACCGCCATCAAGCGGGTGCACGACCGCATCGTCAACATGGACGTGACGGATTTGGAAGCAAACTACGCACGCTTCCTCGTGGCACACACGGCATTGGTGAGCGATGCCACACCGGAGGGCCTTCAGGCCATCTATGATCTGCTGGCAGTCGTGGACGAGCAGTTTAACAACACTTTGATGGTCTTGGGCAGACGCCAAAACGCCCTTCAAGATCTGGCGAAAGTCGCGCTGGCTTCTCCACCACAGCATCACAGCTCAACCACGCCAAAGGTGGAGATGAAACTGGAGTCGGTGCAAATACCGACCTTCGATGGCCATCTGCATAATTGCACAAGGTTCAAGCAGTTGGACCTGGGTCGGCGCCTCAACGTCACGAGGACGGTGGGGGTCTGCTTCAACTGTCTGGACACAGCGCTACCGGATGCCCATCCGAAAGTTCCTGCCGCCACTGCAACGGCAGACACCACTCGCTGATCTGCAGGAGGGAGGCGGCAGCCCGACAAGAAACGCAACGTCGGCCAGCCCGACAAGAAGCACAACGCCAACCAGCCCCACAAGGAGCGGAACCTCAGCCAGACCAACCAGAAGCAGAACGCGCACAGACCCCGCCTGGTCGTTATGTGTTCACCAAGGGACGTTGGAAGTTTATTCCGGACCAGTGTCCCTCAACTATGGATTGACTCACTCAAGCGAACACTACCGTACTGCTAGCTACAGCGCTCGGCTACGCGTACGGCGCAAACTCGGAGCCCCACCTGGTTCGAGCCCTCTGCGATCCTGGATCGCAGGTAAGTTTAACAACAACCAAACTAACCAAGCAACTTCGTCTTCCCAGGAGCCGATTGGATGTAGCCGTGCAAGGCATCGGTATTTCCCGACCTACTATGGCTCAAGGCCAAGTGACGCTGTCACTTCAGTCGACGCGATCAGAGTTCCTGCTCAGCATGAAGGCCGTAGTGATACCCATGATCACTTCGGCGCTCCCCGCAGCTCATGTGGATGCAACACAGTGGCCTCACCTGGTTGGCCTTCCGCTGGCAGACAGCCACCTGGGCACTCCTGGGCCCATCGACATATTGCTGGGTGCTGATGTCTGGGGTCTCTTGGTGCAGGACGAGGTCCTTCATGGTCGACCACACGAGCCCCACGCCCAACGCACACACCTTGGTTGGGTTGTCTTCGGTCCAGCTGCCCTGGTGCAAGCTGCACCACACATCCGATCGCTTCACAGCCAGGTAAGAGTCGCCTTTGGAGTCCACTCTGGAACACACTCTGGATGAGCTCGTTTGGAACTTCTGGAAGTTGGAGGAGGTACCCACAGATGAATCAAGAGAGGACGAGTGCAGCCGGCACTACTCCCAGACGCACTCCCGCACATCGGAAGGCAGATACATGGTCCAAATCCCCTTCCGACACGACGCACCAGCACTAGGTGCCTCCTACCGAGCTGCACTGCGACAATTCTACTGTCTGGAGCGGCGTCTCCAGAACAACCCAGATCTCAGAGAGAAGTACATCGCCTTCTTGGACACATGGAACGGGCTGGTCAACATGGCGACCACCCACACGGTTACTACATTCGACACCATGCGGTAACTAGCAAATTCCGTGTGGTCTTCAACGCATCTGCACAGACCACTACTGGAGTCTCACTCAATGTCGTCCAGCTGGTGGGTCCTACTATCCAAGATTCACTAATCAACATCATCCTGCGGTTCCGGCGCTACATGGTTGCGCTGACGGCTGACGTAGAGAAGATGTTCCGCCAGGTCTTGGTGGCGCATAAACATCGAGACTACCAACGGATTCTCTAGCGAGAATCACCGTCAGACGAGCTGACCGTCTTCCGCTTGACGACGGTTACCTACGGTATGGCATCCACTTCATACGCTTCTGGGCGATCCATGATGCAGTGCGCACAGGACAATCAACAGCTGATCCCAGATACAGAACCCGCCCGAGCGGCCCGAGAAACGATTGAGAAGGCCTTTTACGTGGACGACCTCCTCACCAGCTGCAACAGCATTTCCGAAGCAGTCGGCCTGGCTGCCGATGTCAACACTGTCCTCATGGCGGGACACTTCAAATTGCGCAAATGGAACTCCAACAGCGCACAGGTAATTTTCATGGTGACTAAAGAGACTTCCTCTTCTCCCCTTTCCACAGAGCTTGTCATAGAATGCCCAACGGCAACGGTACTTGGCTTACGTTGGGATCCAACTGCTGACGAGCTCTTCTTCTTGGTGGAAATGGAACCGCTGGGACCCTCTCCTACGAAAAGGCGGATTTTGAGCGAGGTGGAAGTGATCGGGCCCTGGGTCGGGGGCACCCATACAAATTTTGTAAAAAAAAAAGTAGCCGATTGTCTTAAAATTGAATACGTGAGTGTAACTCCGACGGACAACACCTTTTGTAAAAATTTGGAAGTGATCATGCCCCGGGGTCGTGTAGCACCCATACAAAGTTTATAAAAAAATGTACCCGATTTTCTTCACATTTTATATGCATGTGTATCGATTTTATTTTACCCGATTTTCTTCAAATTTTATACACACATGTTTAGTCCCATGGACAACGCTTTTTGTGAAAATTTGGAAGCGGCCTCTGGCCAAGGGGCTTCCATTTTTAAAAATTAGCGCGATTTTTTTTTAAATTTTATATACATGTGTATCTCCGATGGAAACACTTTTTGTACAAATTTTGGAGTGATCGGGTGATAAGGGGACTCCCAAATTTTTTTTTTAAATGCTATCCGATTTTATTCAAGCTTTGCACATTATTATCAATTAGAGAATTTACACGAAAGTGGTTCGGTCAACAACCGTTGACCTTGATTCATGGCAATAAAAGTATTGCCACTAGCAATACACACATTCAATGCGGACTGCTGACGCGCCGTATTCCACACCACCAGTCGCACAAAGTCGCACTACATTCCGTCGGCATACGAGTTGTATTGCAATTACTTTGTTGCCTGCCTACTGATAACCACAATACATATTATCATTTCGCTGACGACGCACACTGCGACGTTCACTGCTTTTGCGGCTCATCGTCGTCCACTCATCGACTGGGCACTGTGGGCGGACATCCGATACCTCGCTCCGTTGCGATGTAGACTGATGGCTTTTTTGCTAATGCAAATAAATACAGCAACGCCGCGCAGCAGCAACCTTGTTAACTCTGCATACATCAGAATGTCATATCTACAGCGGATAATTATCGCAGTTGCCGGCGTAGGCACTTTTATCATCGTATACAGCTGGATAGCCAAGGCATGGGCATGGGCATGGTATCAGCTACTCGACGCTCTACACGTCTGGAATGTGTGATGACGCAGCAGCTTGGAGTCACAGGCGATGGTGGTGGTGGACGGACTCGCATGGCGAGGCGAGCCTTCATGCAGCAGTCGGCTGCACAACAATTATCAGTTCTTCAGAATTCGTTCGACGGAGTAGCAGCGCTAACACACGTAGTATAGTATATTGTAAATTTGGAACTTAGTTATAATAAAATCGTTAGCCTATTTTAAGTACATACATTTTAGCCACAATAAAAAGCCACAAAGAAAGGAACAGTACATTTGTGTTCTCATTTCCGACCACCCCCCTGACTTTCGGAAGATAAATCCCCGACATTTTGGTGCCCCCTGTGAGGTTGATTTAAATTAAATTAAATTCAGTTTAATTGGTGCTTGTGTGGACACGCTTGTCCAATGGTGTAAAATTTGTGGTTTAATTTGTGCTTTTTGTGGACACGCTGGTCCCACGGTTTCTCTTTATTGAAAGGTTTAATTTTTGCTTTGTGGACACGCTTGTCCCACGGTTCTTTATTCGGGATATGTGCGCATGCGGCCACAGTCGCCTAACAGTTTATTGCTTAGTTTTGGCAACGCTCATTGCCTTCGCGTTTTGGTCGATAGCCCTTGGCCTTCTGCTTGGGTTACTGTGAACCGAGTTCACCAGCCTATTCCTACTTGTTCAGTGAAGTGATCGATATTCGACATGGCCGATTTGAATCGACGCACTTCCGCATGCACCGCCATCAAGCGGGTGCACGACCGCATCGTCAACATGGACGTGACGGATTTGGAAGCAAACTACGCACGCTTCCTCGTGGCACACACGGCATTGGTGAGCGATGCCACACCGGAGGGCCTTCAGGCCATCTATGATCTGCTGGCAGTCGTGGACGAGCAGTTTAACAACACTTTGATGGTCTTGGGCAGACGCCAAAACGCCCTTCAAGATCTGGCGAAAGTCGCGCTGGCTTCTCCACCACAGCATCACAGCTCAACCACGCCAAAGGTGGAGATGAAACTGGAGTCGGTGCAAATACCGACCTTCGATGGCCATCTGCATAATTGCACAAGGTTCAAGCAGTTGGACCTGGGTCGGCGCCTCAACGTCACGAGGACGGTGGGGGTCTGCTTCAACTGTCTGGACACAGCGCTACCGGATGCCCATCCGAAAGTTCCTGCCGCCACTGCAACGGCAGACACCACTCGCTGATCTGCAGGAGGGAGGCGGCAGCCCGACAAGAAACGCAACGTCGGCCAGCCCGACAAGAAGCACAACGCCAACCAGCCCCACAAGGAGCGGAACCTCAGCCAGACCAACCAGAAGCAGAACGCGCACAGACCCCGCCTGGTCGTTATGTGTTCACCAAGGGACGTTGGAAGTTTATTCCGGACCAGTGTCCCTCAACTATGGATTGACTCACTCAAGCGAACACTACCGTACTGCTAGCTACAGCGCTCGGCTACGCGTACGGCGCAAACTCGGAGCCCCACCTGGTTCGAGCCCTCTGCCATCCTGGATCGCAGGTAAGTTTAACAACAACCAAACTAAACAAGCAACTTCGTCTTCCCAGGAGCCGATTGGATGTAGCCGTGCAAGGCATCGGTATTTCCCGACCTACTATGGCTCAAGGCCAAGTGACGCTGTCACTTCAGTCGACGCGATCAGAGTTCCTGCTCAGCATGAAGGCCGTAGTGATACCCATGATCACTTCGGCGCTCCCCGCAGCTCATGTGGATGCAACACAGTGGCCTCACCTGGTTGGCCTTCCGCTGGCAGACAGCCACCTGGGCACTCCTGGGCCCATCGACATATTGCTGGGTGCTGATGTCTGGGGTCTCTTGGTGCAGGACGGGGTCCTTCATGGACGACCACACGAGCCCCACGCCCAACGCACACACCTTGGTTGGGTTGTCTTCGGTCCAGCTGCCCTGGTGCAAGCTGCACCACACATCCGATCGCTTTACAGCCAGGTAAGAGTCGCCTTTGGAGTCCACTCTGGAACACACTCTGGATGAGCTCGTTTGGAACTTCTGGAAGTTGGAGGAGGTACCCACAGATGAATCAAGAGAGGACGAGTGCAGCCGGCACTACTCCCAGACGCACTCCCGCACATCGGAAGGCAGATACATGGTCCAAATCCCCTTCCGACACGACGCACCAGCACTAGGTGCCTCCTACCGAGCTGCACTGCGACAATTCTACTGTCTGGAGCGGCGTCTCCAGAACAACCCAGATCTCAGAGAGAAGTACATCGCCTTCTTGGACACATGGAACGGGCTGGTCAACATGGCGACCACCCACACGGTTACTACATTCGACACCATGCGGTAACTAGCAAATTCCGTGTGGTCTTCAACGCATCTGCACAGACCACTACTGGAGTCTCACTCAATGTCGTCCAGCTGGTGGGTCCTACTATCCAAGATTCACTAATCAACATCATCCTGCGGTTCCGGCGCTACATGGTTGCGCTGACGGCTGACGTAGAGAAGATGTTCCGCCAGGTCTTGGTGGCGCATAAACATCGAGACTACCAACGGATTCTCTGGCGAGAATCACCGTCAGACGAGCTGACCGTCTTCCGCTTGACGACGGTTACCTACGGTATGGCATCCACTTCATACGCTTCTGGGCGATCCATGATGCAGTGCGCACAGGACAATCAACAGCTGATCCCAGATACAGAACCCGCCCGAGCGGCCCGAGAAACGATTGAGAAGGCCTTTTACGTGGACGACCTCCTCACCAGCTGCAACAGCATTTCCGAAGCAGTCGGCCTGGCTGCCGATGTCAACACTGTCCTCATGGCGGGACACTTCAAATTGCGCAAATGGAACTCCAACAGCGCACAGGTAATTTTCATGGTGACTAAAGAGACTTCCTCCTCTCCCCTTTCCACAGAGCTTGTCATAGAATGCCCAACGGCGACGGTACTTGGCTTACGTTGGGATCCAACTGCTGACGAGCTCTTTTTCTTGGTGGAAATGGAACCGCTGGGACCCTCACCTACGAAAAGGCGGATTTTGAGCGAGGTGGAAGTGATCGGGCCCTGGGTCGGGGGCACCCATAAAAATTTTGTAAAAAAAAAAGTAGCCGATTGTCTTAAAATTGAATACGTGAGTGTAACTCCGACGGACAACACTTTTTGTAAAAATTTGGAAGTGATCATGCCCCGGGGTCGTGTAGCACCCATACAAAGTTTATAAAAAAATGTACCCGATTTTCTTCAAATTTTATATGCATGTGTATCGATTTTATTTTACCCGATTTTCTTCAAATTTTATACACACATGTTTAGTCCCATGGACAACGCTTTTTGTGAAAATTTGGAAGCGGCCTCTGGCCAAGGGGCTTCCATTTTTAAAAATTAGCGCGATTTTTTTTTAAATTGTATATACATGTGTATCTCCGATGGAAACACTTCCAAATTTTTTTTTAAATGCTATCCGATTTTATTCAAGCTTTGCACATTATTATCAATTAGAGAATTTACACGAAAGTGGTTCGGTCAACAACCGTTGACCTTGATTCATGGCAATAAAAGTATTGCCACTAGCAATACACACATTCAATGCGGACTGCTGACGCGCCGTATTCCACACCACCAGTCGCACAAAGTCGCACTACATTCCGTCGGCATACGAGTTGTATTGCAATTACTTTGTTGCCTGCCTAATGATAACCACAATACATATTATCATTTCGCTGACGACGCACACTGCGACGTTCACTGCTTGTGCGGCTCATCGTCGTCCACTCATCGACTGGGCACTGTGGGCGGACATCCGATACCTCGCTCCGTTGCGATGTAGACTGATGGCTTTTTTGCTAATGCAAATAAATACAGCAACGCCGCGCAGCAGCAACCTTGTTAACTCTGCATACATCAGAATGTCATATCTACAGCGGATAATTATCGCAGTTGCCGGCGTAGGCACTTTTATCATCGTATACAGCTGGATAGCCAAGGCATGGGCATGGGCATGGTATCAGCTACTCGACGCTCTACACGTCTGGAATGTGTGATGACGCAGCAGCTTGGAGTCACAGGCGATGGTGGTGGTGGACGGACTCGCATGGCGAGGCGAGCCTTCATGCAGCAGTCGGCTGCACAACAATTATCAGTTCTTCAGAATTCGTTCGACGGAGTAGCAGCGCTAACACACGTAGTATAGTATATTGTAAATTTGGAACTTAGTTATAATAAAATCGTTAGCCTATTTTAAGTACATACATTTTAGCCACAATAAAAAGCCACAAAGAAAGGAACAGTACATTTGTGTTCTCATTTCCGACCACCCCCCTGACTTTCGGAAGATAAATCCCCGACATTTTGGTGCCCCCTGTGAGGTTGATTTAAATTAAATTAAATTCAGTTTAATTTGTGCTTGTGTGGACACGCTTGTCCAATGGTGTAAAATTTGTGGTTTAATTTGTGCTTTTTGTGGACACGCTGGTCCCACGGTTTCTCTTTATTGAAAGGTTTAATTTTTGCTTTGTGGACACGCTTGTCCCACGGTTCTTTATTCGGGATATGTGCGCATGCGGCCACAGTCGCCTAACAGTTTATTGCTTAGTTTTGGCAACGCTCATTGCCTTCGCGTTTTGGTCGATAGCCCTTGGCCTTCTGCTTGGGTTACTGTGAACCGAGTTCACCAGCCTATTCCTACTTGTTCAGTGAAGTGATCGATATTCGACATGGCCGATTTGAATCGACGCACTTCCGCATGCACTGCCATCAAGCGGGTGCACGACCGCATCGTCAACATGGACGTGACGGATTTGGAAGCAAACTACGCACGCTTCCTCGTGGCACACACGGCATTGGTGAGCGATGCCACACCGGAGGGCCTTCAGGCCATCTATGATCTGCTGGCAGTCGTGGACGAGCAGTTTAACAACACTTTGATGGTCTTGGGCAGACGCCAAAACGCCCTTCAAGATCTGGCGAAAGTCGCGCTGGCTTCTCCACCACAGCATCACAGCTCAACCACGCCAAAGGTGGAGATGAAACTGGAGTCGGTGCAAATACCGACCTTCGATGGCCATCTGCATAATTGCACAAGGTTCAAGCAGTTGGACCTGGGTCGGCGCCTCAACGTCACGAGGACGGTGGGGGTCTGCTTCAACTGTCTGCAGCCAGGACACAGCGCTACCGGATGCCCATCCGAAAGTTCCTGCCGCAACTGCAACGGCAGACACCACTCGCTGATCTGCAGGAGGGAGGCGGCAGCCCGACAAGAAACGCAACGTCGGCCAGCCCGACAAGAAGCACAACGCCAACCAGCCCCACAAGGAGCGGAACCTCAGCCAGACCAACCAGAAGCAGAACGCGCACAGACCCCGCCTGGTCGTTATGTGTTCACCAAGGGACGTTGGAAGTTTATTCCGGACCAGTGTCCCTCAACTATGGATTGACTCACTCAAGCGAACACTACCGTACTGCTAGCTACAGCGCTCGGCTACGCGTACGGCGCAAACTCGGAGCCCCACCTGGTTCGAGCCCTCTGCGATCCTGGATCGCAGGTAAGTTTAACAACAACCAAACTAACCAAGCAACTTCGTCTTCCCAGGAGCCGATTGGATGTAGCCGTGCAAGGCATCGGTATTTCCCGACCTACTATGGCTCAAGGCCAAGTGACGCTGTCACTTCAGTCGACGCGATCAGAGTTCCTGCTCAGCATGAAGGCCGTAGTGATACCCATGATCACTTCGGCGCTCCCCGCAGCTCATGTGGATGCAACACAGTGGCCTCACCTGGTTGGCCTTCCGCTGGCAGACAGCCACCTGGGCACTCCTGGGCCCATCGACATATTGCTGGGTGCTGATGTCTGGGGTCTCTTGGTGCAGGACGGGGTCCTTCATGGACGACCACACGAGCCCCACGGCCAACGCACACACCTTGGTTGGGTTGTCTTCGGTCCAGCTGCCCTGGTGCAAGCTGCACCACACATCCGATCGCTTTACAGCCAGGTAAGAGTCGCCTTTGGAGTCCACTCTGGAACACACTCTGGATGAGCTCGTTTGGAACTTCTGGAAGTTGGAGGAGGTACCCACAGATGAATCAAGAGAGGACGAGTGCAGCCGGCACTACTCCCAGACGCACTCCCGCACATCGGAAGGCAGATACATGGTCCAAATCCCCTTCCGACACGACGCACCAGCACTAGGTGCCTCCTACCGAGCTGCACTGCGACAATTCTACTGTCTGGAGCGGCGTCTCCAGAACAACCCAGATCTCAGAGAGAAGTACATCGCCTTCTTGGACACATGGAACGGGCTGGTCAACATGGCGACCACCCACACGGTTACTACATTCGACACCATGCGGTAACTAGCAAATTCCGTGTGGTCTTCAACGCATCTGCACAGACCACTACTGGAGTCTCACTCAATGTCGTCCAGCTGGTGGGTCCTACTATCCAAGATTCACTAATCAACATCATCCTGCGGTTCCGGCGCTAAATGGTTGCGCTGACGGCTGACGTGAGAAGATGTTCCGCCAGGTCTTGGTTGCGCATAAACATCGAGACTACCAACGGATTCTCTGGCGAGAATCACCGTCAGACGAGCTGACCGTCTTCCGCTTGACGACGGTTACCTACGGTATGGCATCCACTTCATACGCTTCTGGGCGATCCATGATGCAGTGCGCACAGGACAATCAACAGCTGATCCCAGATACAGAACCCGCCCGAGCGGCCCGAGAAACGATTGAGAAGGCCTTTTACGTGGACGACCTCCTCACCAGCTGCAACAGCATTTCCGAAGCAGTCGGCCTGGCTGCCGATGTCAACACTGTCCTCATGGCGGGACACTTCAAATTGCGCAAATGGAACTCCAACAGCGCACAGGTAATTTTCATGGTGACTAAAGAGACTTCCTCTTCTCCCCTTTCCACAGAGCTTGTCATAGAATGCCCAACGGCAACGGTACTTGGCTTACGTTGGGATCCAACTGCTGACGAGCTCTTCTTCTTGGTGGAAATGGAACCGCTGGGACCCTCCCCTACGAAAAGGCGGATTTTGAGCGAGGTGGAAGTGATCGGGCCCTGGGTCGGGGGCACCCATACAAATTTTGTAAAAACAAAGTAGCCGATTGTCTTAAAATTGAATACGTGAGTGTAACTCCGACGGACAACACTTTTTGTAAAAATTTGGGGTCGTGTAGCACCCATACAAAGTTTATAAAAAAATGTACCCGATTTTCTTCAAATTTTATATGCATGTGTATCGATTTTATTTTACCCGCCTTGCCTTCATGCAGCAGTCGGCTGCACAACAATTATCAGTTCTTCAGAATTCGTTCGACGGAGTAGCAGCGCTAACACACGTAGTATAGTATATTGTAAATTTGGAACTTAGTTATAATAAAATCGTTAGCCTATTTTAAGTACATACATTTTAGCCACAATAAAAAGCCACAAAGAAAGGAACAGTACATTTGTGTTCTCATTTCCGACCACCCCCCTGACTTTCGGAAGATAAATCCCCGACATTTTGGTGCCCCCTGTGAGGTTGATTTAAATTAAATTAAATTCAGTTTAATTTGTGCTTGTGTGGACACGCTTGTCCAATGGTGTAAAATTTGTGGTTTAATTTGTGCTTTTTGTGGACACGCTGGTCCCACGGTTTCTCTTTATTGAAAGGTTTAATTTTTGCTTTGTGGACACGCTTGTCCCACGGTTCTTTATTCGGGATATGTGCGCATGCGGCCACAGTCGCCTAACAGTTTATTGCTTAGTTTTGGCAACGCTCATTGCCTTCGCGTTTTGGTCGATAGCCCTTGGCCTTCTGCTTGGGTTACTGTGAACCGAGTTCACCAGCCTATTCCTACTTGTTCAGTGAAGTGATCGATATTCGACATGGCCGATTTGAATCGACGCACTTCCGCATGCACTGCCATCAAGCGGGTGCACGACCGCATCGTCAACATGGACGTGACGGATTTGGAAGCAAACTACGCACGCTTCCTCGTGGCACACACGGCATTGGTGAGCGATGCCACACCGGAGGGCCTTCAGGCCATCTATGATCTGCTGGCAGTCGTGGACGAGCAGTTTAACAACACTTTGATGGTCTTGGGCAGACGCCAAAACGCCCTTCAAGATCTGGCGAAAGTCGCGCTGGCTTCTCCACCACAGCATCACAGCTCAACCACGCCAAAGGTGGAGATGAAACTGGAGTCGGTGCAAATACCGACCTTCGATGGCCATCTGCATAATTGCACAAGGTTCAAGCAGTTGGACCTGGGTCGGCGCCTCAACGTCACGAGGACGGTGGGGGTCTGCTTCAACTGTCTGCAGCCAGGACACAGCGCTACCGGATGCCCATCCGAAAGTTCCTGCCGCAACTGCAACGGCAGACACCACTCGCTGATCTGCAGGAGGGAGGCGGCAGCCCGACAAGAAACGCAACGTCGGCCAGCCCGACAAGAAGCACAACGCCAACCAGCCCCACAAGGAGCGGAACCTCAGCCAGACCAACCAGAAGCAGAACGCGCACAGACCCCGCCTGGTCGTTATGTGTTCACCAAGGGACGTTGGAAGTTTTTTCCGGACCAGTGTCCCTCAACTATGGATTGACTCACTCAAGCGAACACTACCGTACTGCTAGCTACAGCGCTCGGCTACGCGTACGGCGCAAACTCGGAGCCCCACCTGGTTCGAGCCCTCTGCGATCCTGGATCGCAGGTAAGTTTAACAACAACCAAACTAACCAAGCAACTTCGTCTTCCCAGGAGCCGATTGGATGTAGCCGTGCAAGGCATCGGTATTTCCCGACCTACTATGGCTCAAGGCCAAGTGACGCTGTCACTTCAGTCGACGCGATCAGAGTTCCTGCTCAGCATGAAGGCCGTAGTGATACCCATGATCACTTCGGCGCTCCCCGCAGCTCATGTGGATGCAACACAGTGGCCTCACCTGGTTGGCCTTCCGCTGGCAGACAGCCACCTGGGCACTCCTGGGCCCATCGACATATTGCTGGGTGCTGATGTCTGGGGTCTCTTGGTGCAGGACGGGGTCCTTCATGGACGACCACACGAGCCCCACGCCCAACGCACACACCTTGGTTGGGTTGTCTTCGGTCCAGCTGCCCTGGTGCAAGCTGCACCACACATCCGATCGCTTTACAGCCAGGTAAGAGTCGCCTTTGGAGTCCACTCTGGAACACACTCTGGATGAGCTCGTTTGGAACTTCTGGAAGTTGGAGGAGGTACCCACAGATGAATCAAGAGAGGACGAGTGCAGCCGGCACTACTCCCAGACGCACTCCCGCACATCGGAAGGCAGATACATGGTCCAAATCCCCTTCCGACACGACGCACCAGCACTAGGTGCCTCCTACCGAGCTGCACTGCGACAATTCTACTGTCTGGAGCGGCGTCTCCAGAACAACCCAGATCTCAGAGAGAAGTACATCGCCTTCTTGGACACATGGAACGGGCTGGTCAACATGGCGACCACCCACACGGTTACTACATTCGACACCATGCGGTAACTAGCAAATTCCGTGTGGTCTTCAACGCATCTGCACAGACCACTACTGGAGTCTCACTCAATGTCGTCCAGCTGGTGGGTCCTACTATCCAAGATTCACTAATCAACATCATCCTGCGGTTCCGGCGCTAAATGGTTGCGCTGACGGCTGACGTGAGAAGATGTTCCGCCAGGTCTTGGTTGCGCATAAACATCGAGACTACCAACGGATTCTCTGGCGAGAATCACCGTCAGACGAGCTGACCGTCTTCCGCTTGACGACGGTTACCTACGGTATGGCATCCACTTCATACGCTTCTGGGCGATCCATGATGCAGTGCGCACAGGACAATCAACAGCTGATCCCAGATACAGAACCCGCCCGAGCGGCCCGAGAAACGATTGAGAAGGCCTTTTACGTGGACGACCTCCTCACCAGCTGCAACAGCATTTCCGAAGCAGTCGGCCTGGCTGCCGATGTCAACACTGTCCTCATGGCGGGACACTTCAAATTGCGCAAATGGAACTCCAACAGCGCACAGGTAATTTTCATGGTGACTAAAGAGACTTCCTCTTCTCCCCTTTCCACAGAGCTTGTCATAGAATGCCCAACGGCAACGGTACTTGGCTTACGTTGGGATCCAACTGCTGACGAGCTCTTCTTCTTGGTGGAAATGGAACCGCTGGGACCCTCCCCTACGAAAAGGCGGATTTTGAGCGAGGTGGAAGTGATCGGGCCCTGGGTCGGGGGCACCCATACAAATTTTGTAAAAACAAAGTAGCCGATTGTCTTAAAATTGAATACGTGAGTGTAACTCCGACGGACAACACTTTTTGTAAAAATTTGGGGTCGTGTAGCACCCATACAAAGTTTATAAAAAAATGTACCCGATTTTCTTCAAATTTTATATGCATGTGTATCGATTTTATTTTACCCGATTTTCTTCAAATTTTATACACACATGTTTAGTCCCATGGACAAAGCTTTTTGTGAAAATTTGGAAGCGGCCTCTGGCCAAGGGGCTTCCATTTTTAAAAATTAGCGCGATTTTTTTTAAATTTTATATACATGTGTATCTCCGATGGAAACACTTTTTGTACAAATTTTGGAGTGATCGGGGGATAAGGGGGCTCCCAAATTTTTTTTTAAATGCTATCCGATTTTATTCAAGCTTTGCACATTATTATCAATTAGAGAATTTACACGAAAGTGGTTCGGTCAACAACCGTTGACCTTGATTCATGGCAATAAAAGTATTGCCACTAGCAATACACACATTCAATGCGGACTGCTGACGCGCCGTATTCCACACCACCAGTCGCACAAAGTCGCACTACATTCCGTCGGCATACGAGTTGTATTGCAATTACTTTGTTGCCTGCCTAATGATAACCACAATACATATTATCATTTCGCTGACGACGCACACTGCGACGTTCACTGCTTGTGCGGCTCATCGTCGTCCACTCATCGACTGGGCGGACATCCGATACCTCGCTCCGTTGCGATGTAGACTGATGGCTTTTTTGCTAATGCAAATAAATACAGCAACGCCGCACAGCAGCAACCTTGTTAACTCTGCATACATCAGAATGTCATATCTACAGCGGATAATTATCGCAGTTGCCGGCGTAGGCACTTTTATCATCGTATACAGCTGGATAGCCAAGGCATGGGCATGGGCATGGTATCAGCTACTCGACGCTCTACACGTCTGGAATGTGTGATGACGCAGCAGCTTGGAGTCACAGGCGATGGTGGTGGTGGACGGACTCGCATGGCGAGGCGAGCCTTCATGCAGCAGTCGGCTGCACAACAATTATCAGTTCTTCAGAATTCGTTCGACGGAGTAGCAGCGCTAACACACGTAGTATAGTATATTGTAAATTTGGAACTTAGTTATAATAAAATCGTTAGCATATTTTAAGTACATACATTTTAGCCACAATAAATAGGGTTTAAAGAAAGGAACAGTACATTTGTGTTCTCATTTCCGACCACCCCCCTGACTTTCGGAAGATAAATCCCCGACATTTTGGTGCCCCCTGTGAGGTTGATTTAAATTAAATTAAATTCGATATTCGACATGGCACTGTGGGCGGACATCCGATACCTCGCTCCGTTGCGATGTAGACTGATGGCTTTTTTGCTAATGCAAATAAATACAGCAACGCCGCACAGCAGCAACCTTGTTAACTCTGCATACATCAGAATGTCATATCTACAGCGGATAATTATCGCAGTTGCCGGCGTAGGCACTTTTATCATCGTATACAGCTGGATAGCCAAGGCATGGGCATGGGCATGGTATCAGCTACTCGACGCTCTACACGTCTGGAATTTGTGATGACGCAGCAGCTTGGAGTCACAGGCGATGGTGGTGGTGGACGGACTCGCACACGGTTACTACATTCGACACCATGCGGTAACTAGCAAATTCCGTGTGGTCTTCAACGCATCTGCACAGACCACTACTGGAGTCTCACTCAATGTCGTCCAGCTGGTGGGTCCTACTATCCAAGATTCACTAATCAACATCATCCTGCGGTTCCGGCGCTACATGGTTGCGCTGACGGCTGACGTAGAGAAGATGTTCCGCCAGGTCTTGGTGGCGCATAAACATCGAGACTACCAACGGATTCTCTGGCGAGAATCACCGTCAGACGAGCTGACCGTCTTCCGCTTGACGACGGTTACCTACGGTATGGCATCCACTTCATACGCCTCTGGGCGATCCATGATGCAGTGCGCACAGGACAATCAACAGCTGATCCCAGATACAGAACCCGCCCGAGCGGCCCGAGAAACGATTGAGAAGGCCTTTTACGTGGACGACCTCCTCACCAGCTGCAACAGCATTTCCGAAGCAGTCGGCCTGGCTGCCGATGTAAACACTGTCCTCATGGCGGGACACTTCAAATTGCGCAAATGGAACTCCAACAGCGCACAGGTAATTTTCATGGTGACTAAAGAGACTTCCTCTTCTCCCCTTTCCACAGAGTAGAATGCCCAACGGCAACGGTACTTGGCTTACGTTGGGATCCAACTGCTGACGAGCTCTTCTTCTTGGTGGAAATGGAACCGCTGGGACCCTCTCCTACGAAAAGGCGGATTTTGAGCGAGGTGGAAGTGATCGGGCCCTGGGTCGGGGGTACCCATACAAATTTTGTAAAAAAAAAAGTAGCCGATTGTCTTAAAATTGAATACGTGAGTGTAACTCCGACGGACAACACTTTTTGTAAAAATTTGGAAGTGATCATGCCCCGGCCACAGTCGCCTAACAGTTTATTGCTTAGTTTTGGCAACGCTCATTGCCTTCGCGTTTTGGTCGATAGCCCTTGGCCTTCTGCTTGGGTTACTGTGAACCGAGTTCACCAGCCTATTCCTACTTGTTCAGTGAAGTGATCGATATTCGACATGGCCGATTTGAATCGACGCACTTCCGCATGCACCGCCATCAAGCGGGTGCACGACCGCATCGTCAACATGGACGTGACGGATTTGGAAGCAAACTACGCACGCTTCCTCGTGGCACACACGGCATTGGTGAGCGATGCCACACCGGAGGGCCTTCAGGCCATCTATGATCTGCTGACAGTCGTGGACGAGCAGTTTAACAACACTTTGATGGTCTTGGGCAGACGCCAAAACGCCCTTCAAGATCTGGCGAAAGTCGCTTCTCCACCACAGCATCACAGCTCAACCACGCCAAAGGTGGAGATGAAACTGGAGTCGGTGCAAATACCGACCTTCGATGGCCATCTGCATAATTGCACAAGGTTCAAGCAGTTGGACCTGGGTCGGCGCCTCAACGTCACGAGGACGGTGGGGGTCTGCTTCAACTGTCTGCAGCCAGGACACAGCGCTACCGGATGCCCATCCGAAAGTTCCTGCCGCCACTGCAACGGCAGACACCACTCGCTGATCTGCAGGAGGGAGGCGGCAGCCCGACAAGAAGCACAACGCCAACCAGCCCCACAAGGAGCGGAACCTCAGCCAGACCAACCAGAAGCAGAACGCGCACAGACCCCGCCTGGTCGTTATGTGTTCACCAAGGGACGTTGGAAGTTTATTCCGGACCAGTGTCCCTCAACTATGGATTGACTCACTCAAGCGAACACTACCGTACTGCTAGCTACAGCTAGGCTACGCGTACGGCGCAAACTCGGAGCCCCACCTGGTTCGAGCCCTCTGCGATCCTGGATCGCAGGTAAGTTTAACAACAACCAAACTAACCAAGCAACTTCGTCTTCCCAGGAGCCGATTGGATGTAGCCGTGCAAGGCATCGGTATTTCCCGACCTACTATGGCTCAAGGCCAAGTGACGCTGTCACTTCAGTCGACGCGATCAGAGTTCCTGCTCAGCATGAAGGCCGTAGTGATACCCATGATCACTTCGGCGCTCCCCGCAGCTCATGTGGATGCAACACAGTGGCCTCACCTGGTTGGCCTTCCGCTGGCAGACAGCCACCTGGGCACTCCTGGGCCCATCGACATATTGCTGGGTGCTGATGTCTGGGGTCTCTTGGTGCAGGACGAGGTCCTTCATGGACGACCACACGAGCCCCACGCCCAACGCACACACCTTGGTTGGGTTGTCTTCGGTCCAGCTGCCCTGGTGCAAGCTGCACCACACATCCGATCGCTTCACAGCCAGGTAAGAGTCGCCTTTGGAGTCCACTCTGGAACACACTCTGGATGAGCTCGTTTGGAACTTCTGGAAGTTGGAGGAGGTACCCACAGATGAATCAAGAGAGGACGAGTGCAGCCGGCACTACTCCCAGACGCACTCCCGCACATCGGAGGGCAGATACATGGTCCAAATCCCCTTCCGACACGACGCACCAGCACTAGGTGCCTCCTACCGAGCTGCACTGCGACAATTCTACTGTCTGGAGCGGCGTCTCCAGAACAACCCAGATCTCAGAGAGAAGTACATCGCCTTCTTGGACACATGGAACGGGCTGGTCAACATGGCGACCACCCACACGGTTACTACATTCGACACCATGCGGTAACTAGCAAATTCCGTGTGGTCTTCAACGCATCTGCACAGACCACTACTGGAGTCTCACTCAATGTCGTCCAGCTGGTGGGTCCTACTATCCAAGATTCACTAATCAACATCATCCTGCGGTTCCGGCGCTACATGGTTGCGCTGACGGCTGACGTAGAGAAGATGTTCCGCCAGGTCTTGGTGGCGCATAAACATCGAGACTACCAACGGATTCTCTGGCGAGAATCACCGTCAGACGAGCTGACCGTCTTCCGCTTGACGACGGTTACCTACGGTATGGCATCCACTTCATACGCTTCTGTGCGCACAGGACAATCAACAGCTGATCCCAGATACAGAACCCGCCCGAGCGGCCCGAGAAACGATTGAGAAGGCCTTTTACGTGGACGACCTCCTCACCAGCTGCAACAGCATTTCCGAAGCAGTCGGCCTGGCTGCCGATGTCAACACTGTCCTCATGGCGGGACACTTCAAATTGCGCAAATGGAACTCCAACAGCGCACAGGTAATTTTCATGGTGACTAAAGAGACTTCCTCTTCTCCCCTTTCCACAGAGCTTGTCATAGAATGCCCAACGGCAACGGTACTTGGCTTACGTTGGGATCCAACTGCTGACGAGCTCTTCTTCTTGGTGGAAATGGAACCGCTGGGACCCTCCCCTACGAAAAGGCGGATTTTGAGCGAGGTGGAAGTGATCGGGCCCTGGGTCGGGGGCACCCATACAAATTTTGTAAAAACAAAGTAGCCGATTGTCTTAAAATTGAATACGTGAGTGTAACTCCGACGGACAACACTTTTTGTAAAAATTTGGAAGTGATCATGCCCCGGGGTCGTGTAGCACCCATACAAAGTTTATAAAAAAATGTACCCGATTTTCTTCACATTTTATATGCATGTGTATCGATTTTATTTTACCCGATTTTCTTCAAATTTTATACACACATGTTTAGTCCCATGGACAACGCTTTTTGTGAAAATTTGGAAGCGGCCTCTGGCCAAGGGGCTTCCATTTTTAAAAATTAGCGCGATTTTTTTTTAAATTTTATATACATGTGTATCTCCGATGGAAACACTTTTTGTACAAATTTTGGAGTGATCGGGTGATAAGGGGGCTCCCAAATTTTTTTTTAAATGCTATCCGATTTTATTCAAGCTTTGCACATTATTATCAATTAGAGAATTTACACGAAAGTGGTTCGGTCAACAACCGTTGACCTTGATTCATGGCAATAAAAGTATTGCCACTAGCAATACACACATTCAATGCGGACTGCTGACGCGCCGTATTCCACACCACCAGTCGCACAAAGTCGCACTACATTCCGTCGGCATACGAGTTGTATTGCAATTACTTTGTTGCCTGCCTAATGATAACCACAATACATATTATCATTTCGCTGACGACGCACACTGCGACGTTCACTGCTTGTGCGGCTCATCGTCGTCCACTCATCGACTGGGCACTGTGGGCGGACATCCGATACCTCGCTCCGTTGCGATGTAGACTGATGGCTTTTTTGCTAATGCAAATAAATACAGCAACGCCGCGCAGCAGCAACCTTGTTAACTCTGCATACATCAGAATGTCATATCTACAGCGGATAATTATCGCAGTTGCCGGCGTAGGCACTTTTATCATCGTATACAGCTGGATAGCCAAGGCATGGGCATGGGCATGGGCATGGTATCAGCTACTCGACGCTCTACACGTCTGGAATGTGTGATGACGCAGCAGCTTGGAGTCACAGGCGATGGTGGTGGTGGACGGACTCGCATGGCGAGGCGAGCCTTCATGCAGCAGTCGGCTGCACAACAATTATCAGTTCTTCAGAATTCGTTCGACGGAGTAGCAGCGCTAACACACGTAGTATAGTATATTGTAAATTTGGAACTTAGTTATAATAAAATCGTTAGCCTATTTTAAGTACATACATTTTAGCCACAATAAATAGGGTTTAAAGAAAGGAACAGTACATTTGTGTTCTCATTTCCGACAACCCCCCTGACTTTCGGAAGATAAATCCCCGACATTTTGGTGCCCCCTGTGAGGTTGATTTAAATTAAATTAAATTCAGTTTAATTGGTGCTTGTGTGGACACGCTTGTCCAATGGTGTAAAATTCGTGGTTTAATTTGTGCTTTTTGTGGACACGCTGGTCCCACGGTTTCTCTTTATTGAAAGGTTTAATTTTTGCTTTGTGGACACGCTTGTCCCACGGTTCTTTATTCGGGATATGTGCGCATGCGGCCACAGTCGCCTAACAGTTTATTGCTTAGTTTTGGCAACGCTCATTGCCTTCGCGTTTTGGTCGATAGCCCTTGGCCTTCTGCTTGGGTTACTGTGAACCGAGTTCACCAGCCTATTCCTACTTGTTCAGTGAAGTGATCGATATTCGACATGGCCGATTTGAATCGACGCACTTCCGCATGCACCGCCATCAAGCGGGTGCACGACCGCATCGTCAACATGGACGTGACGGATTTGGAAGCAAACTACGCACGCTTCCTCGTGGCACACACGGCATTGGTGAGCGATGCCACACCGGAGGGCCTTCAGGCCATCTATGATCTGCTGGCAGTCGTGGACGAGCAGTTTAACAACACTTTGATGGTCTTGGGCAGACGCCAAAACGCCCTTCAAGATCTGGCGAAAGTCGCGCTGGCTTCTCCACCACAGCATCACAGCTCAACCACGCCAAAGGTGGAGATGAAACTGAAGTCGGTGCAAATACCGACCTTCGATGGCCATCTGCATAATTGCACAAGGTTCAAGCAGTTGGACCTGGGTCGGCGCCTCAACGTCACGAGGACGGTGGGGGTCTGCTTCAACTGTCTGCAGCCAGGACACAGCGCTACCGGATGCCCATCCGAAAGTTCCTGCCGCCACTGCAACGGCAGACACCACTCGCTGATCTGCAGGAGGGAGGCGGCAGCCCGACAAGAAACGCAACGTCGGCCAGCCCGACAAGAAGCACAACGCCAACCAGCCCCACAAGGAGCGGAACCTCAGCCAGACCAACCAGAAGCAGGACGCGCACAGACCCCGCCTGGTCGTTATGTGTTCACCAAGGGACGTTGGAAGTTTATTCCGGACCAGTGTTCCTCAACTATGGATTGACTCACTCAAGCGAACACTACCGTACTGCTAGCTACAGCGATCGGCTACGCGTACGGCGCAAACTCGGAGCCCCACCTGGTTCGAGCCCTCTGCGATCCTGGATCGCAGGTAAGTTTAACAAGGCCGTGCAAGGCATCGGTATTTCCCGACCTACTATGGCTCAAGGCCAAGTGACGCTGTCACTTCAGTCGACGCGATCAGAGTTTCTGCTCAGCATGAAGGCCGTAGTGATACCCATGATCACTTCGGCGCTCCCCGCAGCTCATGTGGATGCAACACAGTGGCCTCACCTGGTTGGCCTTCCGCTGGCAGACAGCCACCTGGGCACTCCTGGGCCCATCGACATATTGCTGGGTGCTGATGTCTGGGGTCTCTTGGTGCAGGACGAGGTCCTTCATGGACGACCACACGAGCCCCACGCCCAACGCACACACCTTGGTTGGGTTGTCTTCGGTCCAGCTGCCCTGGTGCAAGCTGCACCACCCATCCGATCGCTTCACAGCCAGGTAAGAGTCGCCTTTGGAGTCCACTCTGGAACACACTCTGGATGAGCTCGTTTGGAACTTCTGGAAGTTGGAGGAGGTACCCACAGATGAATCAAGAGAGAACGAGTGCAGCCGGCACTACTCCCAGACGCACTCCCGCACATCGGAAGGCAAATACATGGTCCAAATCCCCTTCCGACACGACGCACCAGCACTAGGTGCCTCCTACCGAGCTGCACTGCGACAATTCTACTGTCTGGAGCGGCGTCTCCAGAACAACCCAGATCTCAGAGAGAAGTACATCGCCTTCTTGGACACATGGAACGGGCTGGTCAACATGGCGACCACCCACACGGTTACTACATTCGACACCATGCGGTAACTAGCAAATTCCGTGTGGTCTTCAACGCATCTGCACAGACCACTACTGGAGTCTCACTCAATGTCGTCCAGCTGGTGGGTCCTACTATCCAAGATTCACTAATCAACATCATCCTGCGGTTCCGGCGCTACATGGTTGCGCTGACGGCTGACGTAGAGAAGATGTTCCGCCAGGTCTTGGTGGCGCATAAACATCGAGACTACCAACGGATTCTCTGGCGAGAATCACCGTCAGACGAGCTGACCGTCTTCCGCTTGACGACGGTTACCTACGGTATGGCATCCACTTCATACGCTTCTGGGCGATCCATGATGCAGTGCGCACAGGACAATCAACAGCTGATCCCAGATACAGAACGCGCCCGAGCGTCCCGAGAAACGATTGAGAAGGCCTTTTACGTGGACGACCTCCTCACCAGCTGCAACAGCATTTCCGAAGCAGTCGGCCTGGTTGCCGATGTCAACACTGTCCTCATGGCGGGACACTTCAAATTGCGCAAATGGAACTCCAACAGCGCACAGGTAATTTTCATGGTGACTAAAGAGACTTCCTCTTCTCCCCTTTCCACAGAGCTTGTCATAGAATGCCCAACGGCAACGGTACTTGGCTTACGTTGGGATCCAACTGCTGATGAGCTCTTCTTCTTGGTGGAAATGGAACCGCTGGGACCCTCCCCTACGAAAAGGCGGATTTTGAGCGAGGTGGAAGTGATCGGGCCCTGGGTCGGGGGCACCCATACAAATTTTGTAAAAAAAAAAGTAGCCGATTGTCTTAAAATTGAATACGTGAGTGTAACTCCGACGGACAACACTTTTTGTAAAAATTTGGAAGTGATCATTCCCCGGGGTCGTGTAGCACCCATACAAAGTTTATAAAAAAATGTACCCGATTTTCTTCAAATTTTATATGCATGTGTATCGATTTTATTTTACCCGATTTTCTTCAAATGTTATACACACATGTTTAGTCCCATGGACAACGCTTTTTGTGAAAATTTGGAAGCGGCCTCTGGCCAAGGGGCTTCCATTTTTAAAAATTAGCGCGATTTTTTTTAAATTTTATATACATGTGTATCTCCGATGGAAACACTTTTTGTACAAATTTTGGAGTGATCGGGTGATAAGGGGGCTCCCAAATTTTTTTTTAAATGCTATCCGATTTTATTCAAGCTTTGCACATTATTATCAATTAGAGAATTTCAACGAAAGTGGTTCGGTCAACAACCGTTGACCTTGATTCATGGCAATAAAAGTATTGCCACTAGCAATACACACATTCAATGCGGACTGCTGACGCGCCGTATTCCACACCACCAGTCGCACAAAGTCGCACTACATTCCGTCGGCATACGAGTTGTATTGCAATTACTTTGTTGCCTGCCTAATGATAACACAATACATATTATCATTTCGCTGACGACGCACACTGCGACGTTCACTGCTTGTGCGGCTCATCGTCGTCCACTCATCGACTGGGCACTGTGGGCGGACATCCGATACCTCGCTCCGTTGCGATGTAGGTTGATGGCTTTTTTGCTAATGCAAATAAATACAGCAACGCCGCGCAGCAGCAACCTTGTTAACTCTGCATACATCAGAATGTCATATCTACAGCGGATAATTATCGCAGTTGCCGGCGTAGGCACTTTTATCATCGTATACAGCTGGATAGCCAAGGCATGGGCATGGGCATGGGCATGGTATCAGCTACTCGACGCTCTACACGTCTGGAATGTGTGATGACGCAGCAGCTTGGTGTCACAGGCGATGGTGGTGGTGGACGGACTCGCATGGCGAGGCGAGCCTTCATGCAGCAGTCGGCTGCACAACAATTATCAGTTCTTCAGAATTCGTTCGACGGAGTAGCAGCGCTAACACACGTAGTATAGTATATTGTAAATTTGGAACTTAGTTATAATAAAATCGTTAGCCTATTTTAAGTACATACATTTTAGCCACAATAAATAGGGTTTAAAGAAAGGAACAGTACATTTGTGTTCTCATTTCCGACCACCCCCCTGACTTTCGGAAGAAAAATCCCCGACATTTTGGTGCCCCCTGTGAGGTTGATTTAAATTAAATTAAATTCAGTTTAATTGGTGCTTGTGTGGACACGCTTGTCCAATGGTGTAAAATTCGTGGTTTAATTTGTGCTTTTTGTGGACACGCTGGTCCCACGGTTTCTCTTTATTGAAAGGTTTAATTTTTGCTTTGTGGACACGCTTGTCCCACGGTTCTTTATTCGGGATATGTGCGCATGCGGCCACAGTCGCCTAACAGTTTATTGCTTAGTTTTGGCAACGCTCATTGCCTTCGCGTTTTGGTCGATAGCCCTTGGCCTTCTGCTTGGGTTACTGTGAACCGAGTTCACCAGCCTATTCCTACTTGTTCAGTGAAGTGATCGATATTCGACATGGCCGATTTGAATCGACGCACTTCCGCATGCACCGCCATCAAGCGGGTGCACGACCGCATCGTCAACATGGACGTGACGGATTTGGAAGCAAACTACGCACGCTTCCTCGTGGCACACACGGCATTGGTGAGCGATGCCACACCGGAGGGCCTTCAGGCCATCTATGATCTGCTGGCAGTCGTGGACGAGCAGTTTAACAACACTTTGATGGTCTTGGGCAGACGCCAAAACGCCCTTCAAGATCTGGCGAAAGTCGCGCTGGCTTCTCCACCACAGCATCACAGCTCAACCACGCCAAAGGTGGAGATGAAACTGGAGTCGGTGCAAATACCGACCTTCGATGGCCATCTGCATAATTGCACAAGGTTCAAGCAGTTGGACCTGGGTCGGCGCCTCAACGTCACGAGGACGGTGGGGGTCTGCTTCAACTGTCTGCAGCCAGGACACAGCGCTACCGGATGCCCATCCGAAAGTTCCTGCCGCCACTGCAACGGCAGACACCACTCGCTGATCTGCAGGAGGGAGGCGGCAGCCCGACAAGAAACGCAACGTCGGCCAGCCGGACAAGAAGCACAACGCCAACCAGCCCCACAAGGAGCGGAACCTCAGCCAGACCAACCAGAAGCAGGACGCGCACAGACCCCGCCTGGTCGTTATGTGTTCACCAAGGGACGTTGGAAGTTTATTCCGGACCAGTGTCCCTCAACTACGGATTTACTCACTCAAGCGAACACTACCGTACTGCTAGCTACAGCGCTCGGCTACGCGTACGGCGCAAACTCGGAGCCCCACCTGGTTCGAGCCCTCGCGATCCTGGATCGCAGGTAAGTTTAACAACAACCAAACTAACCAAGCAACTTCGTCTTCCCAGGAGCCGATTGGATGTAGCCGTGCAAGGCATCGGTATTTCCCGACCTACTATGGCTCAAGGCCAAGTGACGCTGTCACTTCAGTCGACGCGATCAGAGTTCCTGCTCAGCATGAAGGCCGTAGTGATACCCATGATCACTTCGGCGCTCCCCGCAGCTCATGTGGATGCAACACAGTGGCCTCACCTGGTTGGCCTTCCGCTGGCAGACAGCCACCTGGGCACTCCTGGGCCCATCGACATATTGCTGGGTGCTGATGTCTGGGGTCTCTTGGTGCAGGACGAGGTCCTTCATGGACGACCACACGAGCCCCACGCCCAACGCACACACCTTGGTTGGGTTGTCTTCGGTCCAGCTGCCCTGGTGCAAGCTGCACCACCCATCCGATCGCTTCACAGCCAGGTAAGAGTCGCCTTTGGAGTCCACTCTGGAACACACTCTGGATGAGCTCGTTTGGAACTTCTGGAAGTTGGAGGAGGTACCCACAGATGAATCAAGAGAGAACGAGTGCAGCCGGCACTACTCCCAGACGCACTCCCGCACATCGGAAGGCAAATACATGGTCCAAATCCCCTTCCGACATGACGCACCAGCACTAGGTGCCTCCTACCGAGCTGCACTGCGACAATTCTACTGTCTGGAGCGGCGTCTCCAGAACAACCCAGATCTCAGAGAGAAGTACATCGCCTTCTTGGACACATGGAACGGGCTGGTCAACATGGCGACCACCCACACGGTTACTACATTCGACACCATGCGGTAACTAGCAAATTTCGTGTGGTCTTCAACGCATCTGCACAGACCACTACTGGAGTCTCACTCAATGTCGTCCAGCTGGTGGGTCCTACTATCCAAGATTCACTAATCAACATCATCCTGCGGTTCCGGCGCTACATGGTTGCGCTGACGGCTGACGTAGAGAAGATGTTCCGCCAGGTCTTGGTGGCGCATAAACATCGAGACTACCAACGGATTCTCTGGCGAGAATCACCGTCAGACGAGCTGACCGTCTTCCGCTTGACGACGGTTACCTACGGTATGGCATCCACTTCATACGCTTCTGGGCGATCCATGATGCAGTGCGCACAGGACAATCAACAGCTGATCCCAGATACAGAACGCGCCCGAGCGGCCCGAGAAACGATTGAGAAGGCCTTTTACGTGGACGACCTCCTCACCAGCTGCAACAGCATTTCCGAAGCAGTCGGCCTGGCTGCCGATGTCAACACTGTCCTCATGGCGGGACACTTCAAATTGCGCAAATGGAACTCCAACAGCGCACAGGTAATTTTCATGGTGACTAAAGAGACTTCCTCTTCTCCCCTTTCCACAGAGCTTGTCATGGAATGCCCAACGGCAACGGTACTTGGCTTACGTTGGGATCCAACTGCTGACGAGCTCTTCTTCTTGGTGGAAATGGAACCGCTGGGACCCTCCCCTACGAAAAGGCGGATTTTGAGCGAGGTGGAAGTGATCGGGCCCTGGGTCGGGGGCACCCATACAAATTTTGTAAAAAAAAAAGTAGCCGATTGTCTTAAAATTGAATACGTGAGTGTAACTCCGACGGACAACACTTTTTGTAAAAATTTGGAAGTGATCATGCCCCGGGGTCGTGTAGCACCCATACAAAGTTTATAAAAAAATGTACCCGATTTTCTTCAAATTTTATATGCATGTGTATCGATTTTATTTTACCCGATTTTCTTCAAATTTTATACACACATGTTTAGTCCCATGGACAACGCTTTTTGTGAAAATTTGGAAGCGGCCTCTGGCCAAGGGGCTTCCATTTTTAAAAATTAGCGCGATTTTTTTTAAATTTTATATACATGTGTATCTCCGATGGAAACACTTTTTGTACAAATTTTGGAGTGATCGGGTGATAAGGGGGCTCCCAAATTTTTTTTTAAATGCTATCCGATTTTATTCAAGCTTTGCACATTATTATCAATTAGAGAATTTACACGAAAGTGGTTCGGTCAACAACCTACAAGCTACTCGACGCTCTACACGTCTGGAATGTGTGATGACGCAGCAGCTTGGAGTCACAGGCGATGGTGGTGGTGGACGGACTCGCATGGCGAGGCGAGCCTTCATGCAGCAGTCGGCTGCACAACAATTATCAGTTCTTCAGAATTCGTTCGACGGAGTAGCAGCGCTAACACACGTAGTATAGTATATTGTAAATTTGAAACTTAGTTATAATAAAATCGTTAGCCTATTTTAAGTACATACATTTTAGCCACAATAAATAGGGTTTAAAGAAAGGAACAGTACATTTGTGTTCTCATTTCCGACCACCCCCCTGACTTTCGGAACATAAATCCCCGACATTTTGGTGCCCCCTGTGAGGTTGATTTAAATTAAATTAAATTCAGTTTAATTGGTGCTTGTGTGGACACGCTTGTCCAATGGTGTAAAATTCGTGGTTTAATTTGTGCTTTTTGTGGCTGGTCCCACGGTTTCTCTTTATTGAAAGGTTTAATTTTTGCTTTGTGGACACGCTTGTCCCACGGTTCTTTATTCGGGATATGTGCGCATGCGGCCACAGTCGCCTAACAGTTTATTGCTTAGTTTTGGCAACGCTCATTGCCTTCGCGTTTTGGTCGATAGCCCTTGGCCTTCTGCTTGGGTTACTGTGAACCGAGTTCACCAGCCTATTCCTACTTGTTCAGTGAAGTGATCGATATTCGACATGGCCGATTTGAATCGACGCACTTCCGCATGCACCGCCATCAAGCGGGTGCACGACCGCATCGTCAACATGGACGTGACGGATTTGGAAGCAAACTACGCACGCTTTCTCGTGGCACACACGGCATTGGTGAGCGATGCCACACCGGAGGGCCTTCAGGCCATCTATGATCTGCTGGCAGTCGTGGACGAGCAGTTTAACAACACTTTGATGGTCTTGGGCAGACGCCAAAACGCCCTTCAAGATCTGGCGAAAGTCGCGCTGGCTTCTCCACCACAGCATCACAGCTCAACCACGCCAAAGGTGGAGATGAAACTGGAGTCGGTGCAAATACCGACCTTCGATGGCCATCTGCATAATTGCACAAGGTTCAAGCAGTTGGACCTGGGTCGGCGCCTCAACGTCACGAGGACGGTGGGGGTCTGCTTCAACTGTCTGCAGCCAGGACACAGCGCTACCGGATGCCCATCCGAAAGTTCCTGCCGCCACTGCAACGGCAGACACCACTCGCTGATCTGCAGGAGGGAGGCGGCAGCCCGACAAGAAACGCAACGTCGGCCAGCCCGACAAGAAGCACAACGCCAACCAGCCCCACAAGGAGCGGAACCTCAGCCAGACCAACCAGAAGCAGAACGCGCACAGACCCCGCCTGGTCGTTATGTGTTCACCAAGGGACGTTGGAAGTTTATTCCGGACCAGTGTCCCTCAACTATGGATTGACTCACTCAAGCGAACACTACCGTACTGCTAGCTACAGCGCTCGGCTACGCGTACGGCGCAAACTCGGAGCCCCACCTGGTTCGAGCCCTCTGCGATCCTGGATCGCAGGTAAGTTTAACAACAACCAAACTAACCAAGCAACTTCGTCTTCCCAGGAGCCGATTGGATGTAGCCGTGCAAGGCATCGGTATTTCCCGACCTACTATGGCTCAAGGCCAAGTGACGCTGTCACTTCAGTCGACGCGATCAGAGTTCCTGCTCAGCATGAAGGCCGTAGTGATACCCATGATCACTTCGGCGCTCCCCGCAGCTCATGTGGATGCAACACAGTGGCCTCACCTGGTTGGCCTTCCGCTGGCAGACAGCCACCTGGGCACTCCTGGGCCCATCGACATATTGCTGGGTGCTGATGTCTGGGGTCTCTTGGTGCAGGACGAGGTCCTTCATGGACGACCACACGAGCCCCACGCCCAACGCACACACCTTGGTTGGGTTGTCTTCGGTCCAGCTGCCCTGGTGCAAGCTGCACCACACATCCGATCGCTTCACAGCCAGGTAAGAGTCGCCTTTGGAGTCCACTCTGGAACACACTCTGGATGAGCTCGTTTGGAACTTCTGGAAGTTGGAGGAGGTACCCACAGATGAATCAAGAGAGGACGAGTGCAGCCGGCACTACTCCCAGACGCACTCCCGCACATCGGAAGGCAGATACATGGTCCAAATTCCCTTCCGACACGACGCACCAGCACTAGGTGCCTCCTACCGAGCTGCACTGCGACAATTCTACTGTCTGGAGCGGCGTCTCCAGAACAACCCAGATCTCAGAGAGAAGTACATCGCCTTCTTGGACACATGGAACGGGCTGGTCAACATGGCGACCACCCACACGGTTACTACATTCGACACCATGCGGTAACTAGCAAATTCCGTGTGGTCTTCAACGCATCTGCACAGACCACTACTGGAGTCTCACTCAATGTCGTCCAGCTGGTGGGTCCTACTATCCAAGATTCACTAATCAACATCATCCTGCGGTTCCGGCGCTACATGGTTGCGCTGACGGCTGACGTAGAGAAGATGTTCCGCCAGGTCTTGGTGGCGCATAAACATCGAGACTACCAACGGATTCTCTGGCGAGAATCACTGTCAGACGAGCTGACCGTCTTCCGCTTGACGACGGTTACCTACGGTATGGCATCCACTTCATACGCTTCTGGGCGATCCATGATGCAGTGCGCACAGGACAATCAACAGCTGATCCCAGATACAGAACCCGCCCGAGCGGCCCGAGAAACGATTGAGAAGGCCTTTTACGTGGACGACCTCCTCACCAGCTGCAACAGCATTTCCGAAGCAGTCGGCCTGGCTGCCGATGTCAACACTGTCCTCATGGCGGGACACTTCAAATTGCGCAAATGGAACTCCAACAGCGCACAGGTAATTTTCATGGTGACTAAAGAGACTTCCTCTTCTCCCCTTTCCACAGAGCTTGTCATAGAATGCCCAACGGCAACGGTACTTGGCTTACGTTGGGATCCAACTGCTGACGAGCTCTTCTTCTTGGTGGAAATGGAACCGCTGGGACCCTCTCCTACGAAAAGGCGGATTTTGAGCGAGGTGGAAGTGATCGGGCCCTGGGTCGGGGGTACCCATACAAATTTTGTAAAAAAAAAAGTAGCCGATTGTCTTAAAATTGAATACGTGAGTGTAACTCCGACGGACAACACTTTTTGTAAAAATTTGGAAGTGATCATGCCCCGGGGTCGTGTAGCACCCATACAAAGTTTATAAAAAAATGTACCCGATTTTCTTCACATTTTATATGCATGTGTATCGATTTTATTTTACCCGATTTTCTTCAAATTTTATACACACATGTTTAGTCCCATGGACAACGCTTTTTGTGAAAATTTGGAAGCGGCCTCTGGCCAAGGGGCTTCCATTTTTAAAAATTAGCGCGATTTTTTTTAAATTTTATATACATGTGTATCTCCGATGGAAACACTTTTTGTACAAATTTTGGAGTGATCGGGTGATAAGGGGGCTCCCAAATTTTTTCTTAAATGCTATCCGATTTTATTCAAGCTTTGCACATTATTATCAATTAGAGAATTTACACGAAAGTGGTTCGGTCAACAACCTACAAGCTACTCGACGCTCTACACGTCTGGAATGTGTGATGACGCAGCAGCTTGGAGTCACAGGCGATGGTGGTGGTGGACGGACTCGCATGGCGAGGCGAGCCTTCATGCAGCAGTCGGCTGCACAACAATTATCAGTTCTTCAGAATTCGTTCGACGGAGTAGCAGCGCTAACACACGTAGTATAGTATATTGTAAATTTGGAACTTAGTTATAATAAAATCGTTAGCCTATTTTAAGTACATACATTTTAGCCACAATAAATAGGGTTTAAAGAAAGGAACAGTACATTTGTGTTCTCATTTCCGACCACCCCCCTGACTTTCGGAAGATAAATCCCCGACATTTTGGTGCCCCCTGTGAGGTTGATTTAAATTAAATTAAATTCAGTTTAATTGGTGCTTGTGTGGACACGCTTGTCCAATGGTGTAAAATTCGTGGTTTAATTTGTGCTTTTTGTGGACACGCTGGTCCCACGGTTTCTCTTTATTGAAAGGTTTAATTTTTGCTTTGTGGAAACGCTTGTCCCACGGTTCTTTATTCGGGATATGTGCGCATGCGGCCACAGTCGCCTAACAGTTTATTGCTTAGTTTTGGCAACGCTCATTGCCTTCGCGTTTTGGTCGATAGCCCTTGGCCTTCTGCTTGGGTTACTGTGAACCGAGTTCACCAGCCTATTCCTACTTGTTCAGTGAAGTGATCGATATTCGACATGGCCGATTTGAATCGACGCACTTCCGCATGCACCGCCATCAAGCGGGTGCACGACCGCATCGTCAACATGGACGTGACGGATTTGGAAGAAAACTACGCACGCTTCCTCGTGGCACACACGGCATTGGTGAGCGATGCCACACCGGAGGGCCTTCAGGCCATCTATGATCTGCTGGCAGTCGTGGACGAGCAGTTTAACAACACTTTGATGGTCTTGGGCAGACGCCAAAACGCCCTTCAAGATCTGGCGAAAGTCGCGCTGGCTTCTCCACCACAGCATCACAGCTCAACCACGCCAAAGGTGGAGATGAAACTGGAGTCGGTGCAAATACCGACCTTCGATGGCCATCTGCATAATTGCACAAGGTTCAAGCAGTTGGACCTGGGTCGGCGCCTCAACGTCACGAGGACGGTGGGGGTCTGCTTCAACTGTCTGCAGCCAGGACACAGCGCTACCGGATGCCCATCCGAAAGTTCCTGCCGCCACTGCAACGGCAGACACCACTCGCTGATCTGCAGGAGGGAGGCGGCAGCCCGACAAGAAACGCAACGTCGGCCAGCCCGACAAGAAGCACAACGCCAACCAGCCCCACAAGGAGCGGAACCTCAGCCAGACCAACCAGAAGCAGAACGCGCACAGACCCCGCCTGGTCGTTATGTGTTCACCAAGGGACGTTGGAAGTTTATTCCGGACCAGTGTCCCTCAACTATGGATTGACTCACTCAAGCGAACACTACCGTACTGCTAGCTACAGCGCTCGGCTACGCGTACGGCGCAAACTCGGAGCTCCACCTGGTTCGAGCCCTCTGCGATCCTGGATCGCAGGTAAGTTTAACAACAACCAAACTAACCAAGCAACTTCGTCTTCCCAGGAGCCGATTGGATGTAGCCGTGCAAGGCATCGGTATTTCCCGACCTACTATGGCTCAAGGCCAAGTGACGCTGTCACTTCAGTCGACGCGATCAGAGTTCCTGCTCAGCATGAAGGCCGTAGTGATACCCATGATCACTTCGGCGCTCCCCGCAGCTCATGTGGATGCAACACAGTGGCCTCACCTGGTTGGCCTTCCGCTGGCAGACAGCCACCTGGGCACTCCTGGGCCCATCGACATATTGCTGGGTGCTGATGTCTGGGGTCTCTTGGTGCAGGACGAGGTCCTTCATGGACGACCACACGAGCCCCACGCCCAACGCACACACCTTGGTTGGGTTGTCTTCGGTCCAGCTGCCCTGGTGCAAGCTGCACCACACATCCGATCGCTTCACAGCCAGGTAAGAGTCGCCTTTGGAGTCCACTCTGGAACACACTCTGGATGAGCTCGTTTGGAACTTCTGGAAGTTGGAGGAGGTACCCACAGATGAATCAAGAGAGGACGAGTGCAGCCGGCACTACTCCCAGACGCACTCCCGCACATCGGAAGGCAGATACATGGTCCAAATCCCCTTCCGACACGACGCACCAGCACTAGGTGCCTCCTACCGAGCTGCACTGCGACAATTCTACTGTCTGGAGCGGCGTCTCCAGAACAACCCAGATCTCAGAGAGAAGTACATCGCCTTCTTGGACACATGGAACGGGCTGGTCAACATGGCGACCACCCACACGGTTACTACATTCGACACCATGCGGTAACTAGCAAATTCCGTGTGGTCTTCAACGCATCTGCACAGACCACTACTGGAGTCTCACTCAATGTCGTCCAGCTGGTGGGTCCTACTATCCAAGATTCACTAATCAACATCATCCTGCGGTTCCGGCGCTACATGGTTGCGCTGACGGCTGACGTAGAGAAGATGTTCCGCCAGGTCTTGGTGGCGCATAAACATCGAGACTACCAACGGATTCTCTGGCGAGAATCACCGTCAGACGAGCTGACCGTCTTCCCCTTGACGACGGTTACCTACGGTATGGCATCCACTTCATACGCTTCTGGGCGATCCATGATGCAGTGCGCACAGGACAATCAACAGCTGATCCCAGATACAGAACCCGCCCGAGCGGCCCGAGAAACGATTGAGAAGGCCTTTTACGTGGACGACCTCCTCACCAGCTGCAACAGCAACACTAGGTGCCTCCTACCGAGCTGCACTGCGACAATTCTACTGTCTGGAGCGGCGTCTCCAGAACAACCCAGATCTCAGAGAGAAGTACATCGCCTTCTTGGACACATGGAACGGGCTGGTCAACATGGCGACCACCCACACGGTTACTTCATTCGACACCATGCGGTAACTAGCAAATTCCGTGTGGTCTTCAACGCATCTGCACAGACCACTACTGGAGTCTCACTCAATGTCGTCCAGCTGGTGGGTCCTACTATCCAAGATTCACTAATCAACATCATCCTGCGGTTCCGGCGCTACATGGTTGCGCTGACGGCTGACGTAGAGAAGATGTTCCGCCAGGTCTTGGTGGCGCATAAACATCGAGACTACCAACGGATTCTCTGGCGAGAATCACCGTCAGACGAGCTGACCGTCTTCCGCTTGACGACGGTTACCTACGGTATGGCATCCACTTCATACGCTTCTGGGCGATCCATGATGCAGTGCGCACAGGACAATCAACAGCTGATCAACAGCTGATCCCAGATACAGAACCCGCCCGAGCGGCCCGAGAAACGATTGAGAAGGCCTTTTACGTGGACGACCTCCTCACCAGCTGCAACAGCAACACTAGGTGCCTCCTACCGAGCTGCACTGCGACAATTCTACTGTCTGGAGCGGCGTATCCAGAACAACCCAGATCTCAGAGAGAAGTACATCGCCTTCTTGGACACATGGAACGGGCTGGTCAACATGGCGACCACCCACACGGTTACTACATTCGACACCATGCGGTAACTAGCAAATTCCGTGTGGTCTTCAACGCATCTGCACAGACCACTACTGGAGTCTCACTCAATGTCGTCCAGCTGGTGGGTCCTACTATCCAAGATTCACTAATCAACATCATCCTGCGGTTCCGGCGCTACATGGTTGCGCTGACGGCTGACGTAGAGAAGATGTTCCGCCAGGTCTTGGTGGCGCATAAACATCGAGACTACCAACGGATTCTCTGGCGAGAATCACCGTCAGACGAGCTGACCGTCTTCCGCTTGACGACGGTTACCTACGGTATGGCATCCACTTCATACGCTTCTGGGCGATCCATGATGCAGTGCGCACAGGACAATCAACAGCTGATCCCAGATACAGAACCCGCCCGAGCGGGCCGAGAAACGATTGAGAAGGCCTTTTACGTGGACCCTCCTCACCAGCTGCAACAGCATTTCCGAAGCAGTCGGCCTGGCTGCCGATGTCAACACTGTCCTCATGGCGGGACACTTCAAATTGCGCAAATGGAACTCCAACAGCGCACAGGTAATTTTCATGGTGACTAAAGAGACTTCCTCTTCTCCCCTTTCCACAGAGCTTGTCATAGAATGCCCAACGGCAACGGTACTTGGCTTACGTTGGGATCCAACTGCTGACGAGCTCTTCTTCTTGGTGGAAATGGAACCGCTGGGACCCTCCCCTACGAAAAGGCGGATTTTGAGCGAGGTGGAAGTGATCGGGCCCTGGGTCGGGGGCACCCATACAAATTTTGTAAAAAAAAAGTAGCCGATTGTCTTAAAATTGAATACGTGAGTGTAACTCCGACGGACAACACTTTTTGTAAAAATTTGGAAGTGATCATGCCCCGGGGTCGTGTAGCACCCATACAAAGTTTATAAAAAAATGTACCCGATTTTCTTCACATTTTATATGCATGTGTATCGATTTTATTTTACCCGATTTTCTTCAAATTTTATACACACATGTTTAGTCCCATGGACAACGCTTTTTGTGAAAATTTGGAAGCGGCCTCTGGCCAAGGGGCTTCCATTTTTAAAAATTAGCGCGATTTTTTTTAAATTTTATATACATGTGTATCTCCGATGGAAACACTTTTTGTACAAATTTTGGAGTGATCGGGTGATAAGGGGGCTCCCAAATTTTTTTTTTAAATGCTATCCGATTTTATTCAAGCTTTGCACATTATTATCAATTAGAGAATTTACACGAAAGTGGTTCGGTCAACAACCTACAAGCTACTCGACGCTCTACACGTCTGGAATGTGTGATGACGCAGCAGCTTGGAGTCACAGGCGATGGTGGTGGTGGACAGACTCGCATGGCGAGGCGAGCCTTCATGCAGCAGTCGGCTGCACAACAATTATCAGTTCTTCAGAATTCGTTCGACGGAGTAGCAGCGCTAACACACGTAGTATAGTATATTGTAAATTTGGAACTTAGTTATAATAAAATCGTTAGCCTATTTTAAGTACATACATTTTAGCCACAATAAATAGGGTTTAAAGAAAGGAACAGTACATTTGTGTTCTCATTTCCGACCACCCCCCTGACTTTCGGAAGATAAATCCCCGACATTTTGGTGCCCCCTGTGAGGTTGATTTAAATTAAATTAAATTCAGTTTAATTGGTGCTTGTGTGGACACGCTTGTCCAATGGTGTAAAATTCGTGGTTTAATTTGTGCTTTTTGTGGACACGCTTGTCCCACGGTTTCTCTTTATTGAAAGGTTTAATTTTTGCTTTGTGGACACGCTTGTCCCACGGTTCTTTATTCGGGATTAGTTTTGGCAACGCTCATTGCCTTCGCGTTTTGGTCGATAGCCCTTGGCCTTCTGCTTGGGTTACTGTGAACCGAGTTCACCAGTGAAGTGATCGATATTCGACATGGCCGATTTGAATCGACGCACTTCCGCATGCACCGCCATCAAGCGGGTGCACGACCGCATCGTCAACATGGACGTGACGGATTTGGAAGAAAACTACGCACGCTTCCTCGTGGCACACACGGCATTGGTGAGCGATGCCACACCGGAGGGCCTTCAGGCCATCTATGATCTGCTGGCAGTCGTGGACGAGCAGTTTAACAACACTTTGATGGTCTTGGGCAGACGCCAAAACGCCCTTCAAGATCTGGCGAAAGTCGCGCTGGCTTCTCCACCACAGCATCACAGCTCAACCACGCCAAAGGTGGAGATGAAACTGGAGTCGGTGCAAATACCGACCTTCGATGGCCATCTGCATAATTGCACAAGGTTCAAGCAGTTGGACCTGGGTCGGCGCCTCAACGTCACGAGGACGGTGGGGGTCTGCTTCAACTGTCTGCAGCCAGGACACAGCGCTACCGGATGCCCATCCGAAAGTTCCTGCCGCCACTGCAACGGCAGACACCACTCGCTGATCTGCAGGAGGGAGGCGGCAGCCCGACAAGAAACGCAACGTCGGCCAGCCCGACAAGAAGCACAACGCCAACCAGCCCCACAAGGAGCGGAACCTCAGCCAGACCAACCAGAAGCAGAACGCGCACAGACCCCGCCTGGTCGTTATGTGTTCACCAAGGGACGTTGGAAGTTTATTCCGGACCAGTGTCTCTCAACTATGGATTGACTCACTCAAGCGAACACTACCGTACTGCTAGCTACAGCGCTCGGCTACGCGTACGGCGCAAACTCGGAGCCCCACCTGGTTCGAGCCCTCTGCGATCCTGGATCGCAGGTAAGTTTAACAACAACCAAACTAACCAAGCAACTTCGTCTTCCCAGGAGCCGATTGGATGTAGCCGTGCAAGGCATCGGTATTTCCCGACCTACTATGGCTCAAGGCCAAGTGACGCTGTCACTTCAGTCGACGCGATCAGAGTTCCTGCTCAGCATGAAGGCCGTAGTGATACCCATGATCACTTCGGCGCTCCCCGCAGCTCATGTGGATGCAACACAGTGGCCTCACCTGGTTGGCCTTCCGCTGGCAGACAGCCACCTGGGCACTCCTGGGCCCATCGACATATTGCTGGGTGCTGATGTCTGGGGTCTCTTGGTGCAGGACGAGGTCCTTCATGGACGACCACACGAGCCCCACGCCCAACGCACACACCTTGGTTGGGTTGTCTTCGGTCCAGCTGCCCTGGTGCAAGCTGCACCACACATCCGATCGCTTCACAGCCAGGTAAGAGTTGCCTTTGGAGTCCACTCTGGAACACACTCTGGATGAGCTCGTTTGGAACTTCTGGAAGTTGGAGGAGGTACCCACAGATGAATCAAGAGAGGACGAGTGCAGCCGGCACTACTCCCAGACGTACTCCCGCACATCGGAAGGCAGATACATGGTCCAAATCCCCTTCCGACCGACGCACCAGCACTAGGTGCCTCCTACCGAGCTGCACTGCGACAATTCTACTGTCTGGAGCGGCGTCTCCAGAACAACCCAGATCTCAGAGAGAAGTACATCGCCTTCTTGGACACATGGAACGGGCTGGCGACCACCCACACGGTTACTACATTCGACACCATGCGGTAACTAGCAAATTCCGTGTGGTCTTCAACGCATCTGCACAGACCACTACTGGAGTCTCACTCAATGTCGTCCAGCTGGTGGGTCCTACTATCCAAGATTCACTAATCAACATCATCCTGCGGTTCCGGCGCTACATGGTTGCGCTGACGGCTGACGTAGAGAAGATGTTCCGCCAGGTCTTGGTGGCGCATAAACATCGAGACTACCAACGGATTCTCTGGCGAGAATCACCGTCAGACGAGCTGACCGTCTTCCGCTTGACGACGGTTACCTACGGTATGGCATCCACTTCATACGCTTCTGGGCGATCCATGATGCAGTGCGCACAGGACAATCAACAGCTGATCCCAGATACAGAACCCGCCCGAGCGGCCCGAAAAACGATTGAGAAGGCCTTTTACGTGGACGACCTCCTCACCAGCTGCAACAGCAACACTAGGTGCCTCCTACCGAGCTGCACTGCGACAATTCTACTGTCTGGAGCGGCGTCTCCAGAACAACCCAGATCTCAGAGAGAAGTACATCGCCTTCTTGGACACATGGAACGGGCTGGTCAACATGGCGACCACCCACACGGTTACTACATTCGACACCATGCGGTAACTAGCAAATTCCGTGTGGTCTTCAACGCATCTGCACAGACCACTACTGGAGTCTCACTCAATGTCGTCCAGCTGGTGGGTCCTACTATCCAAGATTCACTAATCAACATCATCCTGCGGTTCCGGCGCTACATGGTTGCGCTGACGGCTGACGTAGAGAAGATGTTCCGCCAGGTCTTGGTGGCGCATAAACATCGAGACTACCAACGGATTCTCTGGCGAAAATCACCGTCAGACGAGCTGACCGTCTTCCGCTTGACGACGGTTACCTACGGTATGGCATCCACTTCATACGCTTCTGGGCGATCCATGATGCAGTGCGCACAGGACAATCAACAGCTGATCCCAGATACAGAACCCGCCCGAGCGGCCCGAGAAACGATTGAGAAGGCCTTTTACGTGGACGACCTCCTCACCAGCTGCAACAGCATTTCCGAAGCAGTCGGCCTGGCTGCCGATGTCAACACTGTCCTCATGGCGGGACACTTCAAATTGCGCAAATGGAACTCCAACAGCGCACAGGTAATTTTCATGGTGACTAAAGAGACTTCCTCTTCTCCCCTTTCCACAGAGCTTGTCATAGAATGCCCAACGGCAACGGTACTTGGCTTACGTTGGGATCCAACTGCTGACGAGCTCTTCTTCTTGGTGGAAATGGAATCCTACGAAAAGGCGGATTTTGAGCGAGGTGGAAGTGATCGGGCCATGGGTCGGGGGCACCCATACAAATTTTGTAAAAAAAAAAGTAGCCGATTGTCTTAAAATTGAATACGTGAGTGTAACTCCGACGGACAACACTTTTTGTAAAAATTTGGAAGTGATCATGCCCCGGGGTCGTGTAGCACCCATACAAAGTTTATAAAAAAATGTACCCGATTTTCTTCACATTTTATATGCATGTGTATCGATTTTATTTTACCCGATTTTCTTCAAATTTTATACACACATGTTTAGTCCCATGGACAACGCTTTTTGTGAAAATTTGGAAGCGGCCTCTGGCCAAGGGGCTTCCATTTTTAAAAATTAGCGCGATTTTTTTTAAATTTTATATACATGTGTATCTCCGATGGAAACACTTTTTGTACAAATTTTGGAGTGATCGGGTGATAAGGGGGCTCCCAAATTTTTTTTTAAATGCTATCCGATTTTATTCAAGCTTTGCACATTATTATCAATTAGAGAATTTACACGAAAGTGGTTCGGTCAACAACCGTTGACCTTGATTCATGGCAATAAAAGTATTGCCACTAGCAATACACACATTCAATGCGGACTGCTGACGCGCCGTATTCCACACCACCAGTCGCACAAAGTCGCACTACATTCCGTCGGCATACGAGTTGTATTGCAATTACTTTGTTGCCTGCCTAATGATAACCACAATACATATTATCATTTCGATGACGACGCACACTGCGACGTTCACTGCTTGTGCGGCTCATCGTCGTCCACTCATCGTTTGGGCACTGTGGGCGGACATCCGATACCTCGCTCCGTTGCGATGTAGACTGATGGCTTTTTTGCTAATGCAAATAAATACAGCAACGCCGCGCAGCAGCAACCTTGTTAACTCTGCATACATCAGAATGTCATATCTACAGCGGATAATTATCGCAGTTGCCGGCGTAGGCACTTTTATCATCGTATACAGCTGGATAGCCAAGGCATGGGCATGGACATGGGCATGGTATCAGCTACTCGACGCTCTACACGTCTGGAATGTGTGATGACGCAGCAGCTTGGAGTCACAGGCGATGGTGGTGGTGGACGGACTCGCATGGCGAGGCGAGCCTCATGCAGCAGTCGGCTGCACAACAATTATCAGTTCTTCAGAATTCGTTCGACGGAGTAGCAGCGCTAACACACGTAGTATAGTATATTGTAAATTTGGAACTTAGTTATAATAAAATCGTTAGCCTATTTTAAGTACATACATTTTAGCCACAATATATAGGGTTTAAAGAAAGGAACAGTACATTTGTGTTCTCATTTCCGACCACCCCCCTGACTTTCGGAAGATAAATCCCCGACATTTTGGTGCCCCCTGTGAGGTTGATTTAAATTAAATTAAATTCAGTTTAATTGGTGCTTGTGTGGACACGCTTGTCCAATGGTGTAAAATTCGTGGTTTAATTTGTGCTTTTTGTGGACACGCTGGTCCCACGGTTTCTCTTTATTGAAAGGTTTAATTTTTGCTTTGTGGACACGCTTGTCCCACGGTTCTTTATTCGGGATATGTGCGCATGCGGCCACAGTCGCCTAACAGTTTATTGCTTAGTTTTGGCAACGCTCATTGCCTTCGCGTTTTGGTCGATAGCCCTTGGCCTTCTGCTTGGGTTACTGTGAACCGAGTTCACCAGCCTATTCCTACTTGTTCAGTGAAGTGATCGATATTCGACATGGCCGATTTGAATCGACGCACTTCCGCATGCACCGCCATCAAGCGGGTGCACGACCGCATCGTCAACATGGACGTGACGGATTTGGAAGAAAACTACGCACGCTTCCTCGTGGCACACACGGCATTGGTGAGCGATGCCACACCGGAGGGCCTTCAGGCCATCTATGATCTGCTGGCAGTCGTGGACGAGCAGTTTAACAACACTTTGATGGTCTTGGGCAGACGCCAAAACGCCCTTCAAGATCTGGCGAAAGTCGCGCTGGCTTCTCCACCACAGCATCACAGCTCAACCACGCCAAAGGTGGAGATGAAACTGGAGTCGGTGCAAATACCGACCTTCGATGGCCATCTGCATAATTGCACAAGGTTCAAGCAGTTGGACCTGGGTCGGCGCCTCAACGTCACGAGGACGGTGGGGGTCTGCTTCAACTGTCTGCAGCCAGGACACAGCGCTACCGGATGCCCATCCGAAAGTTCCTGCCGCCACTGCAACGGCAGACACCACTCGCTGATCTGCAGGAGGGAGGCGGCAGCCCGACAAGAAACGCAACGTCGGCCAGCCCGACAAGAAGCACAACGCCAACCAGCCCCACAAGGAGCGGAACCTCAGCCAGACCAACCAGAAGCAGAACGCGCACAGACCCCGCCTGGTCGTTATGTGTTCACCAAGGGACGTTGGAAGTTTATTCCGGACCAGTGTCTCTCAACTATGGATTGACTCACTCAAGCGAACACTACCGTACTGCTAGCTACAGCGCTCGGCTACGCGTACGGCGCAAACTCGGAGCCCCACCTGGTTCGAGCCCTCTGCGATCCTGGATCGCAGGTAAGTTTAACAACAACCAAACTAACCAAGCAACTTCGTCTTCCCAGGAGCCGATTGGATGTAGCCGTGCAAGGCATCGGTATTTCCCGACCTACTATGGCTCAAGGCCAAGTGACGCTGTCACTTCAGTCGACGCGATCAGAGTTCCTGCTCAGCATGAAGGCCGTAGTGATACCCATGATCACTTCGGCGCTCCCCGCAGCTCATGTGGATGCAACACAGTGGCCTCACCTGGTTGGCCTTCCGCTGGCAGACAGCCACCTGGGCACTCCTGGGCCCATCGACATATTGCTGGATGCTGATGTCTGGGGTCTCTTGGTGCAGGACGAGGTCCTTCATGGACGACCACACGAGCCCCACGCCCAACGCACACACCTTGGTTGGGTTGTCTTCGGTCCAGCTGCCCTGGTGCAAGCTGCACCACACATCCGAACGCTTCACAGCCAGGTAAGAGTCGCCTTTGGAGTCCACTCTGGAACACACTCTGGATGAGCTCGTTTGGAACTTCTGGAAGTTGGAGGAGGTACCCACAGATGAATCAAGAGAGGACGAGTGCAGCCGGCACTACTCCCAGACGCACTCCCGCACATCGGAAGGCAGATACATGGTCCAAATCCCCTTCCGACACGACGCACCAGCACTAGGTGCCTCCTACCGAGCTGCACTGCGACAATTCTACTGTCTGGAGCGGCGTCTCCAGAACAACCCAGATCTCAGAGAGAAGTACATCGCCTTCTTGGACACATGGAACGGGCTGGTCAACATGGCGACCACCCACACGGTTACTACATTCGACACCATGCGGTAACTAGCAAATTCCGTGTGGTCTTCAACGCATCTGCACAGACCACTACTGGAGTCTCACTCAATGTCGTCCAGCTGGTGGGTCCTACTATCCAAGATTCACTAATCAACATCATCCTGCGGTTCCGGCGCTACATGGTTGCGCTGACGGCTGACGTAGAGAAGATGTTCCGCCAGGTCTTGGTGGCGCATAAACATCGAGACTACCAACGGATTCTCTGGCGAGAATCACCGTCAGACGAGCTGACCGTCTTCCGCTTGACGACGGTTACCTACGGTATGGCATCCACTTCATACGCTTCTGGGCGATCCATGATGCAGTGCGCACAGGACAATCAACAGCTGATCCCAGATACAGAACCCGCCCGAGCGGCCCGAGAAACGATTGAGAAGGCCTTTTACGTGGACGACCTCCTCACCAGCTGCAACAGCAACACTAGGTGCCTCCTACCGAGCTGCACTGCGACAATTCTACTGTCTGGAGCGGCGTCTCCAGAACAACCCAGATCTCAGAGAGAAGTACATCGCCTTCTTGGACACATGGAACGGGCTGGTCAACATGGCGACCACCCACACGGTTACTACATTCGACACCATGCGGTAACTAGCAAATTCCGTGTGGTCTTCAACGCATCTGCACAGACCACTACTGGAGTCTCACTCAATCTCGTCCAGCTGGTGGGTCCTACTATCCAAGATTCACTAATCAACATCATCCTGCGGTTCCGGCGCTACATGGTTGCGCTGACGGCTGACGTAGAGAAGATGTTCCGCCAGGTCTTGGTGGCGCATAAACATCGAGACTACCAACGGATTCTCTGGCGAGAATCACCGTCAGACGAGCTGACCGTCTTCCGCTTGACGACGGTTACCTACGGTATGGCATCCACTTCATACGCTTCTGGGCGATCCATGATGCAGTGCGCACATTTTTAAAAATTAGCGCGATTTTTTTTAAATTTTATATACATGTGTATCTCCGATGGAAACACTTTTTGTACAAATTTTGGAGTGATCGGGTGATAAGGGGGCTCCCAAATTTTTTTTTAAATGCTATCCGATTTTATTCAAGCTTTGCACATTATTATCAATTAGAGAATTTACACGAAAGTGGTTCGGTCAACAACCGTTGACCTTGATTCATGGCAATAAAAGTATTGCCACTAGCAATACACACATTCAATGCGGACTGCTGACGCGCCGTATTCCACACCACCAGTCGCACAAAGTCGCACTACATTCCGTCGGCATACGAGTTGTATTGCAATTACTTTGTTGCCTGCCTAATGATAACCACAATACATATTATCATTTCGATGACGACGCACACTGCGACGTTCACTGCTTGTGCGGCTCATCGTCGTCCACTCATCGTTTGGGCACTGTGGGCGGACATCCGATACCTCGCTCCGTTGCGATGTAGACTGATGGCTTTTTTGCTAATGCAAATAAATACAGCAACGCCGCGCAGCAGCAACCTTGTTAACTCTGCATACATCAGAATGTCATATCTACAGCGGATAATTATCGCAGTTGCCGGCGTAGGCACTTTTATCATCGTATACAGCTGGATAGCCAAGGCATGGGCATGGTATCAGCTACTCGACGCTCTACACGTCTGGAATGTGTGATGACGCAGCATCTTGGAGTCACAGGCGATGGTGGTGGTGGACGGACTCGCATGGCGAGGCGAGCCTTCATGCAGCAGTCGGCTGCACAACAATTATCAGTTCTTCAGAATTCGTTCGACGGAGTAGCAGCGCTAACACACGTAGTATAGTATATTGTAAATTTGGAACTTAGTTATAATAAAATCGTTAGCCTATTTTAAGTTCATACATTTTAGCCACAATAAATAGGGTTTAAAGAAAGGAACAGTACATTTGTGTTCTCATTTCCGACCACCCCCCTGACTTTCGGAAGATAAATCCCCGACATTTTGGTGCCCCCTGTGAGGTTGATTTAAATTAAATTAAATTCAGTTTAATTGGTGCTTGTGTGGACACGCTTGTCCAATGGTGTAAAATTCGTGGTTTAATTTGTGCTTTTTGTGGACACGCTGGTCCCACGGTTTCTCTTTATTGAAAGGTTTAATTTTTGCTTTGTGGACACGCTTGTCCCACGGTTCTTTATTCGGGATATGTGCGCATGCGGCCACAGTCGCCTAACAGTTTATTGCTTAGTTTTGGCAACGCTCATTGCCTTCGCGTTTTGGTCGATAGCCCTTGGCCTTCTGCTTGGGTTACTGTGAACCGAGTTCACCAGCCTATTCCTACTTGTTCAGTGAAGTGATCGATATTCGACATGGCCGATTTGAATCGACGCACTTCCGCATGCACCGCCATCAAGCGGGTGCACGACCGCATCGTCAACATGGACGTGACGGATTTGGAAGAAAACTACGCACGCTTCCTCGTGGCACACACGGCATTGGTGAGCGATGCCACACCGGAGGGCCTTCAGGCCATCTATGATCTGCTGGCAGTCGTGGACGAGCAGTTTCACAGCTCAACCACGCCAAAGGTGGAGATGAAACTGGAGTCGGTGCAAATACCGACCTTCGATGGCCATCTGCATAATTGCACAAGGTTCAAGCAGTTGGACCTGGGTCGGCGCCTCAACGTCACGAGGACGGTGGGGTCTGCTTCAACTGTCTGCAGCCAGGACACAGCGCTACCGGATGCCCATCCGAAAGTTCCTGCCGCCACTGCAACGGCAGACACCACTCGCTGATCTGCAGGAGGGAGGCGGCAGCCCGACAAGAAACGCAACGTCGGCCAGCCCGACAAGAAGCACAACGCCAACCAGCCCCACAAGGAGCGGAACCTCAGCCAGACCAACCAGAAGCAGGACGCGCACAGACCCCGCCTGGTCGTTATGTGTTCACCAAGGGACGTTGGAAGTTTATTCCGGACCAGTGTCCCTCAACTATGGATTGACTCACTCAAGCGAACACTACCGTACTGCTAGCTACAGCGCTCGGCTACGCGTACGGCGCAAACTCGGAGCCCCACCTGGTTCGAGCCCTCTGCGATCCTGGATCGCAGGTAAGTTTAACAACAACCAAACTAACCAAGCAACTTCGTCTTCCCAGGAGCCGATTGGATGTAGCCGTGCAAGGCATCGGTATTTCCCGACCTACTATGGCTCAAGGCCAAGTGACGCTGTCACTTCAGTCGACGCGATCAGAGTTTCTGCTCAGCATGAAGGCCGTAGTGATACCCATGATCACTTCGGCGCTCCCCGCAGCTCATGTGGATGCAACACAGTGGCCTCACCTGGTTGGCCTTCCGCTGGCAGACAGCCACCTGGGCACTCCTGGGCCCATCGACATATTGCTGGGTGCTGATGTCTGGGGTCTCTTGGTGCAGGACGAGGTCCTTCATGGACGACCACACGAGCCCCACGCCCAACGCACACACCTTGGTTGGGTTGTCTTCGGTCCAGCTGCCCTGGTGCAAGCTGCACCACCCATCCGATCGCTTCACAGCCAGGTAAGAGTCGCCTTTGGAGTCCACTCTGGTACACACTCTGGATGAGCTCGTTTGGAACTTCTGGAAGTTGGAGGAGGTACCCACAGATGAATCAAGAGAGAACGAGTGCAGCCGGCACTACTCCCAGACGCACTCCCGCACATCGGAAGGCAAATACATGGTCCAAATCCCCTTCCGACACGACGCACCAGCACTTGGTGCCTCCTACCGAGCTGCACTGCGACAATTCTACTGTCTGGAGCGGCGTCTCCAGAACAACCCAGATCTCAGAGAGAAGTACATCGCCTTCTTGGACACATGGAACGGGCTGGTCAACATGGCGACCACCCACACGGTTACTACATTCGACACCATGCGGTAACTAGCAAATTCCGTGTGGTCTTCAACGCATCTGCACAGACCACTACTGGAGTCTCACTCAATGTCGTCCAGCTGGTGGGTCCTACTATCCAAGATTCACTAATCAACATCATCCTGCGGTTCCGGCGCTACATGGTTGCGCTGACGGCTGACGTAGAGAGGATGTTTCGCCATGTCTTGGTGGCGCATAAACATCGAGACTACCAACGGATTCTCTGGCGAGAATCACCGTCAGACGAGCTGACCGTCTTCCGCTTGACGACGGTTACCTACGGTATGGCATCCACTTCATACGCTTCAGGGCGATCCATGATGCAGTGCGCACAGGACAATCAACAGCTGATCCCAGATACAGAACGCGCCCGAGCGTCCCGAGAAACGATTGAGAAGGCCTTTTACGTGGACGACCTCCTCACCAGCTGCAACAGCATTTCCGAAGCAGTCGGCCTGGTTGCCGATGTCAACACTGTCCTCATGGCGGGACACTTCAAATTGCGCAAATGGAACTCCAACAGCGCACAGGTAATTTTCATGGTGACTAAAGAGACTTCCTCTTCTCCCCTTTCCACAGAGCTTGTCATAGAATGCCCAACGGCAACGGTACTTGGCTTACGTTGGGATCCAACTGCTGATGAGCTCTTCTTCTTGGTGGAAATGGAACCGCTGGGACCCTCCCCTACGAAAAGGCGGATTTTGAGCGAGGTGGAAGTGATCGGGCCCTGGGTCGGGGGCACCCATACAAATTTTGTAAAAAAAAAAGTAGCCGATTGTCTTAAAATTGAATACGTGAGTGTAACTCCGACGGACAACACTTTTTGTAAAAATTTGGAAGTGATCATTCCCCGGGGTCGTGTAGCACCCATACAAAGTTTATAAAAAAATGTACCCGATTTTCTTCAAATTTTATATGCATGTGTATCGATTTTATTTTACCCGATTTTCTTCAAATGTTATACACACATGTTTAGTCCCATGGACAACGCTTTTTGTGAAAATTTGGAAGCGGCCTCTGGCCAAGGGGCTTCCATTTTTAAAAATTAGCGCGATTTTTTTTAAATTTTATATACATGTGTATCTCCGATGGAAACACTTTTTGTACAAATTTTGGAGTGATCGGGTGATAAGGGGGCTCCCAAATTTTTTTTTTAAATGCTATCCGATTTTATTCAAGCTTTGCACATTATTATCAATAAGAGAATTTCAACGAAAGTGGTTCGGTCAACAACCGTTGACCTTGATTCATGGCAATAAAAGTATTGCCACTAGCAATACACACATTCAATGCGGACTGCTGACGCGCCGTATTCCACACCACCAGTCGCACAAAGTCGCACTACATTCCGTCGGCATACGAGTTGTATTGCAATTACTTTGTTGCCTGCCTAATGATAACCACAATACATATTATCATTTCGCTGACGACGCACACTGCGACGTTCACTGCTTGTGCGGCTCATCGTCGTCCACTCATCGACTGGGCACTGTGGGCGGACATCCGATACCTCGCTCCGTTGCGATGTAGACTGATGGCTTTTTTGCTAATGCAAATAAATACAGCAACGCCGCGCAGCAGCAACCTTGTTAACTCTGCATACATCAGAATGTCATATCTACAGCGGATAATTATCGCAGTTGCCGGCGTAGGCACTTTTATCATCGTATACAGCTGGATAGCCAAGGCATGGGCATGGGCATGGTATCAGCTACTCGACGCTCTACACGTCTGGAATGTGTGATGACGCAGCAGCTTGGTGTCACAGGCGATGGTGGTGGTGGACGGACTCGCATGGCGAGGCGAGCCTTCATGCAGCAGTCGGCTGCACAACAATTATCAGTTCTTCAGAATTCGTTCGACGGAGTAGCAGCGCTAACACACGTAGTATAGTATATTGTAAATTTGGAACTTAGTTATAATAAAATCGTTAGCCTATTTTAAGTACATACATTTTAGCCACAATAAATAGGGTTTAAAGAAAGGAACAGTACATTTGTGTTCTCATTTCCGACCACCCCCCTGACTTTCGGAAGATAAATCCCCGACATTTTGGTGCCCCCTGTGAGGTTGATTTAAATTAAATTAAATTCAGTTTAATTGGTGCTTGTGTGGACACGCTTGTCCAATGGTGTAAAATTCGTGGTTTAATTTGTACTTTTTGTGGACACGCTGGTCCCACGGTTTCTCTTTATTGAAAGGTTTAATTTTTGCTTTGTGGACACGCTTGTCCCACGGTTCTTTATTCGGGATATGTGCGCATGCGGCCACAGTCGCCTAACAGTTTATTGCTTAGTTTTGGCAACGCTCATTGCCTTCGCGTTTTGGTCGATAGCCCTTGGCCTTCTGCTTGGGTTACTGTGAACCGAGTTCACCAGCCTATTCCTACTTGTTCAGTGAAGTGATCGATATTCGACATGGCCGATTTGAATCGACGCACTTCCGCATGCACCGCCATCAAGCGGGTGCACGACCGCATCGTCAACATGGACGTGACGGATTTGGAAGCAAACTACGCACGCTTCCTCGTGGCACACACGGCATTGGTGAGCGATGCCACACCGGAGGGCCTTCAGGCCATCTATGATCTGCTGGCAGTCGTGGACGAGCAGTTTAACAACACTTTGATGGTCTTGGGCAGACGCCAAAACGCCCTTCAAGATCTGGCGAAAGTCGCGCTGGCTTCTCCACCACAGCATCACAGCTCAACCACGCCAAAGGTGGAGATGAAACTGGAGTCGGTGCAAATACCGACCTTCGATGGCCATCTGCATAATTGCACAAGGTTCAAGCAGTTGGACCTGGGTCGGCGCCTCAACGTCACGAGGACGGTGGGGGTCTGCTTCAACTGTCTGCAGCCAGGACACAGCGCTACCGGATGCCCATCCGAAAGTTCCTGCCGCCACTGCAACGGCAGACACCACTCGCTGATCTGCAGGAGGGAGGCGGCAGCCCGACAAGAAACGCAACGTCGGCCAGCCCGACAAGAAGCACAACGCCAACCAGCCCCACAAGGAGCGGAACCTCAGCCAGACCAACCAGAAGCAGAACGCGCACAGACCCCGCCTGGTCGTTATGTGTTCACCAAGGGACGTTGGAAGTTTATTCCGGACCAGTGTCTCTCAACTATGGATTGACTCACTCAAGCGAACACTACCGTACTGCTAGCTACAGCGCTCGGCTACGCGTACGGCGCAAACTCGGAGCCCCACCTGGTTCGAGCCCTCTGCGATCCTGGATCGCAGGTAAGTTTAACAACAACCAAACTAACCAAGCAACTTCGTCTTCCCAGGAGCCGATTGGATGTAGCCGTGCAAGGCATCGGTATTTCCCGACCTACTATGGCTCAAGGCCAAGTGACGCTGTCACTTCAGTCGACGCGATCAGAGTTCCTGCTCAGCATGAAGGCCGTAGTGATACCCATGATCACTTCGGCGCTCCCCGCAGCTCATGTGGATGCAACACAGTGGCCTCACCTGGTTGGCCTTCCGCTGGCAGACAGCCACCTGGGCACTCCTGGGCCCATCGACATATTGCTGGATGCTGATGTCTGGGGTCTCTTGGTGCAGGACGAGGTCCTTCATGGACGACCACACGAGCCCCACGCCCAACGCACACACCTTGGTTGGGTTGTCTTCGGTCCAGCTGCCCTGGTGCAAGCTGCACCACACATCCGATCGCTTCACAGCCAGGTAAGAGTCGCCTTTGGAGTCCACTCTGGAACACACTCTGGATGAGCTCGTTTGGAACTTCTGGAAGTTGGAGGAGGTACCCACAGATGAATCAAGAGAGGACGAGTGCAGCCGGCACTACTCCCAGACGCACTCCCGCACATCGGAAGGCAGATACATGGTCCAAATCCCCTTCCGACACGACGCACCAGCACTAGGTGCCTCCTACCGAGCTGCACTGCGACAATTCTACTGTCTGGAGCGGCGTCTCCAGAACAACCCAGATCTCAGAGAGAAGTACATCGCCTTCATGGACACATGGAACGGGCTGGTCAACATGGCGACCACCCACACGGTTACTACATTCGACACCATGCGGTAACTAGCAAATTCCGTGTGGTCTTCAACGCATCTGCACAGACCACTACTGGAGTCTCACTCAATGTCGTCCAGCTGGTGGGTCCTACTATCCAAGATTCACTAATCAACATCATCCTGCGGTTCCGGCGCTACATGGTTGCGCTGACGGCTGACGTAGAGAAGATGTTCCGCCAGGTCTTGGTGGCGCATAAACATCGAGACTACCAACGGATTCTCTGGCGAAAATCACCGTCAGACGAGCTGACCGTCTTCCGCTTGACGACGGTTACCTACGGTATGGCATCCACTTCATACGCTTCTGGGCGATCCATGATGCAGTGCGCACAGGACAATCAACAGCTGATCCCAGATACAGAACCCGCCCGAGCGGCCCGAGAAACGATTGAGAAGGCCTTTTACGTGGACGACCTCCTCACCAGCTGCAACAGCATTTCCGAAGCAGTCGGCCTGGCTGCCGATGTCAACACTGTCCTCATGGCGGGACACTTCAAATTGCGCAAATGGAACTCCAACAGCGCACAGGTAATTTTCATGGTGACTAAAGAGACTTCCTCTTCTCCCCTTTCCACAGAGCTTGTCATAGAATGCCCAACGGCAACGGTACTTGGCTTACGTTGGGATCCAACTGCTGACGAGCTCTTTTTCTTGGTGGAAATGCAACCGCTGGGACCCTCCCCTACGAAAAGGCGGATTTTGAGCGAGGTGGAAGTGATCGGGCCCTGGGTCGGGGGCACCCATACAAATTTTGTAAAAAAAAAAAGTAGCCGATTGTCTTAAAATTGAATACGTGAGTGTAACTCCGACGGACAACACTTTTTGTAAAAACTTGGAAGTGATCATGCCCCGGGGTCGTGTAGCACCCATACAAAGTTTATAAAAAAATGTACCCGATTTTCTTCAAATTTTATATGCATGTGTATCGATTTTATTTTACCCGATTTTCTTCAAATGTTATACACACATGTTTAGTCCCATGGACAACGCTTTTTGTGAAAATTTGGAAGCGGCCTCTGGCCAAGGGGCTTCCATTTTTAAAAATTAGCGCGATTTTTTTTAATTTCAACGAAAGTGGTTCGGTCAACAACCGTTGACCTTGATTCATGGCAATTAAAAGTATTGCCACTAGCAATACACACATTCAATGCGGACTGCTGACGCGCCGTATTCCACACCACCAGTCGCACAAAGTCGCACTACATTCCGTCGGCATACGAGTTGTATTGCAATTACTTTGTTGCCTGCCTAATGATAACCACAATACATATTATCATTTCGCTGACGACGCACACTGCGACGTTCACTGCTTGTGCGGCTCATCGTCGTCCACTCATCGACTGGGCACAGTGGGCGGACATCCGATACCTCGCTCCGTTGCGATGTAGACTGATGGCTTTTTTGCTAATGCAAATAAATACAGCAACGCCGCGCAGCAGCAACCTTGTTAACTCTGCATACATCAGAATGTCATATCTACAGCGGATAATTATCGCAGTTGCCGGCGTAGGCACTTTTATCATCGTATACAGATGGATAGCCAAGGCATGGGCATGGGCATAGTATCAGCTACTCGACGCTCTACACGTCTGGAATGTGTGATGACGCAGCATCTTGGAGTCACAGGCGATGGTGGTGGTGGACGGACTCGCATGGCGAGGCGAGCCTTCATGCAGCAGTCGGCTGCACAACAATTATCAGTTCTTCAGAATTCGTTCGACGGAGTAGCAGCGCTAACACACGTAGTATAGTATATTGTAAATTTGGAACTTAGTTATAATAAAATCGTTAGCCTATTTTAAGTATATACATTTTAGCCACAATAAATAGGGTTTAAAGAAAGGAACAGTACATTTGTGTTCTCATTTCCGACCACCCCCCTGACTTTCGGAAGATAAATCCCCGACATTTTGGTGCCCCCTGTGAGGTTGATTTAAATTAAATTAAATTCAGTTTAATTGGTGCTTGTGTGGACACGCTTGTCCAATGGTGTAAAATTCGTGATTTAATTTGTGCTTTTTGTGGACACGCTGGTCCAACGGTTTCTCTTTATTGAAAGGTTTAATTTGTGCTTTGTGGACACGCTTGTCCCACGGCTCTTTATTCGGGATATGTGCGCATGCGGCCACAGTCGCCTAACAGTTTATTGCTTAGTTTTGGCAACGCTCATTGCCTTCGCGTTTTGGTCGATAGCCCTTGGCCTTCTGCTTGGGTTACTGTGAACCGAGTTCACCAGCCTATTCCTACTTGTTCAGTGAAGTGATCGATATTCGACATGGCCGATTTGAATCGACGCACTTCCGCATGCACCGCCATCAAGCGGGTGCACGACCGCATCGTCAACATGGACGTGACGGAGCAAACTACGCACGCTTCCTCGTGGCACACACGGCATTGGTGAGCGATGCCACACCGGAGGGCCTTCAGGCCATCTATGATCTGCTGGCAGTCGTGGACGAGCAGTTTAACAACACTTTGATGGTCTTGGGCAGACGCCAAAATGCCCTTCAAGATCTGGCGAAAGTCGCGCCGGCTTCTTCACCACAGCATCACAGCTCAACCACGCCAAATGTGTAGATGAAACTGGAGTCGGTGCAAATACCGACCTTCGATGGCCATCTGCATAATTGCACAAGGTTCAAGCAGTTGGACCTGGGTCGGCGCCTCAACGTCACGAGGACGGTGGGGGTCTGCTTCAACTGTCTGCAGCCAGGACACAGCGCTACCGGATGCCCATCCGAAAGTTCCTGCCGCCACTGCAACGGCAGACACCACTCGCTGATCTGCAGGCAGCCCGACAAGAAGCACAACGCCAACCAGCCCCACAAGGAGCGGAACCTCAGCCAGACCAACCAGAAGCAGTACGCGCACAGACCCCGCCTGGTCGTTATGTGTTCACCAAGGGACGTTGGAAGTTTATTCCGGACCAGTGTCCCTCAACTATGGATTGACTCACTCAAGCGAACACTACCGTACTGCTAGCTACGGCGCTCGGCTACGCGTACGGCGCAAACTCGGAGCCCCACCTGGTTCGAGCCCTCTGCGATCCTGGATCGCAGGTAAGTTTAACAACAACCAAACTAACCAAGCAACTTCGTCTTCCCAGGAGCCGATTGGATGTAGCCGTGCAAGGCATCGGTATTTCCCGACCTACTATGGCTCAAGGCCAAGTGACGCTGTCACTTCAGTCGACGCGATCAGAGTTTCTGCTCAGCATGAAGGCCGTAGTGATACCCATGATCACTTCGGCGCTCCCCGCAGCTCATGTGGATGCAACACAGTGGCCTCACCTGGTTGGCCTTCCGCTGGCAGACAGCCACCTGGGCACTCCTGGGCCCATCGACATATTGCTGGGTGCTGATGTCTGGGGTCTCTTGGTGCAGGACGAGGTCCTTCATGGACGACCACACGAGCCCAACGCACACACCTTGGTTGGGTTGTCTTCGGTCCAGCTGCCCTGGTGCAAGCTGCACCACCCATCCGATCGCTTCACAGCCAGGTAAGAGTCGCCTTTGGAGTCCACTCTGGAACACACTCTGGATGAGCTCGTTTGGAACTTCTGGAAGTTGGAGGAGGTACCCACAGATGAATCAAGAGAGGACGAGTGCAGCCGGCACTACTCCCAGACGCACTCCCGCACATCGGAAGGCAGATACATGGTCCAAATCCCCTTCCGACACGACGCACCAGCACTAGGTGCCTCCTACCGAGCTGCACTGCGACAATTCTACTGTCTGGAGCGGCGTCTCCAGAACAACCCAGATCTCAGAGAGAAGTAAATCGCCTTCTTGGACACATGGAACGGGCTGGTCAACATGACGACCACCCACACGGTTACTACATTCGACACCATGCGGTAACTAACAAATTCCGTGTGGTCTTCAACGCATCTGCACAGACCACTACTGGAGTCTCACTCAATGTCGTCCAGCTGGTGGGTCCTACTACCCAAGATTCACTAATCAACATCATCCTGCGGTTCCGGCGCTACATGGTTGCGCTGACGGCTGGCGTAGAGAAGATGTTCCGCCAGGTCTTGGTGGCGCATAAACATCGAGACTACCAACGGATTCTCTGGCGAGAATCACCGTCAGACGAGCTGACCGTCTTCCGCTTGACGACGGTTACCTACGGTATGGCATCCACTTCATACGCTTCTGGGCGATCCATGATGCAGTGCGCACAGGACAATCAACAGCTGATCCCAGATACAGAACGCGCCCGAGCGGCCCGAGAAACGATTGAGGAAGGCCTTTTACGTGGACGACCTCCTCACCAGCTGCAACAGCATTTGCGAAGCAGTCGGCCTGGCTGCCGATGTCAACACTGTCCTCATGGCGGGACACTTCAAATTGCGCAAATGGAACTCCAACAGCGCACAGGTAATTTTCATGGTGACTAAAGAGACTTCCTCTTCTCCCCTTTCCACAGAGCTTGTCATAGAATGCCCAACGGCAACGGTACTTGGCTTACGTTGGGATCCAACTGCTGACGAGCTCTTCTTCTTGGTGGAAATATAACCGCTGGGACCCTCCCCTACGAAAAGGCGGATTTTGAGCGAGGTGGAAGTGATCGGGCCCTGGGTCGGGGGCACCCATACAAATTTTGTAAAAAAAAGTAGCCGATTGTCTTAAAATTGAATACGTGAGTGTAACTCCGACGGACAACACTTTTTGTAAAAATTTGGAAGTGATCATGCCCCGGGGTCGTGTAGCACCCATACAAAGTTTATAAAAATATGTACCCGATTTTCTTCAAATTTTATATGCATGTGTATCGATTTTATTTTACCCGATTTTCTTCAAATTTTATACACACATGTTTAGTCCCATGGACAACGCTTTTTGTGAAAATTTGGAAGCGGCCTCTGGCCAAGGGGCTTCCATTTTTAAAAATTAGCGCGATTTTTTTTTAAATTTTATATACATGTGTATCTCCGATGGAAACACTTTTTGTACAAATTTTAGAGTGATCGGGTGATAAGGGGGCTCCCAAATTTTTTTTTAAATGCTATCCGATTTTATTCAAGCTTTGCACATTATTATCAATTAGAGAATTTACACGAAAGTGGTTCGGTCAACAACCGTTGACCTTGATTCATGGCAATAAAAGTATTGCCACTAGCAATACACACATTCAATGCGGACTGCTGACGCGCCGTATTCCACACCACCAGTCGCACAAAGTCGCACTACATTCCGTCGGCATACGAGTTGTATTGCAATTACTTTGTTGCCTGCCTAATGATAACCACAATACATATTATCATTTTGCTGACGACGCACACTGCGACGTTCACTGCTTGTGCGGCTCATCGTCGTCCACTCATCGACTGGGCACTGTGGGCGGACATCCGATACCTCGCTCCGTTGCGATGTAGACTGATGGCTTTTTTGCTAATGCAAATAAATACAGCAACGCCGCGCAGCAGCAACCTTGTTAACTCTGCATACATCAGAATGTCATATCTACAGCGGATAATTATCACAGTTGCCGGCGTAGGCACTTTTATCATCGTATACAGCTGGATAGCCAAGGCATGGGCATGGTATCAGCTACTCGACGCTCTACACGTCTGGAATGTGTGATGACGCAGCATCTTGGAGTCACAGGCGATGGTGGTGGTGGACGGACTCGCATGGCGAGGCGAGCCTTCATGCAGCAGTCGGCTGCACAACAATTATCAGTTCTTCAGAATTCGTTCGACGGAGTAGCAGCGCTAACACACGTAGTATAGTATATTGTAAATTTGGAACTTAGTTATAATAAAATCGTTAGCCTATTTTAAGTTCATACATTTTAGCCACAATAAATAGGGTTTAAAGAAAGGAACAGTACATTTGTGTTCTCATTTCCGACCACCCCCCTGACTTTCGGAAGATAAATCCCCGACATTTTGGTGCCCCCTGTGAGGTTGATTTAAATTAAATTAAATTCAGTTTAATTGGTGCTTGTGTGGACACGCTTGTCCAATGGTGTAAAATTCGTGGTTTAATTTGTGCTTTTTGTGGACACGCTGGTCCCACGGTTTCTCTTTATTAAAAGGTTTAATTTGTGCTTCGTGGACACGCTTGTCCCACGGTTCTTTATTCGGGATATGTGCGCATGCGGCCACAGTCGCCTAACAGTTTATTGCTTAGTTTTGGCAACGCTCATTGCCTTCGCGTTTTGGTCGATAGCCCTTGGCCTTCTGCTTGGGTTACTGTGAACCGAGTTCACCAGCCTATTCCTACTTGTTCAGTGAAGTGATCGATATTCGACATGGCCGATTTGAATCGACGCACTTCCGCATGCACCGCCATCAAGCGGGTGCACGACCGCATCGTCAACATGGACGTGACGGATTTGGAAGCTGTAAAGGTATGTTTACTCGTCGTGTAATGGTAAGACTGACGATGTAAAGTTGTAATGTAAAAACTAAGTCGTTGGACAAACTATGTTGGTGTGGTTTCGCTAAGCAGTAAGCTGCAACCAGCGGCTTTGCAAAGTAGGATCAGAATCCACTGCAAGGCGTGTGAGAAGTAAAAGATACGCTCTTTTCGGGTGTATGTTTAACTCTGTGTTTATTCTGTAAAATCTACTTCTTTTATACTAATTCTAACAATGTAAATTTCTTATCTACTAATAGAAAATATGTATGTAACTAATGCAGTGCATCGTCATCGATGCACTTGAAATAGTTTCGTTATGTACAATAGTGTGCTCATTATTGATGCACTTGAAATGCTAATGCTATAGTAGGGCACGATGCAAATGCTCTACTTGTTGTGTATGAATCATAGTGCACCGTGTCGGTGCTTGCCGAACACGTGTGCTTTGTTTATGTTGTGATGTAATTTATTGTTTTGTGAATGTTACTGATTGTGTGTGGTGTTTGTATTGACATTTGGTTTGTGTTTATTTGGGTGGTGTGTATCAATTGTGGATATACACTACACCCTTACCCTTTGAAAAAAAAAAAATTTTGTTTTGTATATAAAAAAAAATTTTTTGTGTAGGATTTTTGATGATTTTTTTTTGTTTAAGTAATGTTGAAAAATGCGTTAAATTTAATTATATGAATTGGTAGTTAGCTTAATCTAGGTTGGTATAATTTTAATTGATTATTATGTAATACGGTTTTATGCCGTTTTGGTTTATACTAGTATTTACACCTTGTTTATCTACTACTGTGTATGGTCCTTTGTATGGACTTTGGTTTTTCCTCCTATTTTCTACTTTTACTAATACTAGGTCTCCTATATTTATGTTTAATTTGTTAGTATTACTGTCTAAAGTTCTTTTCATTTTTACCTTAGTTGTTAGGTCTTTTGCACGGTTTAGTGCTGTATTGAGTCTGACTCTTAGCTCGTTTGAATAATCGTCTAAATTGTATATTTTGTTGTCGTTTTTGTATTTATCTGAGGGTAGTCTTGCTAGTTTACCGTAGATAAGTTCATATGGCGTGTAGCCTGTGTCTATGTGTGGAGTTGTGCTGTATGCGAATGTAAAGTATGGTACCCATTTGTCCCATTCATTGTCGTTGACAAAAGTCAAAAGAAATTCGTTAAGTACTCTATGGTTACGTTCGAGTGCTCCTATAGTTTGGTGATGGTATGGTGTGGAAAATGTTTGTTTTATTTCTAGTAGTGAACAAATATTTCTTAGTAGTTCGTTAATGAATTCTGTCCCGTTGTCTGATTTGAGTACCTTAAAATGTCCATATTTTAAAATAAATTGTTCGACTATTGTTTTTGCTGTTGATGTCGCGTCTTTTGAGGTCATAGGGTGTGCAACTACGAATTTTGTCAGTTCGCATTGCATTGTCAGAATGTATCTGAATTCATTTGAGATTCTCAATGGTCCTACTGTGTCTATTGATACTACTTCGAAACTGGTGTTGGGAGTGTCTGTTACTGTTAGTGGTTCTTTTGTATGCTTTGTCTGTTTGTTTCTAGCACAGAGGTCGCAATTAGTTATGAATTTCTTAACCATTTGGGCCAAATTTTTCCAGTTATATCTTTGTTTAAGTTTGATGATTGTTTTTCTGACTCCGAGATGTCCGCCATGTGTTGAATTATGAAATTCGTCAATTAGTTTGTATTTTGTTAAATCGTCGTTTATTTGTTTGGGGGCGATATATATTAATATTTTTAGTTGAGGATTCCTGTTATTTATTTTTATATTTGCATATGCTTTCATTAGTTCTTCTTTTGTGTACACTTTAAATATATTATCATCGTATATCCGCTAGGTTTTTAATATTTTCTTTTTCCATTCTTTGTGCAAGCTTTCTCAGAGTCGAATCTGGATTCGCTGATTTATCGCTGCAACTTACGTGTACATAGTTATTTTCAATATTTATTCTGCAGTTTTTTACATTTTTGTCGACATTGAATTTTAATTTCTTCATATTCCTTATTTCATTAATGGATGTGCATTCCCACATTTGAAGTTGATCAGGCTTCTGTTGAGAGCTGCATTTCTCCGTAATATCCTCTTTCTTATTGTTTTTGGTCATTCCCCTTGTAATTATTAACGTTTTCTTGGCTTTTTCATCTATTTTATGCGGTATCATCTCCTTTAATATATCTGAGTCTAATTGTATTCGCGATAATGCATCTGCGTTTGTGTTTAATTTTCCTTGTTTGTAGATTATTTCAAAATCATAGTCACATAGGTCTAATCGTATTCTTGTCATCTTTGACGATGGATTGCTGTGGGTAAATAGAGACACTAGTGGTCTATGGTCCGTGACTACTGTGAATTTTCTTCCGTAGAGATAAGGTTTAAAAAAATGTATACTCCAGTGTATTGCTAGTAGTTCTTTTTCTATGACTGGCTTGTTTAGGTCGTGTTTTTGCAGTGATTTACTTGCGTATGATATTGGTAAGTCATTACCAATCTCACCTTGCGAGAGTACTGCACCTAAAGCGAAATTTGAAGCGTCAGTCGTTAATATGAATGGTTTGTCAAAATCAGGGTATTGCAATATTGGTGGGCTGATTAGTTTTTCTTTCAGTGTTTCAAAGGCATTCTGGCAGTTTGTTGTCCATTCAAATTTAGTGTTTTTCTTCAATAGGGAATTTAAATCTTTGGCTATATCTGCGAAGTTTGGTATGAATCGTCTGTAGTAGTTGCAGAATGCAACGAATCGTTTGACGTCGTCTGTGGTCTTTGGTGTCGGATAATCTATAATCGTTTTAAATTTTGCAGGGTCAGTCTTAACTCCGTCTTTAGTTATTAAATGTCCTAGGTATACTACTTCTGGACGTAGGAAACAACACTTTTCTGCATTGAGTTTCAGATTATAGTGTTTTAAACGGTCTAAAACTTTGATTAGATTTTGGTTGTGGTGGTCTAAACTACATCCGTAGATGATAATGTCATCTACGTATAAAAATGCTTCAGTTTCAAGTCCAGCTAATGCTATGGTGAGCATTCTTTGGAAACTATTTGAGGATATTTTTAGTCCAAAAGGTAGACGTTTGAATTGATAGTGTCCGTTTGGTGTCGAAAATGCTGTCAATGGTCTTGAGTCTTTTTCTAATCCTATCTGGTGGAAGGAGCTTGTCATGTCGAGCGTTGAGAACCATTTAGCTCTCCCTAGCTTGTCTAAGATGTCGTATAAACGTGTTAATGGAAATTTGTCATTAACGATTTTGTCGTTGAGTTTCCTATAGTCGACAACTACTCTCCATTTGTTTTTGTCCGTTGTATTCTTTTTTGGTACGAGTAATAGTGGAGCATTGTAAGGGCTAAATGAGTGTTCTATTATATCGTCTTCGAACATTTTATTTACTTGATTTTTTATGACTTCCATGTTTGCGTGTGGTAGTCTGTAGTTTTTTATGTATACCGGTGTGTTGTCGTTTGTGGATATTTTTTGTGTGTAAAAATTGTTTGTTGTCAGATGGTCGTTTTCTAAATGAAATACTTCTTGGTATTGTTCTAAAATTTTTAGAAGTGTGTTTTTTGAATGTTCGTCTTTGCAGTCTATGTTTAGATGTTTTTTAACCTTTTTGAAACGTTTGTTGTCATGGGGTTTGTGTTCACTGAAGTTTAGTATGTCGTAGTCTTTTAGTGGTTTTGTCTCTAATTTGATGTTTTTTAATATTACTTCTGAGTTGGTTGCGTTTAGAATTCTGATGTGTGTCATACCCGTTTTGGGTGCAATTGAGTTGCTTAAATAAACACCATCAGTTAATTCTTTGTTTAATATTACTCTGTCTTCGTTTATTTGTAGCTTAATTGGTTATATTATTTGTGTCCGTGGTGGTACTGTTATTGTCAGAGTCCGCAATATTTTTGAATACATTGGTAGTGTTGTAATTGTTTCATTTACTATTATTGATATAGTAAACGTCTCATAGTCGATTTTGCAGAAAAATCTTTTGAGAAAATCTCTACCAAGTATGCCGTCTGTTTCAATTGGGAAATTGTTTTTTACCAATTGGAAATCGTGATTACAGTATGTGTCGCCTATTAGCAGATCGAGTTCTATTATGCCTAAAGAAAATGTCTCCTCTTTTGTTATTCCTGTTAGTTTGCAATTTTCTTCCGGGTAGAATGGTTCATTTTCAACCTTGTTTGAAACCTTGAAAATTGATATGTCGGCGCCAGTGTCTATTAAAAATGACATTTCTTTGTCTTTGCTTTTTAGTGTGATGTAATTTGTATTGCAATCCGAGATTTTGAAAATTTTTATTGGTGGCCTTGTGGAGAAAACACGTGCTCCGTGGCTTGCTCGTTTCCCTGGTAGTTGTTCATAGTGTCATTGTTTCCTTCATTGTGTAGTGTTCGTATGTAGTGATTAGGTCGTTCGTTGAAATTTGACCTTCTGCTTTGTTGATTTTGATTGTGATTATTATTTTGCCTGTATGTTTGCCTGTTATGGTTGAAGTTGTTGTTAGGTTGTCTATAGCCGTAATTATTTCGTACGTTTGGTTGCCTATAAGTGTTATTGTATCTGTTATTTTGTGGCGGAAAATATTTGTTTGGTGACCTTCGAATGTTGTCGTAGGTTCTGGTGTAGTTTTGTCTGTTTGGTTGTGTCGGTCTATTTTTGTTGAAATGCATAATGCTGTTCGTATGCTCCTTTTCGATTTCTAAAGCAAGGTTAATTGCTTCAGTGAATGTTTTTGGTTGAGCGGCAAATATGGTTGATTTTAGCTCATCTTTCAACCCATTCTTGAATATATTTAAAGCATATGTATCGTTCATTTTCGTTACTATAGATTTTTCGGTTTGATTTGTGGTACCGAGATCGTCAATTTGTAGTTTGTTTAAGTCTGTAATAAGGTTAGTTATTCTGTCCTTATATGCTGTGACAGAAAAATTTCTTTGTGTAATTTGTGTTAGTGATGTATGTATATGGGGTATAGTTGTTGATGATTTATATTTATTCCTTAGTTCTGTGTTGAGTGCTGTTAGGTTTTCCGGTGTTGTGTGTATTGTAGTTTTTACATTCGCACTTAATTTTACGTGGAAGATAAATTCTAGTAAATCTTCCTTAGCTGTATTATTTAGAGGTTTATCTACTAGTTCTATGATTTTTAAAAAGCTATCTAATTCCCTATAATTTCCTGAAAAAATAGGAATGGCCTTCATTGCCGTTTCTAGATTAAATGCTGCCTTGTTTGTGTTTTCTATTTCTATATTGTCTTCTGAGTATAATTCGTTTAAATTTATATTGTCTTTACTTTCTAAGTCTATCTTTTCTAGAAATGTATTTAGTATGTCTAATGTGTTTGTGTATTTTTCTTTGAATATTGTTTTTAGTTTGTTTATTTCAGTGTGTTTTTTGTGTAAAAGGTTATTTGTGATTTCTATAAATCTATCTTTCAGATTTTCTAGTTCTTCTATCTTTGTTTCTATTGTGTCTTTTCTGTATCTCCTATTTGAGCACTTTTCGGCATTTGTATGTAGTGTTTCTATTTTCGAAATTATTTCCTGTGCCTTTTCCATTCCCTAGAAACAACTTCTCCTATTTAAAAAGTGGAAATACTAGTATAATAAAAATTTTTTTTTGTTTTTGTTTATTTTATTTTATACATTTTGTGTCTTATTGATTTGTTTGTGAATATAATTTCTAAGGTAGTTATTAAATTTTTTTAATAAGAATATTGTTAGTGCTATTGTGATAATTATTGTTACTAATATTATTAATTCTAGGTTAGTTTTATTTATTGTTGGTTTCTCGATGCTGTTGTTGTTGTTGTTGTTGTATACCTTCTCCGTCTCTATGTTTGTTTCTTTTGAGAACCAATGTCCCATTATTTTGTTGTTTGTGTTTTCTCCTGGTGTTTAGTGTTTTCTTTAGAATGTCTATTTCCTCCCAGTATGCTGTTGCTAAATTCCAGGGGATTGGATTTTCCGTATTTCTTACTTGTTTAAGTAGGCTTGCCAGTCTTCTTCTATCTCTAGTCTGTTGTCCTCCTCTTTTTTTTCTTGTGATGGATGTATCTATGTGTGGTATAGTGGTTCTTTTGTTGTCTGCAATTTTCTGTTGATTCTTGCGATATTGGTCCAGTGTCAACTTCTTTGGTCCTTGCTGCTTGTTGCTTGGTATGTAGATCGGGTGTTTTTCTTGTGTTGATGTTGTAGGGATGTATTCTTCCATTAAAAAAAAATTTTGTTTAATCCTTGCAGGTTTTTGGTTTTCGGTATTGAAAAAAATTTTTTTTAGGATTGTTGTTTTGTCTGTTATGCGCATGTTTGCAGGATCGCCATGTAAAGGTATGTTTACTCGTCGTGTAATGGTAAGACTGACGATGTAAAGTTGTAATGTAAAAACTAAGTCGTTGGACAAACTATGTTGGTGTGGTTTCGCTAAGCAGTAAGCTGCAACCAGCGGCTTTGCAAAGTAGGATCAGAATCCACTGCAAGGCGTGTGAGAAGTAAAAGATACGCTCTTTTCGGGTGTATGTTTAACTCTGTGTTTATTCTGTAAAATCTACTTCTTTTATACTAATTCTAACAATGTAAATTTCTTATCTACTAATAGAAAATATGTATGTAACTAATGCAGTGCATCGTCATCGATGCACTTGAAATAGTTTCGTTATGTACAGTAGTGTGCTCATTATTGATGCACTTGAAATGCTAATGCTATAGTAGGGCACGATGCAAATGCTCTACTTGTTGTGTATGAATCATAGTGCACCGTGTCGGTGCTTGCCGAACACGTGTGCTTTGTTTATGTTGTGATGTAATTTATTGTTTTGTGAATGTTACTGATTGTGTGTGGAGTTTGTATTGACATTTGGTTTGTGTTTATTTGGGTGGTGTGTATCAATTGTGGATATACACTACAAGCAAACTACGCACGCTTCCTCGTGGCACACACGGCATTGGTGAGCGATGCCACACCGGAGGGCCTTCAGGCCATCTATGATCTGCTGGCAGTCGTGGACGAGCAGTTTAACAACACTTTGATGGTCTTGGGCAGACGCTTAAACGCCCTTCAAGATCTGGCGAAAGTCGCGCCGGCTTCTCCACCACAGCATCACAGCTCAACCACGCCAAAGGTGGAGATGAAACTGGAGTCGGTGCAAATACCGACCTTCGATGGCCATCTGCATAATTGCACAAGGTTCAAGCAGTTGGACCTGGGTCGGCGCCTCAACGTCACGAGGACGGTGGGGGTCTGCTTCAACTGTCTGCAGCCAGGACACAGCGCTACCGGATGCCCATCCGAAAGTTCCTGCCGCCACTGCAACGGCAGACACCACTCGCTGATCTGCAGGAGGGAGGCGGCAGCCCGACAAGAAGCACAACGCCAACCAGCCCCACAAGGAGCGGAACCTCAGCCAGACCAACCAGAAGCAGAACGCGCACAGACCCCGCCTGGTCGTTATGTGTTCACCAAGGGACGTTGGAAGTTTATTCCGGACCAGTGTCCCTCAACTATGGATTGACTCACTCAAGCGAACACTACCGTACTGCTAGCTACGGCGCTCGGCTACGCGTACGGCGCAAACTCGGAGCCCCACCTGGTTCGAGTCCTCTGCGATCCTGGATCGCAGGTAAGTTTAACAACAACCAAACTAACCAAGCAACTTCGTCTTCCCAGGAGCCGATTGGATGTAGCCGTGCAAGGCATCGGTATTTCCCGACCTACTATGGCTCAAGGCTAAGTGACGCTGGGTGCTGATGTCTGGGGTCTCTTGGTGCAGGACGAGGTCCTTCATGGACGACCACACGAGCCCCACGCCCAACGCACACACCTTGGTTGGGTTGTCTTCGGTCCAGCTGCCCTGGTGCAAGCTGCACCACCCATCCGATCGCTTCACAGCCAGGTAAGGTCGCCTTTGGAGTCCACTCTGGAACACACTCTGGATGAGCTCGTTTGGAACTTCTGGAAGTTGGAGGAGGTACCCAGAGAGGACGAGTGCAGCCGGCACTACTCCCAGACGCACTCCCGCACATCGGAAGGCAGATACATGGTCCAAATCCCCTTCCGACACGACGCACAAGCACTAGGTGCCTCCTACCGAGCTGCACTGCGACAATTCTACTGTCTGGAGCGGCGTCTCCAGAACAACCCAGATCTCAGAGAGAAGTCTTCCGCTTGACGACGGTTACCTACGGTATGGCATCCACTTCATACGCTTCTGGGCGATCCATGATGCAGTGCGCACAGGACAATCAACAGCTGATCCCAGATACAGAACGCGCCCGAGCGGCCCGAGAAACGATTGAGAAGGCCTTTTACGTGGACGACCTCCTCACCAGCTGCAACAGCATTTCCGAAGCAGTCGGCCTGGCTGCAGGTGTCAACACTGTCCTCATGGCGGGACACTTCAAATTGCGCAAATGGAACTCCAACAGCGCACAGGTAATTTTCATGGTGACTAAAGAGACTTCCTCTTCTCCCCTTTCCACAGAGCTTGTCATAGAATGCCCAACGGCAACGGTACTTGGCTTACGTTGGGATCCAACTGCTGACGAGCTCTTCTTCTTGGTGGAAATGGAACCGCTGGGACCCTCCCCTACGAAAAGGCGGATTTTGACCGAGGTGGCGAGACTGTTCGATCCTACTGGGCTCCTTGCGCCGGTCATCATCACAGGAAAGATGTTCATCCAAACGCTGTGGTCAGCAGGCATCACTTGGGATGCCCCACTTCCCCCGGAGCTGCTCAACACCTGTGCATCATTCCGCAACGGGCTGCAGGCCCTCAACCAAGTCAAGTCGATGGCTTGGCATGCATAGTCAGCATGTGACCATGATTCATGGGTTTTGCGATGCCAGCTCACGCGCCTATGCAGCTGTCATCTACCTGAAGACATCAGATGCCATGACCGGTCCCAGGTCGCACTACTGACCGCCCGGACTAAAGTGGCTCTACTCAAGGGCGCTACCATTCCTCGTCTGGAACTGTGTGCCGCTAGTCTCCTCGCGGCCACATTGGAAAATGTGCGCACAGCTGTAGGCCCGCAGACTGCACACTACTACCTCTGGTCGGACTCCAGCATTGTTTTGTGTTGGTTGCGGAAGAAACCATCCACTCTCAAACCCTACGTCGCAAACCGAGTGCGATAGATCCAGGAGTTGACGTCCCCAGCACGTTGGCATCACGTCCGATCTGCGCAGAATACAGCCGATTGCGCTAGCCGAGGTCTTGGTACATCAGAACCACGCCTTGGAGCGACTGATCATCATGGAGCAAGCAGCCACATTCTCTCAAGAGGTGCACCAGTTGCGCAACCGTGCACCGCCGTCAAGTAACAGCCCATTACTTTCCCTCAACCCATACTTGGACACTCGAGGAGTCCTACGAGTCGGAGGTCGACTCACCCATGCCCACGAGTTAACTCAGCTCATCCGTTCCTGGCCTCAGGAGTCGACTACTGTGGTCCCTTTTCCGTACGAGTTGGAACCAAACGATCACGCACCACGGTTAAAAGCTACTTGGCGATCTTCGTTTGCATGGCCACGAAGGCTGTGCACATCGAGGTAATCGAGGACCTCTCATCACAGGCTTTCATGGATGCTTTTACCCAATTCACCTGCCGGCGTGGACCCTGTCCCGATCTCTACAGCGATAATGGTACCGCCTTCGTTGGTGCGAACCGGCACCTCAAAGAGGACTTAGCAGCCTTTGAGTCCCATCACAATCAACAGGCCCTGGCACATGCAGGGACGAGATGGCACTTCATCACCCCAGCGGCTCCTCATCAAGATGGATTATGGGAGGCCGCCGTAAAATCTGCCAAACATCATTTGGTTCGTTTGGTGGGTGCTCAGTCTATATGGTACCACCAACTCCACACCTTGGCAACACGCATCGAGGCGTGTCTCAACTCACGTCCGCTGGTCCCACTCACGACGACCCAGAGGACAAACTGGCGCTCACCCCTGGCGATTTCCTCATCGGTGCCCCCCTCATCGCGGTACCCGAACCTCACATTGGCGGCGTCACGCTTAATCGCCTCAAGCAGTATCAGTGGATACGTAAGCTCCACCAGGACTTTTGGCAGCGCTGGAGCGAGGAGTACTTAGTCACCCTGTGAGGGATCGCACCAGCGACCACATAAATACTATGCCTAAAAACATACAACATTTTAATTGAATTAAGCATACAAAATTTTGACCCTACATCGACTCTAGTGCCTCTCAAAATAAAATACAAAAATCTTAAATATGCATTCATTAAGAGCACGCTCGGTGCACGGAAATAAACGCACACACAAACCAATACAACGTATTGGTTAATAGCACACTCGGTGCATGGGAACAAAAAAATATAAAACATCTCCAATAGCATAATTTATGACCAGGGGTCGTTCGCCTATGAAAATAAATATGCAGTCTAAGCATCATGGGCAAACGACCGCCGACCGCTTAGAACGTTAATTACCCTTTGTGCGATGTGCTGAGTAAGCGGCGCATGGAAATGGTAATGTAATAATAAGGTCGTTCGCTTGTGGAAACAAATATATCAACACAGCAGAATAGGCGAGCGAACCCAAAAACACTTGACGCGGTCGGTCATAAATTACGTACATACATACATGCACTATGCTGATAAAGCAATATTAGGGAAAATATGAATATCGATGAGTAGGCATTCCAGAGTCGATGTATGGTCAAAAATCGATCAGTAAATTGGTATAAAAGAAGGAAAAATTATCAAATAAAATCTTTCCTCAAAGTGAACGTTGAACTACAAAACCTCGTCTTATTTTAATTTCCCTTGAAAAAATATCATTCTGATACTGACGCCCTAAGGAGCTCCGGCTTTTGGGTTTGCGGTTATACGGCAACACGCCGAACGCAGTCAAGTAATACAAAGTGATACAAACTCTAACAGCAAAGTTGGCTTCGGTTAGGACCAACTTTACATGGCGATCCTTCCAGTCTCGTAAAAGAGAAAAATTTTCTTTTAAATTCTGTCAGTCTTCGAAAGTTTTTATACAAAGGAAAAAGATAAAATATTCTTTTTAAATTTTTCTGAAAAAAATATATATATACCAGAATAAATCGTCGCTGGATTAATACACTGCGAATATTTTCGAATGTCAGACGAAAAACGGAAACAACAATTGGACTTAGCGGCGCGCTATATCCAAGAGGCAGAAAAGCTGATCAACACAAAATGTCCTCTGGAACAACAGAAAGTGGGACCAAAACCCCTTTCATTAGAAGAATATAGACGACGACAAATGAAAACAATAGTCGAAGACAATAGTCGAAGACATTCAACAACTAGTTGAACTGCGAAGACTGGCAAGCATTCCAAACCAGTCGAAGAAGACGAGGAAAGAATTCTTACAGCAACTGAAGGATTTGAAAAGCGCCATCCGAAACAGAAGGAAGGACAAGAAGAAAAATAATCTAGTCGAGAAACAGGCGTTCGACAAGCTATTTAATGACACCGTAAGCAGAGCCAGGAGAAACTAAAAATTTTGACACAAATGAACAACGACAGTGAAAGAGACACGGACGAATTCATTCTAAAGGACGTCATTCGGCAGTACAAAACAAGATTAATAAATGCAGAAGTGGACCGGTTCCCACATCTGATTGAAATATTCAAACTCATCGACAACTGGATGATGGACGATGACGAGTAATCGATACTAAACTAATTTCTATGATTATAAAAAAAAAAAAAAATACATAGATAAATAAAATTTTTCTTTTTATATAATTTCTAATAATATAAATAATAATCTCTAAAATAAAGTTCTCTATATAATATTTTATAATATTTTTTTTAGTAATTACAAATTTTTACGAAAATGGGAAAAACCCAGTCAAAGGTTGAAGAGGTCATTGTAAATAACAATGGACCTCAGACCAATAAGAGTTACGACAATATGAACTATGGCATAGACATTGTCACAATTATATTAATACTAATAATAATTATAGGATTTAATTATATCCGTAAAATACTAAGCAAGAAAGTAAACAAAGTTATAAAAAAAGAAATCATAAACATAATGTAATAGGAAGAAGGATATCAGTATAGTAATTATTTGAATTGAATAACACAACTTCTCATGGAAGAGCTCGGTTCTTTGGTAGAAAATCTTTATGCCATCGTAAAAAATCTAAGGAAGGACGGACCAAATAGAAAAATAAAAACAACCCATAAAAATTTAAATTTTTCATCTAAATTCTCTAATCGCAGAAATTGATATGGGAGCCCTCGATCCTGGGTCATTTTTTTTATTGTAGGAGAAAATCATCGAAACAGACATTTGACATCAGATGTTGAAATTGAAAAAGCTCAGATCATTTTATTCTGAGCACTTAGAGCACGCTCATACTCTGAGCAAATAAGAAACACGAACATTTATCTTGAGAACTCTTTGACTGCTCTGAACTAATTTATGAAAACGCCAAATGACAGAATATTGTGAAAACTTGTTGTTCTATCTGTAAGTTGATATCGACAACAAAAAAACGACATCAATAAAAATACAATTCAGTAAATAAAAATGTAAGTTGAAGTAAGCATAAAACATGTATGTCTCGTTTCATTTGCTGGGTTCATTTGTGCGTGAGCTAAGATTTCTCTCTCTCTCTCCACCACCAAAACCATGCAGCGCATGCAGTATAGATATTTAAAAAATGTAAGGGCCTTGCGGCCGAACTCGGGACCCGATCACTACCAAATTTTCGAAAAAGTATTGTTTATTGGGTATACACATGTGTGTAAAATTTGAAGAAAATCGGGTAAATTTTTTAAAATTTTTGTTTGGGAGCCCCCCGACCCCGCAGCCCGAGGGGCCTCAAAATTTAATAGAAAGTGTTGTCTCCGGAAATACACATGTGTGCCAAATTTCAATAAAATCGGGCTGTAGGAAGTGGGTTAAAAATTGATCGCAAGAATCCACCACAAATCCACAAACAAACCCACAAACACACGGGCAAGTGAAGTTAATATAGGGAATTTAAAAACGAGGGAATCAGGAGAAAAGAAGTTAGAACAAGTTCATGCAATATTTAGACAGGCACAAATTATAGCAAAACTCCTAGAAGAAACCATACCGGAAAAAAAAGAACTCAATATACTATATAAAAAACTACACAGTTATAAGATAGAAGCAATAGATAGAATTGAAAAAAGTATAATACAGGAAGAAGTAACAAAAGAGACAGAACGTGCACCAAATGAAACAATAGCAGACGTAGGTAAAATGACGGACGAATTTAGTTTCAGCTTCGCTCAGAAGCTACCAACCCTTACATGTGAGGAAGAGGATAAAAGAATAGAAAACATCAGGGATTTTTTAAACAGTATTGAGTTTTATTACGATACACTCTCCCCGACCGCAAAACAAACCCTAATAAAATTCTTACTTAAATGCAAAATTCAAGGTATGGCACTCACCGAGTTGGGAAGTCAGAAACCAGAAGATTTTGCACAATTAAAAAAATACCTAACAGAAAAATGCGGACCTAAAGAAACCATTGAACTAATACAAACAAAACTTAGTAGGACTCATCAGGGAAACCGACCTATAAGAGAATTCGTAACGGACATCGAGACATTAGTAACTAAAATGACAGAGCTGGAGGTAGCTTGCCATGGTGAAAGCACCCGAGCAACATTAACCACAGCCAATGATCGTAGGGGATTAGCTTTCCTAAAAAGGGGGGTGAATAACAGACTACGTATTATACTCGACAGCGCCAGACACACTACTTTTCAAGAAGCAGCACAGCACCTGCTGGAAATAGACCAAGGGTCAACAAATTCATCGATTAACTACCTCAATTACAACCAGAACGTTAGAGGACAGAACCTTAGGGAACAGAGCTTTAGAGACCAGAACTTTAGAGGAAACAACTTTAGAGGACAAAACTTTAGAGGACAAAACTTTAGAGGACAAAACTTTAGAGGAAAAAACTTTGGAGGACAACACTTTAGAGAGCAAAATATTAGAGGGCAAAACTGTAGAGGACGGTACGACAATAACAACGGTTACAACTTCAATAACGATAACAGAGTCATTCCACACAACAATTCTGATAACCGCTATAGAGCGAGCTACCAGAATAACAACTACCGCCAGAATAACGACTACCGCCTGAATAACGATAATAGAAACTACGTCCCGAATAGAAATATTAATAATAATAATAATAATAGTAGGGCAACCAATGGTAATCCAACTAACAACCAGCACCTGTACTAGCACCTTACATTTCGGGAAAAACAGCATTCCATACGAATTCCATGTAGTACCCGATTCTTTCCCGATACCCGTCGATGGTATTATTGGAGCAAACTTCCTAATGGAGTTTGGTGCGGTAATCGATCTAGAAACCATACATTTAAATTTCAAAATTAATAACAGACAACTTGCGGTACCGATATATGTGCAACATAGTTTAAATAACATAACAGTGTCTCCATGATGTGAAGCTACATATTGGGTGAATACAAAGCATATAGATTCCAGAATATTCTATCCTCAGGAATTGTGCAAAGGTGTTTACATGGCTGGATCCATATCTACAGTCATACAAGGAAAATTCCCAATCAAAATTCTCAACACTCGCGAAACTGCTGTAAACCTTAAATGGGCAGAACCAATATCATTCCCAGCATCCGAGCATTACGTTTTACAGTACAAAAAGGAAGACGCTGTACCAAGCACGAGAATAAAGAAGTTACTAAGAGAAATTAATTTCGATACACTGAATAATGAGGAGAGAACTGAAGGAGGAAGGAAGGAGACAAGTTAACTTACACTCACATAGGACAAGCAGATATAACACTAAAAGAGGGAGCGACACCAAAATATACTAAACCCTACCGATTACCACATACACAAAAACAGGATATAAAAAACGAAATCGACATCATACTAGAAAATGACATAATAAAACCATCAGTATCCGCTTGGAACTCTCCCATGCTCGTAGTATCAAAAAAGAGAGATCCCGTTACCAATGAGCAAAAATTCCGAATGGTTATAGATTACAGGAACGTAAATGAGAGAATAGAAGACGACAAATTCCCGTTACCCAATATTAGTGACATTTACGACATGGTAGGAGGAGCAGTATATTTTTCATGTATTGATTTAAGTCAAGGATATTACCAAATGGAATTGGAACCAAAAAGTAGACATATGACAGCATTTTCAACGGAGGACGGTCACTATCAGCTAAAACGACTACCAATGGGACTAAAAATCTCACCAAGCAAATTCTCTAGCGATGGCCGGACTTACGTACTCACGCTGTTTCGTTTACCTTGATGACTTAATAGTGTTTGGTAAGAACTTGATAGATCATAACAAAAATCTGATAGACGTGTTCAAACGACTTAGGGAAGTAAACTTAAATTAAATTAAACAATTCCCAAATTTCGACAAAGAATTCATTTTACGGACAGACGCCTCAGGTTATGCACTAGGGGCAGTATTGTCCAATTTCGATGACAAACCTCTTGCTTATGCGAGTAAAACTCTGAATAGCGCCGAGAAGAATTATAGCACTATAGAAAACGAGTTACTGGCAATAGTATGGGCGATAAAACACTACCGACCATATTTGTTTGGAAGAAAATTCAAAATTATAACAGACCATAGACCATTAGTTTACCTTTTTTCCCTTAAGGAACCCTCAAGTAGATTAACAAAATTCAGACTGCTACTAGAAGAATATAATTTTCACATTGAATATACACCCGGAAAAGATAATTGCACAGCTGACGCTTTAATTCGCATTAAATGGGATTCTGACCAACTTAAAGAACTACACGTATGTGTCATAACAAGATCTAAAACACAAGCAGAGAAGTCAATACAGAAAAATATAACCGACAGACAGGAAACCGAAGCAGAAGAAAATAATCGTGTAATTACAGAGCTACTCAAGCCACCAGAGCATGGAAATAAAATAACTAAGCTAAAAATATGTAACAGTTTCGAGGACAAGGAATATCAGATAAAAGATATAGATATAATCCTGGGACCCAACAAAGTTTTGGCATACGTCCCAGTGAAGAATTGTATACTCCTAAGAAGGGACAAGGATGGCACTACAGCCCGATCGACATCATTTTGCGATTTGTTGTCGAGGGAAGTGCATCGCATCTGCGGACCATTATCAATTAATAAATTATACATTACAAAAGAAGAAATTAAGAAACTCGAAGACGGCCGTCGTGAATACAATATTCGCGAGTTGCAAAAAATCTTAGGAGATATGTTTAACAAAAGTAATGTAAAGGTGCACCTAATATATAAATGTATAGAAATTACAGATCCTCATAAAAAGAAAATATTGCTCAACGATTATCATATATTACCAACAAGTGGACATGCAGGAATAAACCGCATGATGAAAACGATTAAAAAAAAATACTTCTGGACAGGAATGCAGAACGACATAGCTACATACGTAAAGCATTGCACAATATGCCAAAAGAATAAACATATTACACCCAAGAAACAACCAATGAAAATAACATCAACTGCAGAATCAAGTTTTGACAAAATATATTTGGACTTAGTAGGTCCTCTAGACGAATCGGTGAATGGATATAGGTACGTACTGACTTTACAAGACGAACTGACCAAATTCACGGAAGCTATTCCAATTCGAAATAAGGAAGCTAGTACAGTAGCCAAAGGTCTAGTAGAATGTTTTATCCTTAGATATAGAGTTCCAAAAACTGTAGCCTCTGATCAAGGAACAGAATTTATAAACAAAGTCTTTAAGGATATGTGCAAATAATTGAAAATAGAACAATTGCAATCTACAGCCTACCATCACGAAAGTATAGGAGCGTTAGAAAATTCCCATAAAGTTCTCGGAGCATACCTCAGGAGCTATGTGTCCGATAAACATACAGACTGGTGTACTTGGTTACCGTATTACGTATTTTGCTACAACACCACAGTACATACGGAAACAGGGTATACACCATTTGAATTAGTATTCGGCCGACGATGTACATTACCTTCAAACTTAACAAGACATGTAGAACCGAGATACAACTACGAAGATTACGTAATTGACTTAAGAGAAAAGTTACAAATAGCTCACAAAGATACAAGAGATACACTTCTAGACAGAAAAAACGATAGGAAAACTGACTACGATAGGAAGGCTAGAAGTAAACAAACTAGTTTTGAATTAGGTAGTTTAGTTTTGCTAAGAAATGAGAATAGAAGAAAACTGGATCCTATTTACACAGGGCCATATGAAGTGCTATCTGAAGAAGGAGTAAATTGCGTAATAAAATACGAGGGAAAGAAAACGAAGGTCCATAAAAACCGATTGAAGAAATTTTATGTGTATATATTAAAACAGTTCTTATTAAGTTTAGACTAAAATATAATCTTAAAAAAAAGGAGGGAGAGAGCATGCGCATGCCATAGAATAGGATAAAATAAGTATGACATTAGGAAACATTAGGAATAAGAATAATCCATAGAACCGAATAGAAATAAGAAGTAATATCATAACATTAGGAATAAGAATAATCAATAGAATAGAAATAAGTAATTAGTAAACAGAATAGGAATGAGAAACCATAAAGATCAAATTACTTTAAAAATAATAATTATTATTATTACCATTTTCTTTTCCTAATAGTAAACAGTAGTAAACAAAAAATAAGCAAAGCAAAATCTTACAACAAAATTGTAGTTAACCTTAGCAAATAAATTATTCAACATGAATAAAAACCGAACTAATAATTATAAAAAAAACGAACAAAATAATAGCAAATCGTTAATAGGAATAAAAAGAAAAAAGAAACTAATCATTTAGGAATCCTAAAAAAAAAAAACTTTTTGTAGGTAACATAACAAAAATTTAATTATATATATAATATCAAAACATTGTAAACATTCTTTTGAGATCTCTTATTGTAGAAGTGGCGCGGAAAAGAAGAAATCAAGATAAATCATGATTTCTCCTTTTTCCCCCTGGAAGGGTGGTGTGCGGGATCGCACCAGCGACCACATAAATACTATGCCTAAAAACATACAACATTTTAATTGAATTAAGCATACACAATTTTGACCCTACATCGACTCTAGTGCCTCTCAAAATAAAATACAAAAATCTTAAATATGCAGTCATTAAGAGCACGCTTGGTGCACGAAAATAAACGCACACACAAACCAATACAACGTATTGGTTAATAGCACACTCGGTGCATGGGAACAAAAAAATATAAAACATCTCCAATAGCATAATTTATGACCAGGGGTCGTTCGCCTATGAAAATAAATATGCAGTCTAAGCATCATGGGCAAACGACCGCCGACCGCTTAGAACGTTAATTACCCTTTGTGCGATGTGCTGAGTAAGCGGCGCATGGAAATGGTAATGTAATAATAAGGTCGTTCGCTTGTGGAAACAAATATGTCAACACAGCAGAATAGGCGAGCGAACCCAAAAACACTTGACGCGGTCGGTCATAAATTACGTACATACATACATGCACTATGCTGATAAAGCAATATTAGGGAAAATATGAATATCGATGAGTAGGCATCCCAGAGTCGATGAATGGTCAAAAATCGATCAGTAAATTTGTATAAAAGAAGGAAAAATAATTAAATAAAATCATTCCTCAAAGTGAACGTTGAACTACAAAACCTCGTCTTATTTTAATTTCCCTTATAAAAATAACATCATGATACTGACGCCCTAAGGAGCTCCTGCTTTTGGGTTAGCGGTTATACGGCCACACGCCGAACGCAGTCAAGTATCGAGTTTGATACAAACTCTAACAGCAAAGTTGGCTTCGGTTAGGACCAACTTTACAACCCTCCAGACCCGCAGCAAATGGGAACGACGAGAACTGGACATTCAACTGAACGATGTGGTCCTCGTGAAACGGGAAAACCTGCCCCCAACTCATTGGAGGCTCGGTCGAGTCGCAGTTCACCCGGGCAGTGACGGATTAGCCCGCAACGCTACTCTACGCACCAGTTATGGCTTGGTGGGGTTGGGGTTAGCGGTTATACGGCCACACGCCGAACGCAGTCAAGTATCGAGTTTGATACAAACTCTAACAGCAAAGTTGGCTTCGGTTAGGACCAACTTTACAACCCTCCAGACCCGCAGCAAATGGGAACGACGAGAACTGGATATTCAACTGAACGATGTGGTCCTCGTGAAACGGGAAAACCTGCCCCCAACTCATTGGAGGCTCGGTCGAGTCGCAGTTCACCCGGGCAGTGACGGATTAGCCCGCAACGCTACTCTACGCACCAGTTATGGCGAGTGCCGCCAGCCCATCCAGAAACTTTGCGCCTCTTGGAGACATCATGAACGGATCGTGAGATGTTGTTATGATCTTGACCTTCCTGTGAGCATTACATGCACACATTTCGAACCAGAGGGTTCGACCGAGCAGGATGTTCGGTCAACAACCGTTGACCTTGATTAATGGCAATAAAAGTATTGCCACTAGCAATACACACATTCAATGCGGACTGCTGACGCGCCGTATTCCACACCAACAGTCGCACAAAGTCGCACTACATTCCGTCGGCATACGAGTCGTATTGCAATTACTTTGTTGCCTGCCTAATGATAACCACAATACATATTATCATTTTGCTGACGACGCACAATGCGACGTTCACTGCTTGTGCGGCTATATCATCGTCCACTCATCGACTGGGCACTGTGTGCGGACATCCGATCCGATGGCCTTTTTGCTAATGCAAATAAGTACAGCAACGCCGCGCAGCAGCAACCTTGTTAACTCTGCATACATCAGAATGTCATATCTACAGCGAATAATTATCGCAGTTGCCGGCGTAGGCACTTTTATCATCGTATACAGCTGGATAGCCAAGGCATGGGCATGGTATCAGCTACTCTCGACGCTCTACACTACACGTCTGGAATGTGTGATGACGCAGTAGCTTGGAGTCACAGGCGATGGTGGTGGTGGACGGACTCGCATGGCGAGGCGAGCCTTCATGCAGCAGTTGGCTGCACATCAATTATCAGTTCTTCAGAATTCGTTCGACGGAGTAGCAGCGCGAACACACGTAGTGTAGTAAATTGTAAATTTGGAACTTAGTTATAATAAAATCGTTAGCCTATTTTAATACATACATTTTAGCCAGAATAAATAGAGTTTAAAGAAAGGAACAGTACATTTGTGTTCTCATTTCCGACCACCCCCCTGATTTTCGGAAGATAAATCCCCGACAAAAGTTTTTAATTTTTATGGATTGTTTTTTTTGTAAGTGCAAAGTACAGTGTGTGGTTTCCGTGCTTCCCGTTCCTAAGAGCCCAGCTAAAGAATTCACGTATGCAGCAGTGTAATGATCTAATTCTTTTGTAGTCATATAACGGATTGTGAGTGTTCGTTTCTTCTTGTGATTTGACCCATTTTGTCGTGAAGGTATAACACTGGAACAATTTGTGTTGATAATCCATTGTGAGACATCCACTTCTCAAATTCGCTTAAAAGAAGCGATAAATTGTGTTTTTGTGTGTTTGTTTTTTGTAGTTATATGTGATTTCAGAGTGGATCTCAGCAACATTCGTGGGTCGAGAACGAACGTTTTTGCTGTGTTTGCATATGTGGGCGCCGAGGCTCAGTGGAAATGCGCGTGGCTACTGAGCTGGAGGTTCGTGGTTCCTATCTCAGTAACACCAAAAGTATTTTTCACGGTGTCCTCTCGCGAATGGGTGACAAACATTCCGAGAGTAATAAGTTGTCACGGAAAGCTTCTCAATTCACCGTTCGGATCCGGCATTAAATTGTAGGTCCCTTCCATTTGTGTCCAAAAATATAAATGCGCAACACAAATGGTAGCGAGAAGCTAGGCCTTGGACCGCAATGGTCTGTCGCGCCGAAAATTATTATTATTATTTTTCTTTATTCCTTTTTAATTTCTCCTTAATGGGTACAAAAATACATTTTGGAAGCCTTAGCCTAAAACAAAATATATTGCATTTTATATAAGTATATAAGTTTAGTTCGTAAAATTTCTGGTTATATGACAGGTTGTGGATTATATTTATAGTAGGGTAGTTCATCCGCTTGAAGTTTATATTTGAAGAGAAGATTCTTGTGGAGGATCTTTACGACGTTGTTGTGTCTTCGCGTGTACTCAGTTTGGGATAGATTCGTGCATCCTGATATTATGTGGTCAATTGTTTCAGTTTGACTCATACGTCTTCTACATGTATCATTGGTGACATTTGGATCTTTTATAACGGTCTTTCTGTAGTTTTTCGTTGGGATTATTCGGTCTTGTATATCAATCATAAAAGCCTCGGTCTCAGCATACAAGTTTCCATTTAATAGCCATTTGTTTGACATTAATTTATCAACATTATCAGCGGAAATGGACCTGTAGTATCGGCCGTGAATAGGTTTTATTGACCACCTTTGTTCTCTTGAAGTTTTGTCTTCTGCTTGTCGATTGAAGTTTCCATTCAGGTTTAGAGGTGTTAAATTTGTATTTGCTTCAGTTATTATTTTTATTAGTCGAGATCTGTCTGAAGAAGATCGACATCATTATGCGATCTGTTGTCGAGGGACGTGCATCGCATCTGCGGACCATTATCAATTAATAAATCATACATTACAAAAGAAGAAATCAAAAATCTCGCAGACGGCCGTCGAGAATACAACATTCGCGAGTTACAAAAAATCTTAGGAGAAATTAATTCCTAAGTATTTAACCTCATTCACCCAGTCGATTGATTCAGTTCCGATACGCAACGCTCTCAAAGGAATTTCACAGGTTCTTCTTCTGGTTAAAAATATTGCTTTTGTTTTCGATATATTAAGTCGTATTTTCCATCTTGTTACATATGCCAAGTAAGTCAACATAGCATTACGCAATGCAGAAACAATGGGAGCTCAAAGCTTTGTTGACGCAAAGAATACAGTGTCATCGGCAAAGAAAGCTCGAGAGCAGGTAGTGAGAGGCGGCATGTCAGAAATGAAAATGTTATAAAGCATTGGACTCAAAACTGCTCCTTGGGGAGCTCCAAACGGTATATGGTACTGCTTAGATTTTCCCCCCTTAGTTGACACAATATACGATCTTCCTCTCAGGAAAGAGTTGCATATCTTGATTAAATATCGCGGAAATTGGCGATCAATTAATTTTGATATGAGACCTGAATGCCACATTGAATCAAAAGCTTTTTTGATGTCAGACAACAGCATTCCAGTGGATTGGCCTTGATCGAAATGTGTTTTAACGTGGTTTTTGATTCGAAGTAATTGATGAAGCGTTGATTTACCATGAACGAATCCACACTGCTCAGGTGGGATAATGCAGTTAAGGTCAATGTGTTCTTGAAAGCGCCGAAGAATAATACGCTCAAGTATTTTACTTAGAGAGCTCAAAAGCGATATTGGGCGGTAGCTCGATGGACCCGCAGCTTTTTTACTTCGTTTTAAAATTGGAATAATGGTGGCCTCCTTCCAAGCTTTTGGAAAATAGCTAAGCGATAAACACGCAAGAATTATATTGTGTAAATATAATATTCCTAGTCTGGGGAGCTTCTTGACTAAGATGTTGTTGATACGGTCAATTCCTGGAGCTTTTGCGTAACGAAGCCTTTTAATAATCTCGACTGTTTCTTCTGCGGAAGGCAGATAAGGATGTAAAGTTACCTCAAGGAATTCCACATATTCATCGCACAAGTAGGTTTCCACCTTTTCTTCAATTGTAGCTGTGAAGGTAGCGTCATTATTTGCCAGCGGATTGTTAAATGACTGCGAAAAATAAGTACCTAACGTTTCGGCTTTTTTAGTGGGAGTAGTTGAAATGCGTGCGCCAATTTTGAGTGTGGGTAAATTTTGGTTTCGTCGCTTTAAAAACCGAGCTACTTGCCATAAGCCCTTATACTGTTTGTTTGGACGGATGCTATTTAGCTTATGATTCCAGTTAATGTTTCGCAGATTGTTTATATGATTTTTGATTTCTTTTTGCAATGCATTTAATTGGGTTTTGAAAAACGATTTCATAATTGGAAAAGTGCATCTTTGAAATCTTCTTTCAATCACGGCCTTAAGTATGATTTTAGATTTTTTTTCATCAGGTAAATTAATGGAGTAACTTTGAGTTAATTTTTTGGGCACTGCATATTTGCAGGCATATAAAATAATTGAACTAAGATCATCAACTATTTCATCAATTTGTGTTGTGGATGATAAATTTTGGACCAAGGGTTTTTCTTTTAGCTTATATATAAAATTTTGAAGAAAATCGGGTACATTTTGTAAAATATTTGTATGGTACCCCTCCGACCCCGGGGGTCCCAAAATTTTAATATAAAGCGTTGTCATCGGTCATGGGCATGTGTGCAAAATTTCAATGAAATCGTGGCTTAAAAATTGATCGCAAGATTGCACGACAAACAAACAAACACACGGGCAAGCGAAGTTAATAAAGAGAATTTAAGAAATTTACAGCGCACCCCTCGGGCCTCAGGACCTGTTCACTTTACAAAAAGTATTGTCCATTGGAGGTACACATGTGTTTAAAATTTGAAAAAAACCTGGCTAATTTTTAAAAAATTTACATGGGCACCCCTCGGGCCCCAGGGTCCGATCACTCCAAGAAATTGATAAAAAAGTTTTTCCATCAGTGCTACACATGTGTTTAAAATTTGAAAAAAATCGGGCTAATTTTTAAAAAATTTATATTGGCACCCCTCAGGCCTCATGGGCCCGATCACTTCACGAGGGGCCCCAAATTTTAATAGAAAATGTTGTCTCCGGAAATACACATGTATGCAAAATTGCAATAAAATCGGGCTTTGGGAAGTGGGGTTAAAAATTTATCGCAAGATTCCACGACAGACAGACCGACAGACGTGCCACGCGCAAGCGAATTTAATTTTCATATAGAGTATTAAAAAATTAGCAGGACTATCTTTTATGAATCACAATTAAAAAAACCTATAAAAATTTAAGTTTTAATTGTGAACTCTCTAATCGGAAATGTGTGCAGGTTAAATAAAATTGAGTTAATTTTAAAAAAAATTATATGAAATTCCTTTGGTCTGATCACTTCTAAATTTTTACAAAAAGTGTTGTCCATCGGAAATACACATGCGTATAAAATTTAAAGAAAATCGGGTAAATTTTGTAAAATACCAGCCACAAACAGACGGGCACGCGAAGTTAAAAAAGAATTAAAAAAATTGCAGGACTCTGTATGGGGATAGGATAAATTATTTTTTACTTTTTAGTTCGTTTTTAAAACTTTTTAAATTAAAAAGTTATTTTTATTCAAATAATTATATTTGGTGCCTTTTCCGGAAAAATTTCAAAACTTTTGACCTCGCTCTTCTGATAAGAGGCATGAGCGACATAAATTGGTGTAGTTTTTTGAAGGTTGTGGGGAGAAGTGATTTGAAATGGGGCACCTAAGAAGCGCTACTTTCTTTGGTGCTATACTGTCGTTCAGCCAAAATAACTCCACAGTAAACAGTAAATAAAGTACATAGTAGTACGAATTTAAAGTGCAATCCATTATGTAAGACTATATAATGATGAGATCTACGAGCGTTGTCGACATCTGAAAGAGAATGAAGCTCATTGGTATAAAATTATATATAATAAAAGTTATTTGTACATAAAAAAAAATTTAGGTCAAATCGGGTTTACAGTTACAGATAGATTTTTAACTGAAAGGATTTTGTAAGGCAAAATTTTGGGTATCTAAAAATCATAAAACAGAAAATCTAATCTTCTAATTTTTCAATAATTCAAAGCTATTCGAATTGATATATGATTTTCTAATCAAATATTTATTTGTTTTTATTCTTTTTTGCACAGATGGAACGTAGCCCTGTAATTAATTGGTTGTTTCATTTGAGATTAGCCAGTCTTCTATTCGTGTTGGGCACATTAGATTACCTCCTTCTAATACATGCCTATAATTCGACTATTACGAGAGGACCTACCGTTCAACTTGTATTTGGTTTTGAATATGCAATTTTACTTACTGTAATCGCCAATTCTGCAATAAAATATGTTTTACATGCGGCAGAAATGCGCACCGACACACCATGGGAAAACAAAGCAGTATTTTTGCTTTATACCGAGTTGGTTATCGGATTCATAAAAGTGATACTTTATGTGCTGTTTGTAATAATTATGGCAAAAATTTACGCTCTTCCAATGTTCGTTTTCAGGCCAATGTTTTTCACTATACGGTAAATAAATAAATTTAATATGTGAGCTAACCGAAATGTTGATATGTCACTTATAAAACACATTACACATTATGCTAATCCATTAGTTCAATTTGTTATTATTTCTTAAGTTTTACTTTAGGAAAATTAGAATATGTATATAAAACATTTATGTTTGCCAAAATGTTTCTTCACGTGTATAGAATGTTGTATAGTGAACCGTAGGGTTCTGATTTCATTTAATTAGAATCCGTGCGAATATTGATTTTAGTTCTATCAGAGTGAGGGTTTCGCATATATGTTCAGTGTAAAATAGTGAATTACAAAAAAAATGCTCTCCATCCCATAATATGGTATACTCATATCTTTTAGGATTGGCATGTGTTCCAAATTATGGTGTACAAAAGTAAAGTTTGCATGGCAGGATCTCAACCCGTTGACGTACAAAATCTACTCATTACGCCGCCTTGTTCGAAAAGTTATGTGAATTTTTTGAAATTTTGAATTTTTGAAATCAGACTCCGCTCTGAGTTCGCCGAAAACATACCACATGCATCCCGAAGTTTTTGTTATTTTAATCCAAATTGCCTGAAACGTCGGAAAACATATTTTTGGGCTTCCTTTAATTTTTTCTCCCGAGAAATGAGTTTTTTTTTAACAGAAGTAAAATATTTACCGGGTGGCCAGGAGAAACGAGAACTTCGCATTTACTTGCCATAACTTGTATAAACCTATTTTCGTATTTTTAGTACATTGCGGCATAAATTGCAGAATGCTATTCCTTTTACACTTTTAAAACAAATATATCTATTAATAATTTAATTTTTTTCAAATGTCAAATGATATATATTTTTTGATAACACACGTACAATTAATTAATTAAATTAGGTACAAACTAAAGAGGGTGGCATATCAACTTTTTCATATTCATATAAATGCATTAAAATTAATTAAATACTACTTTGCAGAAACTTTAAAAAAGCATTTAGTGATGTAGTTATGTCAAGAAGAGCAATACGAAATATGAACACGTTGTATCCTGAAGCAACACCTGAGGAATTAAGAATGTCCGATAACATTTGTATTATATGCAGGTATTTTAACGGTGTAAAATTATTAAACTAAGAAAAGAATAACAAAACAAATTTAGGGAAGACATGATAAGCAGTTCTAAAAAGTTGCCATGTGGTCACATTTTTCACACAACTTGCTTACGTTCATGGTTTCAGCGGCAACAAACATGTCCGACATGTCGTCTAAATATATTACGGAGAACCAGTCTAAGTTCTAATGTACCGAGTTCAGAAGAACACTTAAATAGGAGCGTACAGAGTGCTTCTGATCGACATTCTAGAAATGAATCAGGTAATACAAGTAACATTTTATATCAATTTATTTTCAATTGTGATTTTTCCGAAGCAGGCGAAACTGATAATCGAAATTTAAACAATGATGTGACCGATTTTCAGAGCATTCCCTCTATGACACAACAATTTTTGCTCACACCGCCATTTTCGTTTACTGCACCACATGCTATTCCCCCACCATTAGTGCCACCAACACTTTCTAATTTTAGTGATGAAGAACTTAGATCCTTGGAAGGTAGCGAACGAAAACATGTGGAACAACGTATTCAAGTAAAAAATAATTGTTTTATTTTAATTATTTTAATTGAAGTCTAACGGAATTTTTGATTTAGCTTCTTCGAAACATCCAAGTTATGATAGATGCTTGCTCTATTTTGATGCATCAGTATAATCTAACCACTGCTCATATGAAAACAACATGTGTTAATACTACCGAGTCAACAGTATCTGAAATCAACGTGTCCTCCCATACAAAAATTCCGTCAATTGGACAGAAAGAAATTACTCGAATTGACGACGAAAATATTGTAACTATGGAAGATGTTGACGTTGAAGAACAAATTAAAGAAAACGAAAATGTATTTCCAAATACATATTTAGACTCATATTGCAGCAGCTCAGAAACAACAGAGGTTAGAAAACGCCGCCTTAAATTTTTGGAAGATTCTACTTTTAAAGGAAAATTTTCTAAGTAAATCTATAAATTTCGACTTGATTATAAATATAAAACTACACTTTATTCTATGGCAAACTCTTACTACTAAATTATTGATTTAAAAAGAAATGATTTTTAACAAAATGTTTTAAAGTCTTGCGCTGTGTTTCCTGTTTTTAACACTTTTATAATAAAATTTAACGTAGTAAAAGGAATTGTTCTGTGTTTTGCTCATGTTTTTTTGGAAAATGCATTGGTAAAATTAAAACCAGAACTTTTGAGAAAACTATTTTTTAAAAGTTTAGTTGTACTTATTTATCATCATCATTATCATTATAATTGCAAGGAGAAGTAGCAAAACATTAAATCTGCATTATCATTATTGTATAGAGTGAACTACCCATTCGGGATCCTATAACCGGACCCCGGTCGTGAATACGATGATGAACTAAACATTACAACTCATCCTGAAATATCCTTTTAATTTAATATAACCTTACAGTTTTCCCCCTTTAGTTGGAGCAAAGTCAGCAAAGCTCCTAGGTGTAACTTCTAAGGGGTTTGCAACGATAATCAGAACTTTGGAATTCATAACCGATTTTTATTCTGTTTGTTGATATTTATAAACAAACAAAAATAATAGTTCAAAAATTATAACTATATAACTATAACAAACGCAAGCAAAAAAATATATTCAAAAAATTATAATAAATTTTTTTCATATTTTCATTTTAATTAAAAATTAACTTTATTCTTTTATTTCAAATTGTGTTTAATACCATTCAGTATTTATTGTTGTGTTAAAATTTTCATGAATAATTTTTGATATCTAAAAGTGTTTAATATATTGGTCAAGATCGTTAAAGAAAGCAATCCACATTCTTAAAAAGAACAAATTGGTAATTTGTAAATCAAGAATATCAACAAAAGTGGAGTAGATTTACCAACCAAAGCGGAAACAATCGCCGATTTATAATCACTGTGTCTGGTGCTGTTGGATAATTTAAACGACAAGAACATCACACTGATTCACCAAAAGAAGTCAAATAAAATCCTAAAGACAAAAATTGCTGTACTCGAACAGCGGATACAGGCGTTTTCCGGTGATTTTTCAATCGCAATCAATAGTTTCTCACCATTACAGATTCTTTTGCACAAATATTGTTCATCAAGCGTGGATACTGCTGACAGCAAACGTTACCAAAGATTCGGGCACAACAAAGCAGTTACGTTAAAAGTATTGTTATTCAAGTTTTTATTTTATTTGAGTAGTTTTTAGAGGTAGAATTTTTATTGATTTCTGTCTCAGTAGCTGTGCGTGCCTTTTTCGTTTGTTAGGCCTGGTACTACAAACGAATCAGAAACGTTTTCACTATTGAGTGGTTGGTTCGTAGAAATTCTTCTTATTATTGTTATTTTTAATATTTTTTGATTTTTTATTTTATTATTATTTTATTTTACGTATATTTTCATCATCTTGACGGGTTCGGTATTTTTACTTTGTAAAATGAACTCTTATTTTGAAATTCATTTCACAAATATTCGCGGCATTAAAAGTAATTTCAACTCGATCGTAGCAGATCTTGACGCGAATAAACCTGCGGTTCTAAGTTTATGTGAAACGCAGGTCTCTTATATGGGTACCCCAAATGATTTTCAATGTCCGGGGTATTCTCGTGTCGACTGTTTGGTTCCTCATCGTGGGGTTATTTTATTTATACGAGAAGACATCAGTTTTAGTGTACCTAATTTTAATATTCCAAACAGTAATCCCATGTTCAATACGATATGGATTGAAATTGTAATTTCAAACCATTCCATGTTTATTTGTTCCCTTTATCGTAGTCCTAATTTGTCACCTGATGACACTAATGTTGAGTTTAATTACTTATCACTACTACACTATAGACAAGATTTACCAATCATCACCAACATCAGAATTGGTAGTCTTGGGTGATTTTAATGTCCACAATGATTCATGGTTGACCTATTCGAATGGTAGAGATCGATCTGGTGAAACCGCTGAACTATTTTCAAATGTTAATCTTTTCACCCAACTCGTTGATAAGCCAACTAGGTATCCCGATACTACTGGTCAATCACCTCACCTTTTAGATTTATTTCTTACTACTATGCCAGATAAATATTCAATTGATGTATCTGCTCCATTAGGTCTTTCTGACCATGCCTTGGGTAGTAGCCAAATTTTCAATAACACCAGCCCTTATAGAGCCTACAAGTAAAAGACTACTCTGGCACTATAAAAATGCTAACTGGGAGCTCCTGAACCAATTTTAAAGCTCATTTGATTGGTCAACCTGTTTTTCCAGCAATAATGCTGATGAAGCATCACAACTAATCACATCAACCATTTTGCTAGGAATGAAAAATTGCATTTCTACTTCATTTAAAAAGAAAAATACTCATAAAAATAAATGGTTTAACGAACATTGCAGGTCAGCAGTCTTGTGTAAAAAAGCAGCCCATTTGGACTACGTTAATTGCACTTCTGAAGAAAACCTTGTAACGTTTCGAATAGCTAGAAATAGATCAAACGCTATATTAAAAAGGTCCAAAATAATATATGACCTTAAGATTCGAGATAGCATGCGAAAAATTTTGGATTCTGATTCAAAAAGTCGAAGCTTTTGGTCGTTTGCTGCATTGGTTAAAAGAAACTTTGGTATTCATTATAGAACTGATATTGAGAAAGCTAATCTCTTAGCATCTCATTTCGCTAGTGCGAAAGGAAGAGTAGATCCTTTAACTAACCAAAGCCCCCCAATTCTCCCGAATCTATGTCTTAAATCTATTTTCGGAAACGGGTTGTTTAAAAGATTCTAAAAGAACATGACCCCTATAAAGCGACTGGCCCCGACGGTATTCCGCCATTAGTATTGAAAAGTTGTCATCTTACTTTGGCAAAACCGCTTAGCAAATTCTTTCACCTCTCAATGAAGACAGGTGTTTTTCCATCATTTTGGAAAATAGCAAATATTCAACCCCTCCCGAAAAAAGGTGATAAATCGGCACCTACGAACTACCGTCCTATTGCTTTGTTGTCGGTTCTATCCAAGGTAATGGAATCTATCGTTAATTTCAGACTAATGAATTATCTGGATTCGAATGTTCTATTATCCGATGTGCAGTATGGATTTCGTAAAAATCGCTCTTCAGGTGAACTAATGACGTGCATGACTCATTGTTTGGAGTGAAGCATTGAAAACCTAGGTGCATCAAGCGTTGTTTCCTTAGATATTGCTAAAGCTTTTGATAGAGTATGGCATGATTGTCTTATTAATAAGATTCGTGCGCTGAACTTACACTCCTCTCTCATTACATGGATTGAGAATTATTTATGGAACCGTAAAATAAAGTGATATCCATTCATTTGCTGATGATACAACACTATCGGCTTCTATAAAAAAGAATGCAATTCTCGCTTGAATGGTTCGCGTGAATTAATGAATTTGACTATTCTGTCTAATATTCAAATCATTCTTGATTGGGGCATTTCTAACAGAGTAGAATTTAACCCAAATAAATTCCAGTCTTGCCTTTTTTCTCAGAAGACAACTCAACATTATGTCCCACCTGTTATTAATGGTACCCCTATTGCGAGATCTGATTCACCTAAGTTGTTAGGTTTAAAAGTATCAAGTGATCTTTCCTGGAAGGAACATATTTATGAAATTTCAAAAAGAGCTAGCCAATGTTTAGGCTTCATAAGACGTTGTAACTTCTACTTCACTCCCTCTGAAGTATTAAGATTATATAAATCTTATGTTAGACCAATTTTAGAATTTAATTCATATGTGTGGGGTGGGGCTCCAAGATCGCATTTGGTTCATCTTGATGGTGTTCAGAATAGAGTTATCCGTTTGATAAACGATGTAAGCATTACTTCGTCTCTTGATACTTTGGAGCACAGACGAAATGTAGGAGCTTTATCTGTTTTCTATAAATTTTACAACGGTAAATGTTCTTTAGAAACCCGTTCTCTAGTTCCTGGGCCTTTTCTCAGTAAAGTAAACACTCGTTTAAGGTGCAATCAACATAGATTTGCCTTAAAACTTTTGTTATGCAGAACCCAACAGTTTAAATCCTCCTTTTTCCCGAGAGTCTCTTCGATGTGGAATCAATTGGTCGAGCACGTGTTTCCCGAATCTAATAATCTGCAGGCGTTCAAATTAGCCGTTAACAACTTCTTGAAGGCTGATGGATAAAGTATTCATAAGTTGTTTATTAATATATATAAAAAAAAATTGTTTATCAGTATTTTTTAAATTATTTTTATAATTTGTGTTTCCCGAATCTAATAATCTGCAGGCGTTCAAATTAGCCGTTAACAACTTCTTGAAGGCTGATGGATAAAGTATTCATAAGTTGTTTATTAATATATATAAAAAAAAATTGTTTATCAGTATTTTTTAAATTATTTTTATAATTTGTAATATTTTCTTGGTCAAGGTTTTTTGTAGTTTTCCCTGACCATGATTCATTGATAAAAGTATTTCGCGTCGTTCTAAATTCGTGTTCGTTTTTCGTATTGCTTTTTCAATGAATCAGGGAGAATTCTGAGAAAATAAATTGAAACCGGCTGCAAACGTGAGGAATGTGATATATTGTAAATCACATTCCTTCGATTTTTATTTTATTTTGAATTTAATAAAGGGCTTAGCCCAACTTATTGCCGTGACGTAAGTCATTCAGGGAGTCCTCCCTTGGCAATAAGTCTCTCTAAAAAAAAAAAAAAAAAAAAAAAAAACAAAGCGCGCGCTTTTATGAAATTACTAGCTGACCCGACAGACGTTGTCCTGTCCCACCTTCAATAAATTTGTTTGTGATCGTTTTGTGAACTTGTGAAAAGCTATTTATTTTGCAATATCGAGTCACAATATTACTCACATCATTGTGTTACATTTGTTAATTTTGGGAACTAAGTAATTTCTCTACCGATTTGTATGAAATTCTGTATGGTCTTTGAAGGTTCTTTTGAGGGTCGTTAAAGGAGTCTTTTGAGGATCTTTTGTGGGTCTTTTGGAGGTCCTTTTGAGGGTTTTTGGGTCTTTCGGGGGTCTTTTTGTGGTATTTCGGCGAGTCTTTTTAGGGTCTTTTGGGGTTCTTTTGGGGTCTTTAATGATTTTTTGGGATTTTGAGGGACTTTCGGTGGTCTTTTTGTGATTCTTTTCGGAGTCTTAGGGGCCTTTTGTGGTTTTTTTGAGATCTTTTTGCCCACAAAATCAAAGAGAAGCTGTCAAATGACATTTGCGCACATAACCCAAACAATTGGAACCTATTGGAACAGAAATGAAATAACGACTTTTGCTGGACAGATCGCGAATCAACACAAGTTGAATTTTATTTTAAGTTTGGCTGGAATGCGTTTTTCCAAAGTTTTCATTTCACCTAAAACATTCAGTACAGTTATTTCCCGAATTTTATTTTGCTAAAAATATCTCCGGGAACATAACGAACAAAACAATTTTTGCTGTTTATCCGAATTTTTTTACTTTCCTTTGTAATTGTCTTTGTTTCCTAGGACTATAACGAAAGAAAAAGAATTACGCTAATCCATCGTTCGAATCGTGAGTTATGATCGCGAGTTTATACATAGATTCTATGGAAAACAGCACTTTCAGTTTTTTCCGAATTTTACAATTTTCCGGGCATCTTTTCTATTTTTTTTCCGCATAAACCTTATTTGGACTATGGCGAATTTATAAAATAAAAGTTAGCCAAATCGGTCCAGTCGTTCTCAATTTTTTTCCCCTTTAAAACCTATTCTCATACCTACCAAATGTACATAAAAAATTTCATAACAATCGGTCGAGCCGTTTCGGAGCAGTTGAGAGACAAACACCGTGACACGAGATTTTTGTATATTAGATATAATGTCTCTTTTCTATGAGAATCTTGAAGATCGTTTTATTGATGTATTCCCTATATGCATCATGGTTGAGATTGCTTTGATGTAGATCCAAAACAAATTGAAAATACCAACATCTTGCCTAAATCACCAGTTTCTGTATCATTTCAAAAAGAGAACTTCCTGAATGACTGGCTCCACGGCAATAAGGTGGGCTATACCATTTATTGAAATTTAAATAAAAATAAAAATCGAAGGAATGTATAATTAACAATATATTACTTTCCTCACGCCGGTTTCAATTTATTTTCTCAGAATTCTCCCTAATTCATTGATTCATTGAAAATATTACATAAAATACAAAACGAATAAACCTGCGGTTCTAAGTTTATGTGAAACGCAGGTCTCTTATATGGGTACCCCAAATGATTTTCAATGTCCGGGGTATTCTCGTGTCGACTGTTTGGTTCCTCATCGTGGGGTTATTTTATTTATACGAGAAGACATCAGTTTTAGTGTACCTAATTTTAATATTCCAAACAGTAATCCCATGTTCAATACGATATGGATTGAAATTGTAATTTCAAACCATTCCATGTTTATTTGTTCCCTTTATCGTAGTCCTAATTTGTCACCTGATGACACTAATGTTGAGTTTAATTACTTATCACTACTACACTATAGACAAGATTTACCAATCATCACCAACATCAGAATTGGTAGTCTTGGGTGATTTTAATGTCCACAATGATTCATGGTTGACCTATTCGAATGGTAGAGATCGATCTGGTGAAACCGCTGAACTATTTTCAAATGTTAATCTTTTCACCCAACTCGTTGATAAGCCAACTAGGTATCCCGATACTACTGGTCAATCACCTCACCTTTTAGATTTATTTCTTACTACTATGCCAGATAAATATTCAATTGATGTATCTGCTCCATTAGGTCTTTCTGACCATGCCTTGTGTAGTAGCCAAATTTTCAATAACACCAGCCCTTATAGAGCCTACAAGTAAAAGACTACTCTGGCACTATAAAAATGCTAACTGGGAGCTCCTGAACCAATTTTAAAGCTCATTTGATTGGTCAACCTGTTTTTCCAGCAATAATGCTGATGAAGCATCACAACTAATCACATCAACCATTTTGCTAGGAATGAAAAATTGCATTTCTACTTCATTTAAAAAGAAAAATACTCATAAAAATAAATGGTTTAACGAACATTGCAGGTCAGCAGTCTTGTGTAAAAAAGCAGCCCATTTGGACTACGTTAATTGCACTTCTGAAGAAAACCTTGTAACGTTTCGAATAGCTAGAAATAGATCAAACGCTATATTAAAAAGGTCCAAAATAATATATGACCTTAAGATTCGAGATAGCATGCGAAAAATTTTGGATTCTGATTCAAAAAGTCGAAGCTTTTGGTCGTTTGCTGCATTGGTTAAAAGAAACTTTGGTATTCATTATAGAACTGATATTGAGAAAGCTAATCTCTTAGCATCTCATTTCGCTAGTGCGAAAGGAAGAGTAGATCCTTTAACTAACCAAAGCCCCCCAATTCTCCCGAATCTATGTCTTAAATCTATTTTCGGAAACGGGTTGTTTAAAAGATTCTAAAAGAACATGACCCCTATAAAGCGACTGGCCCCGACGGTATTCCGCCATTAGTATTGAAAAGTTGTCATCTTACTTTGGCAAAACCGCTTAGCAAATTCTTTCACCTCTCAATGAAGACAGGTGTTTTTCCATCATTTTGGAAAATAGCAAATATTCAACCCCTCCCGAAAAAAGGTGATAAATCGGCACCTACGAACTACCGTCCTATTGCTTTGTTGTCGGTTCTATCCAAGGTAATGGAATCTATCGTTAATTTCAGACTAATGAACTATCTGGATTCGAATGTTCTATTATCCGATGTGCAGTATGGATTTCGTAAAAATCGCTCTTCAGGTGAACTAATGACGTGCATGACTCATTGTTTGGAGTGAAGCATTGAAAACCTAGGTGCATCAAGCGTTGTTTCCTTAGATATTGCTAAAGCTTTTGATAGAGTATGGCATGATTGTCTTATTAATAAGATTCGTGCGCTGAACTTACACTCCTCTCTCATTACATGGATTGAGAATTATTTATGGAACCGTAAAATAAAGTGATATCCATTCATTTGCTGATGATACAACACTATCGGCTTCTATAAAAAAGAATGCAATTCTCGCTTGAATGGTTCGCGTGAATTAATGAATTTGACTATTCTGTCTAATATTCAAATCATTCTTGATTGGGGCATTTCTAACAGAGTAGAATTTAACCCAAATAAATGCCAGTCTTGCCTTTTTTCTCAGAAGACAACTCAACATTATGTCCCACCTGTTATTAATGGTACCCCTATTGCGAGATCTGATTCACCTAAGTTGTTAGGTTTAAAAGTATCAAGTGATCTTTCCTGGAAGGAACATATTTATGAAATTTCAAAAAGAGCTAGCCAATGTTTAGGCTTCATAAGACGTTGTAACTTCTACTTCACTCCCTCTGAAGTATTAAGATTATATAAATCTTATGTTAGACCAATTTTAGAATTTAATTCATATGTGTGGGGTGGGGCTCCAAGATCGCATTTGGTTCATCTTGATGGTGTTCAGAATAGAGTTATCCGTTTGATAAACGATGTAAGCATTACTTCGTCTCTTGATACTTTGGAGCACAGACGAAATGTAGGAGCTTTATCTGTTTTCTATAAATTTTACAACGGTAAATGTTCTTTAGAAACCCGTTCTCTAGTTCCTGGGCCTTTTCTCAGTAAAGTAAACACTCGTTTAAGGTGCAATCAACATAGATTTGCCTTAAAACTTTTGTTATGCAGAACCCAACAGTTTAAATCCTCCTTTTTCCCGAGAGTCTCTTCGATGTGGAATCAATTGGTCGAGCACGTGTTTCCCGAATCTTATAATCTGCAGGCGTTCAAATTAGCCGTTAACAACTTCTTGAAGGCTGATGGATAAAGTATTCATAAGTTGTTTATTAATATATATAAAAAAAAATTGTTTATCAGTATTTTTTAAATTATTTTTATAATTTGTAATATTTTCTTGGTCAAGGTTTTTTGTAGTTTTCCCTGACCATGATTCATTGATAAAAGTATTTCGCGTCGTTCTAAATTCGTGTTCGTTTTTCGTATTGCTTTTTCAATGAATCAGGGAGAATTCTGAGAAAATAAATTGAAACCGGCTGCAAACGTGAGGAATGTGATATATTGTAAATCACATTCCTTCGATTTTTATTTTATTTTGAATTTAATAAAGGGCTTAGCCCAACTTATTGCCGTGACGTAAGTCATTCAGGGAGTCCTCCCTTGGCAATAAGTCTCTCTAAAAAAAAAAAAAAAAAAAAAAACAAAGCGCGCGCTTTTATGAAATTACTAGCTGACCCGACAGACGTTGTCCTGTCCCACCTTCAATAAATTTGTTTGTGATCGTTTTGTGAACTTGTGAAAAGCTATTTATTTTGCAATATCGAGTCACAATATTACCCACATCATTGTGTTACATTTGTTAATTTTGGGAACTAAGTAATTTCTCTACCGATTTGTATGAAATTCTGTATGGTCTTTGAAGGTTCTTTTGAGGGTCGTTAAAGGAGTCTTTTGAGGATCTTTTGTGGGTCTTTTGGAGGTCCTTTGAGGGTTTTTGGGTCTTTTGGGGGTCTTTTTGTGGTATTTCGGCGAGTCTTTTTAGGGTCTTTTGGGGTTCTTTTGGGGTCTTTAATGATTTTTTGGGATTTTGAGGGACTTTCGGTGGTCTTTTTGTGATTCTTTTCGGAGTCTTAGGGGCCTTTTGTGGTTTTTTTGAGATCTTTTTGCCCACAAAATCAAAGAGAAGCTGTCAAATGACATTTGCGCACATAACCCAAACAATTGGAACCTATTGGAACAGAAATGAAATAACGACTTTTGCTGGACAGATCGCGAATCAACACAAGTTGAATTTTATTTTAAGTTTGGCTGGAATGCGTTTTTCCAAAGTTTTCATTTCACCGAAAACATTCAGTACAGTTATTTCCCGAATTTTATTTTGCTAAAAATATCTCCGGGAACATAACGAACAAAACAATTTTTGCTGTTTATCCGAATTTTTTTACTTTCCTTTGTAATTGTCTTTGTTTCCTAGGACTATAACGAAAGAAAAAGAATTACGCTAATCCATCGTTCGAATCGTGAGTTATGATCGCGAGTTTATACATAGATTCTATGGAAAACAGCACTTTCAGTTTTTTCCGAATTTTACAATTTTCCGGGCATCTTTTCTATTTTTTTTCCGCATAAACCTTATTTGGACTATGGCGAATTTATAAAATAAAAGTTAGCCAAATCGGTCCAGTCGTTCTCAATTTTTTTCCCCTTTAAAACCTATTCTCATACCTACCAAATGTACATAAAAAATTTCATAACAATCGGTCGAGCCGTTTCGGAGCAGTTGAGAGACAAACACCGTGACACGAGATTTTTGTATATTAGATATAATGTCTCTTTTCTATGAGAATCTTGAAGATCGTTTTATTGATGTATTCCCTATATGCATCATGGTTGAGATTGCTTTGATGTAGATCCAAAACAAATTGAAAATACCAACATCTTGCCTAAATCACCAGTTTCTGTATCATTTCAAAAAGAGAACTTCCTGAATGACTGGCTCCACGGCAATAAGGTGGGCTATACCATTTATTGAAATTTAAATAAAAATAAAAATCGAAGGAATGTATAATTAACAATATATTACTTTCCTCACGCCGGTTTCAATTTATTTTCTCAGAATTCTCCCTAATTCATTGATTCATTGAAAATATTACATAAAATACAAAACGAATAAACCTGCGGTTCTAAGTTTATGTGAAACGCAGGTCTCTTATATGGGTACCCCAAATGATTTTCAATGTCCTGGGTATTCTCGTGTCGACTGTTTGGTTCCTCATCGTGGGGTTATTTTATTTATACGAGAAGACATCAGTTTTAGTGTACCTAATTTTAATATTCCAAACAGTAATCCCATGTTCAATACGATATGGATTGAAATTGTAATTTCAAACCATTCCATGTTTATTTGTTCCCTTTATCGTAGTCCTAATTTGTCACCTGATGACACTAATGTTGAGTTTAATTACTTATCACTACTACACTATAGACAAGATTTACCAATCATCACCAACATCAGAATTGGTAGTCTTGGGTGATTTTAATGTCCACAATGATTCATGGTTGACCTATTCGAATGGTAGAGATCGATCTGGTGAAACCGCTGAACTATTTTCAAATGTTAATCTTTTCACCCAACTCGTTGATAAGCCAACTAGGTATCCCGATACTACTGGTCAATCACCTCACCTTTTAGATTTATTTCTTACTACTATGCCAGATAAATATTCAATTGATGTATCTGCTCCATTAGGTCTTTCTGACCATGCCTTGGGTAGTAGCCAAATTTTCAATAACACCAGCCCTTATAGAGCCTACAAGTAAAAGACTACTCTGGCACTATAAAAATGCTAACTGGGAGCTCCTGAACCAATTTTAAAGCTCATTTGATTGGTCAACCTGTTTTTCCAGCAATAATGCTGATGAAGCATCACAACTAATCACATCAACCATTTTGCTAGGAATGAAAAATTGCATTTCTACTTCATTTAAAAAGAAAAATACTCATAAAAATAAATGGTTTAACGAACATTGCAGGTCAGCAGTCTTGTGTAAAAAAGCAGCCCATTTGGACTACGTTAATTGCACTTCTGAAGAAAACCTTGTAACGTTTCGAATAGCTAGAAATAGATCAAACGCTATATTAAAAAGGTCCAAAATAATATATGACCTTAAGATTCGAGATAGCATGCGAAAAATTTTGGATTCTGATTCAAAAAGTCGAAGCTTTTGGTCGTTTGCTGCATTGGTTAAAAGAAACTTTGGTATTCATTATAGAACTGATATTGAGAAAGCTAATCTCTTAGCATCTCATTTCGCTGGTGCGAAAGGAAGAGTAGATCCTCTAACTAACCAAAGCCCCCCAATTCTCCCGAATCTATGTCTTAAATCTATTTTCGGAAACGGGTTGTTTAAAAGATTCTAAAAGAACATGACCCCTATAAAGCGACTGGCCCCGACGGTATTCCGCCATTAGTATTGAAAAGTTGTCATCTTACTTTGGCAAAACCGCTTAGCAAATTCTTTCACCTCTCAATGAAGACAGGTGTTTTTCCATCATTTTGGAAAATAGCAAATATTCAACCCCTCCCGAAAAAAGGTGATAAATCGGCACCTACGAACTACCGTCCTATTGCTTTGTTGTCGGTTCTATCCAAGGTAATGGAATCTATCGTTAATTTCAGACTAATGAACTATCTGGATTCGAATGTTCTATTATCCGATGTGCAGTAGGGATTTCGTAAAAATCGCTCTTCAGGTGAACTAATGACGTGCATGACTCATTGTTTGGAGTGAATTTTACAATTTTCCGGGCATCTTTTCTATTTTTTTTCCGCATAAACCTTATTTGGAATATGGCGAATTTATAAAATAAAAGTTAGCCAAATCGGTCCAGTCGTTCTCAATTTTTCCCCCTTTAAAACCTATTCTCATACCTACCAAATGTACATAAAAAATTTCATAACAATCGGTCGAGCCGTTTCGGAGCAGTTGAGAGACAAACACCGTGACACGAGATTTTTGTATATTAGATATAATGTCTCTTTTCTATGAGAATCTTGAAGATCGTTTTATTGATGTATTCCCTATATGCATCATGGTTGAGATTGCTTTGATGTAGATCCAAAACAAATTGAAAATACCAACATCTTGCCTAAATCACCAGTTTCTGTATCATTTCAAAAAGAGAACTTCCTGAATGACTGGCTCCACGGCAATAAGGTGGGCTATACCATTTATTGAAATTTAAATAAAAATAAAAATCGAAGGAATGTATAATTAACAATATATTACTTTCCTCACGCCGGTTTCAATTTATTTTCTCAGAATTCTCCCTAATTCATTGATTCATTGAAAATATTACATAAAATACAAAACGTAATTCTGCATTCAAAAAATTCTTGGAATTCGGTCCTTCAGGAACTTGTTGGCATCTATTTTGAATGCCTGTAAATTAAACATTTCGGATAAAAGGAAGGTTTGAAATGTTGGGTTCTACATGAAAAAGGTTTTAAGATTACAGTACAAGCTCAAAAAACTTTATATATGTGATAATTTTAAATTAATATCTTTAAAGCTGAAGTCGCGTTGTGTTTTATTTTCTCTTTAAATATAGTGTAACGAAGTCGTTTCGGAGCAACCGATTTTCTCCGCTACAAACCATACGACAAAGAAACACAAGTAAATGTAAAAAAAACTTGCTTTTTCGGGTACAAACCAAGTACTTTAATGCCCATCACCCCCTTTGGTTCTTCGCTTTCCTTGAGCGAAACCGTGGAAACTGCATTGTGGACATATTAGAAGAATCTGACTTTGTCACCTTAAATCAAAGTTTTTCCACCAGGATCACCGCTACGTGTTCTAGCTCGCCTGATATCACAATAGCCAGCACCTCGATATTAAGTTCCCTGTCATGGCAAGCAGCACCAGCGCTTAGATCTGATCACATCCGCATTGTGATCACAGTGGATATACCAGACAACGTTGCCATATCCGAACAACGAACCTTCATGAACCACAATAAAGACAATTGGCAAGGTTTCGCTAATTTCGTCGATATAAAATTACACCAGTTGCCTTATTCATTGAACGGTATATCTGGTGAGAAGGCCTTCCGTGAAATTGTAGTTCGTCCCGCCAAAAGATTCATCCCCACCGGAAGAATCAAATAGGTATTTCCATACTTTCCGCCGGAAGCCCTCCGGCTTGCCGAGCGTCGCGACCAACTAAGTTAGTCGAGTTACTCAGCTAACCAAGGATATTCAAAAACTGGTTGCCGATCACCGACGATCCAAGTGGCTGAGTCATCTTGAGAACTGCACGCTAGGATCCAAAAAGCTCCCAATCTCAGGGCGGGCCTAACCTCGATCTCATTCAATGACCACCAATACGACAGTAGTAAAAAATACGCTTCACATTTCTCACGGCAATTCGTCGAACACCCGTCAGCTCACGAAAAAACCAATTGTCTTGTTTTACACAAACTAAAAGCGTTAAAATGCGACCCAAACCACCCTACCTTCACCGCCCTTGAGGTGCAAGATGCCATAAGAAAAGCTAAACCTTCCAAGGGACTTGGGCCGGACGGGATATTCATGTTTATGTTGAAGAAGCTACATAACTCAAGCCTGGATTATCTAGCAAAAATCTCCAACCTAACCATGGAAAACCTCACCATACCAAACTTATGGAAAATTGGCAGTTTTTAAACCTGGCAAACCCGCACACGATGGATCGTCCTATAGACCTATTTCACTGCTTTCTCCTATAGCTAAAACTTTAGAGACACTCCTCCTGCCCAGTCTTCATTAATATTTGAGTCTCGCCTCCCACCAACACGGCTTTAGGAAACATAACAGCACTACAACCGCCTTAACGGAGCTGATGACCCACATTGCGGACGATCTTAATCACCGTCGCCCGGACTGGCGCACTGCTGTGGTGGCACTCGATTTGTCCAAAGCTTTCAATACGGTTGACCACTCTAATCTCCTACAGGATATACTGAGTTCCACTCTCCCCGACTCCATCAAAAGGTTCCTGTCAGCTTACATAAATGGCAGGAGCGCATATGTGGAATTTCAGAAATTCTTGCTCAAAGCATTGGAAACTCAAGATGGGAGTACCACAATCAGGGGTTCTTTCCCATCTTATTTAATCTCTATGTCTCGATGCTCCCTACTCCCCCTACTCGCGTTAAATTGATCACTTACGCTGATGATTGCTCTGCTGCGCCTCCGCTGCAGATGTAAACGAGGTCACACATAGGAGTTAGTCAGCACGCTCAGCGCTCAACAGGAGCACATCTAATACAGATTCCGCACCAGATTGCTCAGCTACCTGTTACCGGCTACTGAAAAAAAAACCCACACACAAAAAAGCGATCATTTCGCTACCTGCGATTTTTTATATATACAGGTACATCAAAAACAAAAATGAACGATTTTGAGTTGGAATAAATAAATTACGCAGTTATGTTTTTAATGAAATTTTATTTTATATGTAAACCTTTGTTTTTATAAACAGTCAAACACCGACTTGACCAAGATTTAAGTGCCCGTTGAAACATTGCCAGAGGAATGTTCCTAATCTCTCGCTTTATCAATCTTTTTAGTTGCGCAATATTATCAACTTTAGATTTGTGTGTGTGTGAATTGTGACTTCAAGTATCCCCACAGGAAATAATCACATGGTGCTAAGTCGGGTGATGAGGGAGTCCATAAATTAGGATGGATATAGGATACGTTGTTTTGTTGGAGGAATGCAAGTGTTTTATTTGCCGTATGTGATGGAGCTGAGTCTTGGTGTAAGGTGTAATATCCAGTTACCATTTGGGGGCACAAGTGTTTTGAATCTTTGATAAGAGGTTTAGTAATCTGCATTTATTTTAGCACCTGGCTGAATTAAAATGGGTACTGTTGTGCCAAAATTAGATATTCCCAAAAATACCATGAATCCTTTCGGATGAGACGGTTTTTTGAAGGGAACTAATTCCGCCCTAGTTTGCTTGCGACTCAAATATTGCACACTTCTTTGGCCGTCGGCATTTGTTAAATAAAACTATGCTTCGTCGACTGTGATATATTTTTTCCATTTATCGCCTTTCAGTAGTCGGTAAAGGCCTAGATACCGTTGGTGCTTTTTGGTGATTGTTTGCGCAGACGCTTCGGCTTCTTCACAAGTCTTAGTCCCAATTTTTTTTTAGTGTATATTGTATGACTACAACCTTTCTGTTAAAATGTTTTGCCAGATGATTTGCGTCGGTGGTTGTGGTTTGGTTGCCATTTTTCGCAAATTTGAAATTTGGCGTTTTGACAAAGATGATTTTCGTCCCTCATTTTCAATTCGTTTATTATATTTGGTTAGTGTACCTTTTAAAATATTAAACCCCACTTTTTTACACTCTTTTATAATTAGTGAAAAACTAACGTTTTTCTTTAAAAAATTTGAAACAAAGAGCTGCTGTTCAATTGTCAACACCATGATGAGAACTAACATTTAAAATAAAATTGCATTTTTAATATTCTATTGTTTTGATGCTTGTGTTTTATACGTACTCTACTTCTCTCTAAAATAACGGGGCTCTGAGTTTTTTGTGTTTAAAATCGTTCATTTTTGTTTTTGATGTACCTATACATGTTTTTTTTACTTCACTTATTACTTTTTTTATTTTCAACAACATATTTATAATTAATAGTTATTTAATTTCAATAAAGATTTTTCCTTTTTTAAATTCTCTATATTAACTTCACTAGCCCGTGTGTTTGTGGGTTTGTGGGCTTGTGGGTTTGTGGATTTGTGTGTCATGGAATCTTACGATCAATTTTTAACCCACTTCCTACAGCCCGATTTTATTGAAATTTGGCACACATGTATATCTCCCATGACAACACTTTCTATTAAAATTTGAGACCCCTTGGGCTGTGGGGTCGGAGGGCTCCCATACAAATATTTTACAAAATTTACCCGATTTTCTTAAAATTTTGTACACATGTGTGTCTTCGATGGAAAACACTTTTTGTATTGGAGCGATCGGCCCCTTGGGGACCTCAATATACAATTTTTAAATATCGCTATATCGCATCAGATCACGGCAAAGTATGAGCTCGTGCTTTGTGAGCAGCGCTGTTCGCTGCCGCTGCGGCATTTGGTGGATGATTTTGCCACAAAACGAGCACGCAGTGTGTGTGTGTGTGTGTATCCCCGATTAGAGAATGTACAAGAAAAATTTTAATTTTTATGGGTTGTTTTTTATCCCTTTAAAATGGGGAAAAAAACAGAAAAGGAAGGAAATGGTTAATGATGTATTAACCTTAATTAGACAAGAAGTCACCAACAATGGTGGCGACTTTCTTGTGTCCTTGTACGATGAAGTCAACCAGCTGTGCGAAGAATTAGCTACATCCGAAGATAAAAATATGAGCCTTGGCGAGAAATCGGATACTGAATCGTCCGAATCCAACTGCAACGGAACGGAGAATACAAGCAAAGAAGACAGTCGCAAAGAGCGGTCTTCTCCCATGCCAGTAAAGGCAAAAGGAAGGACGTTGTCTGGAAATTTCAGACCATCATCGCCACCAGCATCATCTTCTCCTGCAGTGGTTGCTGTTGAAGTGAGTAATCCACCAAAAACCACCGCTGTAGAAACAGCTAAAGCAAAAGAGAAGCAAATTTTAATAAGAATGCACCACCACCAGTCGCTCCAGCAAGCAAAAAGCTACAATTACGAGACCAACATCAAAACTATTTGCTATGCCGCCAATATTCTGCTTCAAACTTAACGTCGCTGAACTATTTTAGTTCACGAAGACTGCCAATATCAGTTGCAGAATAGGCAACATTAACAGCAGTAAGTAAGTCGTTACGGCTATGAGCACAGATGGCCACCAGAAAATTCGGTCTTTCGTACAATCGGGAAAGACGGAATTTAATACATATACTGCGAAGGACAGAAAATAAATGTTGGTCCTAAAAGACATTCACCACTTTTTCGACGCTGAAGATATCAAGGAAGCGGCAGCTGTAGGTGTCCCTGTAGTGGTGGTCAAACTCTTTAAATCTCAGAGGACAGACAAGAAATTTAACCATTTCATTGTCGAATTAGAGAAGAACTGCGATAAGAGATCAGTTTGCTCTAAACCCTCCTGATGAACCAGTTGGTGCATTGGGAAAAACTTAACTTTCATGCCTCAAGCAATTGCGGCATGAAATACAGATGCGTTAAGTGCTAGGACGAGCACTTTCCTTGCCAATGCCCGAGAAACGCAGACAAAAAGAAAGACGACAACGTATTCTGCACAAATTGCCAAAAAAAATGGTCATCCTGCAAACTATCGGGGATGTCCTAAATATAAAGAAAAAATGGCGGAAAAGGTGAAAACCGTCAAAAAGAAGAAGGAGCAGCATAGGTTTGCCCAGATGTCTGCTTCAAAAGCTATAGTTTTAAAGTCATCGTACAAATGGTTGTTTCGATTTGATTTACATGAATACTACCGACTTTTATTCTAAGTTATATTTATTTATTTAATTGTAGTCAGACTCGAAACGTTAGCCGTTAGGCTGTCGTTTTCCTCTATAAGCGGTAAATCAATTTACTAATAGAGCGAGCTGATACAGTGTGTCCAAATTGAGCGAGTTGCTCGTAAAAATAAAACACTCGGAGATCGGAGGGTTAATTAATTAGACAGAGTTGTTGGTTTCAAGGTAAGAACTGATCTGATTTATTATCAAAATTAACTGGGTTTTTATGGAAAATTTTGGGTTTCAATTTCAATTCAATTTCCATTCCTTTATTGCGTCAGTATTATTAGCAATCAATTGCAATCCCTATATGCATCCAGCGTGTCAGCATTATTATTTCAAGTTCATGCACCTGACAGAGCACATGTAGCATGAACCATCAATTGCTGTATTGCTTTGGCTAATCCAGCTTGGCTTACAACAACAATCGCATAAGCATAAAGCCGAAAATAAATCCAAAAAGTTTTTAGGATTTCAAACTAAAGCCATTTTATAGTTATAGCGCTCACCGTAAGGCGGTGATAAAGCGACATGTAGCCGAAGTAAATAAAAATGTTCAGGATTAAGGAAACTAAAGCCATTTTATAGTACTGGTGCTCACCGTAAGGCGGTAAAGCCAAAAGCTGTTGCTTTGTAAAGCCAAGCCGGCTTTGCCAAAGCAAAGCAGCAAATAACAATGTTTCGGTTTACGCTTGCCATCGTTTAATGACGAGGGCAATGCATTGCGCACAAACGTTCATATGTGCGATACGTGTGTTTGTTGTTTAATTGACGAAGGAAATGCATGAGGTATACAGGTATGTATGGATGGATGGATGATATGCTGATTTAGGCGTTAGGCAGAAATTTAATTAACGAAGTTCGGAGTTAGTAGATATATATGTTTGTATGGAAATGTTAATGAATGGGTAAATGAGGAAATGATCACTGGTGTAATCCATTCACACCACCATCCTGGGAAAAAAAAAGGAAAATAATCTCGGGGTACGAGGTTTCGTGATTAATTTACACTGATACACTGAAAATTTATATTAATGTTAATTTTTCTTTAATTTAAAACTTTTATTTTATTTTCAAAAATTATTATATAGCTAATATTGTTTTTTTTCCGAATACAAATTTCTAATAAATATTTTCCTTTGATTAATTTATACTTTTACACTTAAAATGTATTTATGTGTTTTTTTTCTAAAACGAGTTTCTTATAAATATTTTCTTTTGAATAAGTTATACTGTTACACTAAAAATGTATTTATGTTTTTTTTTTTTTTAATACAAGTTTCTTATAAATATTTTCTTTATGGCTTCTTAGTACATGTATTGTTTAAACTAGTTCGTTCTTATAAATATTTTAATTTAATTATTCTTAGTACATGTATTGTTTAAACTAATTCGTTCTTCTAAATATTTTAATTTAATTATTCTTAGTATATGTATTGTTTGAACTATAAATATTTTAATTTTGCGGGGGCCCCTCCACTTTTTTTTTATAAAAACTTATATACAACAAAAAAAACTAAAAAGTCAGTTAAATGCAAACAAAAATTGTTTTAATATGTAAACGTAAAATTTCTTTAAACGAGTTTTATGGACTTTTATTCGTCTCCCTTCGTACTTGATTTCACAATTCACGCCTTCTTCGGACAATACTTCATATGGTTCTATGTAAATGGGATCTAACTTTCTTCTGTTTTCATTTCTTAGCAAAACTAAACTACCTACTTCAAAACTAGTTGGTTTACTTTTAGCTTTCCTATCTCAATCAGTTTTCCTAGCGTTTTTCCTTTCTAGAACTGTGTCTCTAGCATCCCTATGAGCGATTTGCAGTTATTGTTTCAAATCAATTACGTAGTCCTCATAAATGTACCTTTGGTCCATCTGTTTTGTCAAATTTGAGGGTAACGTACATTGTCTTCTGAATACTAATTCGAATGGTGTATACCCTGTTTTTATATGTACTGCTGTGTTATCACAAAACACATTCGGGCTCAATCTCTTGCTGTTCTGGGACACGGATGTAAAAACTGTCTGGAAGAACGTTGTGGCCATTGTCGAGATACGAGTATCGTTTCTTGAGCTGATTTGCATGAGCAACGATCTCTCGTATATCGGTTTGTACCTTGTAATGGACCATTCCCATTTTCCACACGATTTCTCCTGAAACCAAGCGCCACTGGTTGTTGCTTAAATGGGTTTTAACGAAAACTTTGTCGCCGATCTCAAACGTCTTTTCTTTAGCATCGTGGTGAGTGTTGAACTGCTGTTCCATCTTGTGTTTTCGTTCTGTTGTACATTTCGTAGTCGGCATAAGTAAGTCGATTTCGATCCAAGGTTGTATGATGGCGTGAAGCGTTTCCATCCTTCTCAAGTTTCTTGAGTCCCTGTTTCAGCATCTGCACGAACCGTTCTGCCTGACCGTTCGCTTGCGGATAATAAGGCGCTGTGGTGATGTGCTCGATTCCTCTTTCTGCGCAGAATTCCTTGAATTTTTCCAATGTGGATTGCGGTCCGTTATCGGAAACGATTGTTTTGCAATCGCCGTGACTTGCGAAGGCTTCTTCGAGTCTGTTTGTTGTCTGCTGGGACGTCGTGCTCTGCATCTTGTAGACTTCTTGCCATTTTGGAAAAGCGTCGATGATGATAAAATACCAGAGCCATTGACTGCACCAGCGAAGTCGACGTGCAATCGCAACCATGGGGCTTCTTTAATTGGCCACGACTGAAGTGTAGCTTTAATCGGGGAAAACGCGTTCGTTGCGCAATTCAGACAGGAGCAGCATAGGTTTGCCCAGATGTCTGCTTCAAAAGCTATAGTTGTAAAGTCATCGTACAAATGGTTGTTTCGATTTGATTTACATGAATACTACCGACTTTTATTCTAAGTTATATTTATTTATTTAATTGTAGTCAGACTTAAAACGTTAGCCGTTAGGCTGTCGTTTTCCTCTATAAGCGGTAAACCAATTTACTAATAGAGCGAGCTGATACAGTGTGTCCAAATTGAGCGAGTTGCTCGTAAAAATAAAACACTCGGAGATCGGAGGGTTAATTAATTAGACAGAGTTGTTGGTTTCAAGGTAAGAACTGATCTGATTTATTATCAAAATTAACTGGGTTTTTATGGAAAATTTTGGGTTTCAATTTCAATTAAATTTCCATTCCTTTATTGCGTCAGTATTATTAGCAATCAATTGCATTCCCTATATGCATCCAGCGTGTCAGCATTATTATTTCAAGTTCATGCACCTGACAGAGCACATGTAGCATGAACCATCAATTGCTGTATTGCTTTGGCTAATCCAGCTTGGCTTACAACAACAATCGCATAAGCATAAAGCCGAAAATAAATCCAAAAAGTTTTTAGGATTTCAAACTAAAGCCATTTTATAGTTATAGCGCTCACCGTAAGGCGGTGATAAAGCGACATGAAGCCGAAGTAAATAAAAATGTTCAGGATTAAGGAAACTAAAGCCATTTTATAGTACTGGTGCTCACCGTAAGGCGGTAAAGCCAAAAGCTGTTGCTTTGTAAAGCCAAGCCGGCTTTGCCAAAGCAAAGCAGCAAATAACAATGTTTCGGTTTACGCTTGCCATCGTTTAATGACGAGGGCAATGCATTGCGCACAAACGTTCATATGTGCGATACGTGTGTTTGTTGTTTAATTGACGAAGGAAATGCATGAGGTATACAGGTATGTATGGATGGATGGATGATATGCTGATTTAGGCGTTAGGCAGAAATTTAATTAACGAAGTTCGGAGTTAGTAGATATATATGTTTGTATGGAAATGTTAATGAATGGGTAAATGAGGAAATGATCACTGGTGTAATCCATTCACACCACCATCCTGGGAAAAAAAAAGGAAAATAATCTCGGGGTACGAGGTTTCGTGATTAATTTACACTGATACACTGAAAATTTATATTAATGTTAATTTTTCTTTAATTTAAAACTTTTATTTTATTTTCAAAAATTATTATATAGCTAATATTGTTTTTTTTCCGAATACAAATTTCTAATAAATATTTTCCTTTGATTAATTTATACTTTTACACTTAAAATGTATTTATGTGTTTTTTTTCTAAAACGAGTTTCTTATAAATATTTTCTTTTGAATAAGTTATACTGTTACACTAAAAATGTATTTATGTTTTTTTTTTTTTAATACAAGTTTCTTATAAATATTTTCTTTATGGCTTCTTAGTACATGTATTGTTTAAACTAGTTCGTTCTTATAAATATTTTAATTTAATTATTCTTAGTACATGTATTGTTTAAACTAATTCGTTCTTCTAAATATTTTAATTTAATTATTCTTAGTATATGTATTGTTTGAACTATAAATATTTTAATTTTGTGGGGGCCCCTCCACTTTTTTTTTATAAAAACTTATATACAACAAAAAAAACTAAAAAGTCAGTTAAATGCAAACAAAAATTGTTTTAATATGTAAACGTAAAATTTCTTTAAACGAGTTTTATGGACTTTTATTCGTCTCCCTTCGTACTTGATTTCACAATTCACGCCTTCTTCGGACAATACTTCATATGGTTCTATGTAAATGGGATCTAACTTTCTTCTGTTTTCATTTCTTAGCAAAACTAAACTACCTACTTCAAAACTAGTTGGTTTACTTTTAGCTTTCCTATCTCAATCAGTTTTCCTAGCGTTTTTCCTTTCTAGAACTGTGTCTCTAGCATCCCTATGAGCGATTTGCAGTTATTGTTTCAAATCAATTACGTAGTCCTCATAAATGTACCTTTGGTCCATCTGTTTTGTCAAATTTGAGGGTAACGTACATTGTCTTCTGAATACTAATTCGAATGGTGTATACCCTGTTTTTATATGTACTGCTGTGTTATCACAAAACACATTCGGGCTCAATCTCTTGCTATTCTGGGACACGGATGTAAAAACTGTCTGGAAGAACGTTGTGGCCATTGTCGAGATACGAGTATCGTTTCTTGAGCTGATTTGCATGAGCAACGATCTCTCGTATATCGGTTTGTACCTTGTAATGGACCATTCCCATTTTCCACACGATTTCTCCTGAAACCAAGCGCCACTGGTTGTTGCTTAAATGGGTTTTAACGAAAACTTTGTCGCCGATCTCAAACGTCTTTTCTTTAGCATCGTGGTGAGTGTTGAACTGCTGTTCCATCTTGTGTTTTCGTTCTGTTGTACATTTCGTAGTCGGCATAAGTAAGTCGATTTCGATCCAAGGTTGTATGATGGCGTGAAGCGTTTCCATCCTTCTCAAGTTTCTTGAGTCCCTGTTTCAGCATCTGCACGAACCGTTCTGCCTGACCGTTCGCTTGCGGATAATAAGGCGCTGTGGTGATGTGCTCGATTCCTCTTTCTGCGCAGAATTCCTTGAATTTTTCCAATGTGGATTGCGGTCCGTTATCGGAAACGATTGTTTTGCAATCGCCGTGACTTGCGAAGGCTTCTTCGAGTCTGTTTGTTGTCTGCTGGGACGTCGTGCTCTGCATCTTGTAGACTTCTTGCCATTTTGGAAAAGCGTCGATGATGATAAAATACCAGAGCCATTGACTGCACCAGCGAAGTCGACGTGCAATCGCAACCATGGGGCTTCTTTAATTGGCCACGACTGAAGTGTAGCTTTAATCGGGGAAAACGCGTTCGTTGCGCAATTCAGACAGGAGCAGCATAGGTTTGCCCAGATATCTGCTTCAAAAGCTATAGTTGTAAAGTCATCGTACAAATGGTTGTTTCGATTTGATTTACATGAATACTACCGACTTTTATTCTAAGTTATATTTATTTATTTAATTGTAGTCAGACTCAAAACGTTAGCCGTTAGGCTGTCGTTTTCCTCTATAAGCGGTAAACCAATTTACTAATAGAGCGAGCTGATACAGTGTGTCCAAATTGAGCGAGTTGCTCGTAAAAATAAAACACTCGGAGATCGGAGGGTTAATTAATTAGACAGAGTTGTTGGTTTCAAGGTAAGAACTGATCTGATTTATTATCAAAATTAACTGGGTTTTTATGGAAAATTTTGGGTTTCAATTTCAATTCAATTTCCATTCCTTTATTGCGTCAGTATTATTAGCAATCAATTGCATTCCCTATATGCATCCAGCGTGTCAGCATTATTATTTCAAGTTCATGCACCTGACAGAGCACATGTAGCATGAACCATCAATTGCTGTATTGCTTTGGCTAATCCAGCTTGGCTTACAACAACAATCGCATAAGCATAAAGCCGAAAATAAATCCAAAAAGTTTTTAGGATTTCAAACTAAAGCCATTTTATAGTTATAGCGCTCACCGTAAGGCGGTGATAAAGCGACATGAAGCCGAAGTAAATAAAAATGTTCAGGATTAAGGAAACTAAAGCCATTTTATAGTACTGGTGCTCACCGTAAGGCGGTAAAGCCAAAAGCTGTTGCTTTGTAAAGCCAAGCCGGCTTTGCCAAAGCAAAGCAGCAAATAACAATGTTTCGGTTTACGCTTGCCATCGTTTAATGACGAGGGCAATGCATTGCGCACAAACGTTCATATGTGCGATACGTGTGTTTGTTGTTTAATTGACGAAGGAAATGCATGAGGTATACAGGTATGTATGGATGGATGGATGATATGCTGATTTAGGCGTTAGGCAGAAATTTAATTAACGAAGTTCGGAGTTAGTAGATATATATGTTTGTATGGAAATGTTAATGAATGGGTAAATGAGGAAATGATCACTGGTGTAATCCATTCACACCACCATCCTGGGAAAAAAAAAGGAAAATAATCTCGGGGTACGAGGTTTCGTGATTAATTTACACTGATACACTGAAAATTTATATTAATGTTAATTTTTCTTTAATTTAAAACTTTTATTTTATTTTCAAAAATTATTATATAGCTAATATTGTTTTTTTTCCGAATACAAATTTCTAATAAATATTTTCCTTTGATTAATTTATACTTTTACACTTAAAATGTATTTATGTGTTTTTTTTCTAAAACGAGTTTCTTATAAATATTTTCTTTTGAATAAGTTATACTGTTACACTAAAAATGTATTTATGTTTTTTTTTTTTTAATACAAGTTTCTTATAAATATTTTCTTTATGGCTTCTTAGTACATGTATTGTTTAAACTAGTTCGTTCTTATAAATATTTTAATTTAATTATTCTTAGTACATGTATTGTTTAAACTTATTCGTTCTTCTAAATATTTTAATTTAATTATTCTTAGTATATGTATTGTTTGAACTATAAATATTTTAATTTTGCGGGGGCCCCTCCACTTTTTTTTTATAAAAACTTATATACAACAAAAAAAACTAAAAAGTCAGTTAAATGCAAACAAAAATTGTTTTAATATGTAAACGTAAAATTTCTTTAAACGAGTTTTATGGACTTTTATTCGTCTCCCTTCGTACTTGATTTCACAATTCACGCCTTCTTCGGACAATACTTCATATGGTTCTATGTAAATGGGATCTAACTTTCTTCTGTTTTCATTTCTTAGCAAAACTAAACTACCTACTTCAAAACTAGTTGGTTTACTTTTAGCTTTCCTATCTCAATCAGTTTTCCTAGCGTTTTTCCTTTCTAGAACTGTGTCTCTAGCATCCCTATGAGCGATTTGCAGTTATTGTTTCAAATCAATTACGTAGTCCTCATAAATGTACCTTTGGTCCATCTGTTTTGTCAAATTTGAGGGTAACGTACATTGTCTTCTGAATACTAATTCGAATGGTGTATACCCTGTTTTTATATGTACTGCTGTGTTATCACAAAACACATTCGGGCTCAATCTCTTGCTGTTCTGGGACACGGATGTAAAAACTGTCTGGAAGAACGTTGTGGCCATTGTCGAGATACGAGTATCGTTTCTTGAGCTGATTTGCATGAGCAACGATCTCTCGTATATCGGTTTGTACCTTGTAATGGACCATTCCCATTTTCCACACGATTTCTCCTGAAACCAAGCGCCACTGGTTGTTGCTTAAATGGGTTTTAACGAAAACTTTGTCGCCGATCTCAAACGTCTTTTCTTTAGCATCGTGGTGAGTGTTGAACTGCTGTTCCATCTTGTGTTTTCGTTCTGTTGTACATTTCGTAGTCGGCATAAGTAAGTCGATTTCGATCCAAGGTTGTATGATGGCGTGAAGCGTTTCCATCCTTCTCAAGTTTCTTGAGTCCCTGTTTCAGCATCTGCACGAACCGTTCTGCCTGACCGTTCGCTTGCGGATAATAAGGCGCTGTGGTGATGTGCTCGATTCCTCTTTCTGCGCAGAATTCCTTGAATTTTTCCAATGTGGATTGCGGTCCGTTATCGGAAACGATTGTTTTGCAATCGCCGTGACTTGCGAAGGCTTCTTCGAGTCTGTTTGTTGTCTGCTGGGACGTCGTGCTCTGCATCTTGTAGACTTCTTGCCATTTTGGAAAAGCGTCGATGATGATAAAATACCAGAGCCATTGACTGCACCAGCGAAGTCGACGTGCAATCGCAACCATGGGGCTTCTTTAATTGGCCACGACTGAAGTGTAGCTTTAATCGGGGAAATCGCGTTCGTTGCGCAATTCAGACAGGAGCAGCATAGGTTTGCCCAGATGTCTGCTTCAAAAGCTATAGTTGTAAAGTCATCGTACAAATGGTTGTTTCGATTTGATTTACATGAATACTACCGACTTTTATTCTAAGTTATATTTATTTATTTAATTGTAGTCAGACTCAAAACGTTAGCCGTTAGGCTGTCGTTTTCCTCTATAAGCGGTAAACCAATTTACTAATAGAGCGAGCTGATACAGTGTGTCCAAATTGAGCGAGTTGCTCGTAAAAATAAAACACTCGGAGATCGGAGGGTTAATTAATTAGACAGAGTTGTTGGTTTCAAGGTAAGAACTGATCTGATTTATTATCAAAATTAACTGGGTTTTTATGGAAAATTTTGGGTTTCAATTTCAATTCAATTTCCATTCCTTTATTGCGTCAGTATTATTAGCAATCAAATGCATTCCCTATATGCATCCAGCGTGTCAGCATTATTATTTCAAGTTCATGCACCTGACAGAGCACATGTAGCATGAACCATCAATTGCTGTATTGCTTTGGCTAATCCAGCTTGGCTTACAACAACAATCGCATAAGCATAAAGCCGAAAATAAATCCAAAAAGTTTTTAGGATTTCAAACTAAAGCCATTTTATAGTTATAGCGCTCACCGTAAGGCGGTGATAAAGCGACATGAAGCCGAAGTAAATAAAAATGTTCAGGATTAAGGAAACTAAAGCCATTTTATAGTACTGGTGCTCACCGTAAGGCGGTAAAGCCAAAAGCTGTTGCTTTGTAAAGCCAAGCCGGCTTTGCCAAAGCAAAGCAGCAAATAACAATGTTTCGGTTTACGCTTGCCATCGTTTAATGACGAGGGCAATGCATTGCGCACAAACGTTCATATGTGCGATACGTGTGTTTGTTGTTTAATTGACGAAGGAAATGCATGAGGTATACAGGTATGTATGGATGGATGGATGATATGCTGATTTAGGCGTTAGGCAGAAATTTAATTAACGAAGTTCGGAGTTAGTAGATATATATGTTTGTATGGAAATGTTAATGAATGGGTAAATGAGGAAATGATCACTGGTGTAATCCATTCACACCACCATCCTGGGAAAAAAAAGGAAAATAATCTCGGGGTACGAGGTTTCGTGATTAATTTACACTGATACACTGAAAATTTATATTAATGTTAATTTTTCTTTAATTTAAAACTTTTATTTTATTTTCAAAAATTATTATATAGCTAATATTGTTTTTTATCCGAATACAAATTTCTAATAAATATTTTCCTTTGATTAATTTATACTTTTACACTTAAAATGTATTTATGTGTTTTTTTTCTAAAACGAGTTTCTTATAAATATTTTCTTTTGAATAAGTTATACTGTTACACTAAAAATGTATTTATGTTTTTTTTTTTTTTTTAATACAAGTTTCTTATAAATATTTTCTTTATGGCTTCTTAGTACATGTATTGTTTAAACTAGTTCGTTCTTATAAATATTTTAATTTAATTATTCTTAGTACATGTATTGTTTAAACTAATTCGTTCTTCTAAATATTTTAATTTAATTATTCTTAGTATATGTATTGTTTGAACTATAAATATTTTAATTTTGCGGGGGCCCCTCCACTTTTTTTTTATAAAAACTTATATACAACAAAAAAAACTAAAAAGTCAGTTAAATGCAAACAAAAATTGTTTTAATATGTAAACGTAAAATTTCTTTAAACGAGTTTTATGGACTTTTATTCGTCTCCCTTCGTACTTGATTTCACAATTCACGCCTTCTTCGGACAATACTTCATATGGTTCTATGTAAATGGGATCTAACTTTCTTCTGTTTTCATTTCTTAGCAAAACTAAACTACCTACTTCAAAACTAGTTGGTTTACTTTTAGCTTTCCTATCTCAATCAGTTTTCCTAGCGTTTTTCCTTTCTAGAACTGTGTCTCTAGCATCCCTATGAGCGATTTGCAGTTTTTGTTTCAAATCAATTACGTAGTTCTCATAAATGTACCTTTGGTCCATCTGTTTTGTCAAATTTGAGGGTAACGTACATTGTCTTCTGAATACTAATTCGAATGGTGTATACCCTGTTTCTATATGTACTGCTGTGTTATAACAAAACACATTCGGGCTCAATCTCTTGCTGTTCTGGGACACGGATGTCAAAACTGTCTGGAAGAACGTTGTGGCCATTGTCGAGATACGAGTATCGTTTCTTGAGCTGATTTGCATGAGCAACGATCTCTCGTATATCGGTTTGTACCTTGTAATGGACCATTCCCATTTTCCACACGATTTCTCCTGAAACCAAGCGCCACTGGTTGTTGCTTAAATGGGTTTTAACGAAAACTTTGTCGCCGATCTCAAACGTCTTTTCTTTAGCACCGTGGTGAGTGTTGAACTGCTGTTCCATCTTGTGTTTTCGTTCTGTTGTACATTTCGTAGTCGGCATAAGTAGGTCGAGCTTCGATCTTGCTTGTCGTCGATTCAAGGTTGTATGATGGCGTGAAGCGTTTCCATCCTTCTCAAGCTTCTTGAGTCCCTGTTTCAGCATCTGCACGAACCGTTCTGCCTGAACGTTCGCTTGCGGATAATAAGGCGCTTTGGTGATGTGCTCGATTCCTCTTTCTGCGCAGAATTCCTTGAATTTTTCCAATGTGGATTGCGGTCCGTTATCGGAAACGATTGTTTTGCAATCGCCGTGACTTGCGAAGGCTTCTTCGAGTCTGTTTGTTGTCTGCTGGGACGTCGTGCTCTGCATCTTGTAGACTTCTTGCCATTTTGGAAAAGCGTCGATGATGATAAAATACCAGAAGCCATTGACTGCACCAGCGAAGTCGACGTGCAATCGCAACCATGGGGCTTCTTTAATTGGCCACGACTGAAGTGTAGCTTAAATCGGGGAAAACGCGTTCGTTGCGCAATTCAGACAGGTTCGAACTGTCTTTTCGATGTCGTTGTCGAGCAATGGCCAGGATACTTTTTGTCGAGATAATAGCTTCATGCGTTTAATGCCCAGATGACCTTGATGTAGTTCTATGAGGATTTCGCTGCGGTAGCGCTTCGAAATGATGATGCGATCACCGAAGAAAATGCAACCGTTGATGACTGTAAGCGAACCTCGTCTTGGGAAGTATTCTGCAGCCTAAGCATCAGGGATTTGCTATCGTTTGCGTGGCCAGCCCTTTTCAATGAAACTTGTAATTCTCTTCAACGTCTCGTCTTGACTTGTTTCGTGCTGAATAACATTTCTGGTGTTTTGCTTTCCATGCAAACGTGACATCGTATTTAAGAAGCTAGTCTAATGGGCCGCGATGTTTCTTGATACCAGGAAGGAAATTTTCGTACCAGGTGACTGCTCCCAGAAATGTCTGAAGCTGCTTGACGCGGAATGTTCTGGAGCGTCTTGATCTTATCTGGGCTCGGTTTAATGCCGTTCGCGTTCATTATGTGACCAAGGAATTCAAGTTGTTTTTGGCGGAATCCACACTTTTCGATCTTCGCACAGGTTCTTGTCGTGGTTTTTTGATCGGTTCCTCCCACGATGAAGTCGTCGATTAACGGAAAAGCGCCTTTTGCTCCGCTCATCATGGCGCTCATAAGTCTTTGAAAAATTCCCGGTACTGGCTTGACTCCTGGCTTCAACCGATTGACTTGGAAAAGATCGCAGTGAGTGTTGATGGTCATCAGCTTCTTAAAGTCGTCGTCGAGCTCGACCTGAAGGAACGCGTCTGAGAGGTCGATTTTGCTGAAGAGTTTGAATGGCGATAGCTGAGCAAAAATCCATTATGCGTTGGCACTGGAAATTGTTCCGGCTCGAGCAAATCATTTAAACCAGTTGAGTAGTCGGCGCAGAACTCGTCCATCCTTCTTCTTAACCGCGACGATTGGTGCGGCTTATGCTGAATATAGGGAGGGGCTAATCACGTTCAAGAGCTGTAAACGTTTGATTTCGTTCTCGATAGGCTCCATAGCGGCAAACGGAACTGGACGGCTGTTGCGGAATATTGGTTTTGCGCCTGGTTTGAGCGTCAGCGATGCCTTTTTGGTGCAAAGGCCGAGCGAATCGCTGAAAAGAGCTGGAAATTTGGTCTTCAACTCATTTGGAAATTTCTGTGAAGCGTCGAGTCGGATGTTGTTGCAGATGCTGGCGATGGGAACGTTCCACAGGTCGAGAGCTTCCATCCAGTCGCTGCCGAGGACGTTCGATAAAATTTCCGAGCATCGACACCTGATCGCCTGAAGCGCTGATTGCTTGCTCTTCACATGGCCTCAACGGTGGTTCACCAATTTTTTGCCAATTTGTCTTGGAGATGATTGTCCAGTCGGAGCCAGAATCCAGTTGCAGGCGAAGCTTATGATTACCGGTGGCTGGTTCAACAAAGTTGCGGTTGGACATCAATGCTGTGGTGATTGCCAGACTTTGACGACGTTCAGATCTACGGCTGAATCTGCTTGGTCTTGATCGGAATCTGCACAGGAATTCGTTCGCCGATGTACAATTGCCGGCTTTGTGACCCTTTACCTTGCAAGTTTCGCAGATGTTGTCCTTGGCAATCCCTATGCCAGTGTCCAATTTTTCAGTTGGTTTTTGTGTGTATTTCTGCCGACCTTGCTGTTGCTGTCTCTCTTTCTTCTTGAAAATCTGCTTCACTTCGCTTTTTGGTGCTGAATTGGAGTATTGGACCATCAATTTCTCGTCCTTGAGACATGACAACCGCTTTGCTAGCTCGCAGACATGGTTTAGCTTCAATCTGGGCACTGTGTGTGGATTGGCTGCTGCTGCACGAGTTGTTTCGACTTCCTCGAGCTTAATGAGGAGCTTTTCGAGAACGAGCGAGTCTTCAGCTCCGGCGAGCGCCTTGACGAACATGACAACCTTAAAATCGTCGGCTGTGCACGTGGCTATCTCGGATTTTTCGCACTTCATGATGACTTGGCTAGCGAAATCGTCCCAACTTTCTCCTGAACCTTTAGTGATGCTCCAAACACTTGTAGCGAAGTGTAAAAAACAAAGGCAAAGGATTACCAATAAAATATAAAGTTATTATTCGCACTTATATTATTTGCACACATTTATTTTACAAACGAATGACAAGCGGGGTTTGTTCAGAGACTGGCGTCTGTTGTGTTCGTTGTTCAGAGACTGTCGTCGCGGTGTTCGTTTAGACTATGATCGCTGATACCTTGTCATAGGCTATAGTCTTTGGAACTCCATATTTAAGGACAAAACATTCTACTAGCCCTTTGGCTACTGTGTTAGCTTCTTTATTTTCGAGTGGAATAGCTTCGGTAAATTTGGTCAGTTCGTCTTGTAAGGTTAGTACCTATATCCATTTACTGATTCTTCTAGAGGACCTACTAAATCTAGATAGATTTTGTCGAAACTCGATTCGGCGGTAGACGTTATTTCCATGGGCTGTTTTTTTGGGTGAAATATATTTAATTTTCTGACAAATTGGACAATGCTTTACATAGGAAGCTATGTTATTCTGCATTCCTGTCCAGAAGTATTTTTTTTTATTATCTTGATCATGCGGTTTATTCCTGCATGTCCGCTTGTTGGTAATATGTGGTAGTCGTTGAGCAATAGTTTCTTTTTATGAGGATTGGTAATTTCTATACATTTATACATGAGGTGCACCTTTACTTGTTTTAAACATTTCTCCTATCTTTTCTATCATCATCGAAACTGTTACATATTTTTAGCTCAATTATTTTATGTCCATGTTCTGGTGGATTGAGTAGTTCTGTGATAACGCGATTATTTTCATCGATTTCTGTTTCGTGTATGTTAGTCTGTTAGTGTGCTACAGGCGAATCTGCATCATGCTAAGGGGGCGTCCGCTACACTTAACAAGAGATTCGTCGAGGAGAACATAGCCCTTGGCCTCATACAGGAGCCTTGGGCTATTAGCGGACAGGTGAAGGGTCTAAAGGACGGGAAAGGTAAGTTGATAGTAAAATGTGGGGAGGCAGTTCCAAGAGCGGCCTGCCTTATTAGATCTAATATTAACTTCCTTCCCATTCCAGAATTTATAACTAGGGACCTGGTTGCCGTTCTGGTGGAGGTTCCGACCGAGAGGGGAAAACACAACATTGTATGTGCCTCGGCATACTTCCCCGGCGATGAAGATACCATTCCGCCTAAAGAGGTACAGGATATGATCACGTACTGCAAAGATCGGAACATCCAGTACATCATAGGATGCGATGCCAACACGCACCATGAGGTATGGGGAAGCAGCGGTATCAATAGAAGGGGTGAGTGTCTTTTAGACTATCTTATTAGCAATAATGTAGATATCGTAAACAAGGGCTCAAAACCAACCTTCGTAAATGCGATTCGCGAAGAGGTACTAGATCTCACACTCGCGAGTCCTTTTATCTCAAACTCCATTTTTAACTGGCATGTGTCCGACGAGGCATCGCTGTCAGACCACCTACACATCAGGTTTGACATTCCAGGCCCGTTGGAGCATGCCTCTACCAGATATGATCCTAAGTCTACCGACTGGAATCTTTATCGAGGAATAGTTCTCTCTAAATTAGATTTGCTTGTTTCACCAATTGACTCAATAGAGGTACTAGACGAGGCAGCTCACCAAGTTAATGATTTACTGCTTACTTCCTACCATGACAGTTGTGTCGTCAAAACTAATCTTTGTAAACGCAAAGTTCCGTGGTGGAACGACACACTGGCCAAGCTCAGGAGGAAAGTAAGAAAACTCTTCAACTCTGCTAAACGCACGAAGAGCTGGGACGAATATAAGTCCGCCCTTACAGAGTATAACTCTGAACTAAGACGATCTAAGCGGGCCACGTGGAGGAAGTGCTGCGAAAATATCACTGAACTGCCTGCAGCTGCGAGAATCCACAAGGCACTCGTTTAAGATCAGACAAATACTGTGGGTCTGTTGAAAAAGAATGACGGCACCTACACGATGGACCGGGAAGACACACTGAAAACACTTCTAAATGTTCATTTCCCCGGCTCGTACAACAGTGTACCACACACAAACTCGAACACGATTGACCGAAGGGTTAGCATCGCTAGTAGAACCAATAGTTTATCTGGTAAGATATTTGCCTCAGATAAGGTTAGATGGGCAGTAGGCTCCTTCAAACCATTCAAAGCCCCTGGGGGGGATGGCATCTTTCCCGCTCTTCTACAGAAGGCGATCGATGCAATCCTTCCAATCTTAATTTTATTATTTAGAGCTAGTTACAACTGGGGGTACATCCCGGTCGCGTGGAGACAGGTAAACGTGATTTTTATCCCCAAACCAGGCAATAGGCCTAGCGAGCTACCTAAATCATACAGACCTATCAGTCTAACATCGTTTGTCCTGAAAATCATGGAGAGACTCATCGATGTTCATATTAGAAGCAGACTAGAGATATCTGCTCCTCTGCACTCAAGCCAGTATGCATACAGAAAAGGCAAAAGCACAGAAGGTGCCCTCCACTATCTGGTTAAAAAGATAGAAGGAACTTTTAGATCCAAGGAGGTTGCTTTGTGTGCATTTCTGGACATTGAAGGCGCCTTCGATAACACTGGCTATGACTCTATAGAGAGAGCTATTAGTCATAAGGGTATCGAAACCTCGACCAATCAAAGGATTAGGACTATGCTCGAGAGTCGAGATATCACATCTTCCTCAGGAGGAGTGTCAGTGTCTGTGACCGCAGTCAAGGGATGCCCCCAAGGAGGTGTCCTCTCTCCCCTTCTGTGGTCAATGGTCATAGACGATCTCTTGGCCAATCTACACAGATTAGGCTACACTGCCATAGGCTACGCTGACGACCTGGCAATTATAATAAGAGGCAAACACTGCAAGACTATCTCTGCTGTCATGCAATGTGCGCTTTTAACAGTTTTAGACTGGTGCAGCAGGGAAGGGTTATCCATCAATCCTTGCAAGACGGTTCTAGTGCCTTTTACTAAAAGAATATTGATTGACTTAAATCCAATCATCATTAAAGGCACCACTCTTACGTATTCCAGCGAGGTCAAATACCTCGGCGTTATCCTTGACAAAAGACTTAACTGGAATGCTCATATTAAGTCTGCTACTAAACGCGCTACAAGGGCCCTATGGGCCTGCAGGAGACTTTACGGCAGTACTTGGGGCCTCAATCCTAAGATGATACATTGGATTTACACGTTGATGGTGAGACCCATAATCTCGTATGCGGCCATAATATGGTGGCCCAAGGCACTCGAGCGTAAAACGGCAAACGAGCTTCAGAAGCTCCAAAGGATTGCCTGTTTAGGTATTACAGGTGCTATGCGTACCTGCCCAACGACAGCATTAGAAGCTATCGTAGGTCTTTCGCCCCTTCAGGTATTCATTAGGAAGACGGCCGCTAGATGCGCTATTAAGCTGCAACTAGAATTTAAGTATAAACCAGGCGACCTTGTGGGACACCTGAGTATTCTCAACTCAATTCCCGAAAGAGACATGTTCTGCACAATACCGGACGTTATGGTCAGGGAGTACTGTTTCGGAAGGTTATTTGAAGTTGAGATCTCAGACCGCGCAAGCTGGTCAAACGGTGCTCCGACACTAGACACTAATGGTCTGGTTTGGTTCACTGACGGATCTAAGATGGAATCGGGAGTCGGAGCCGGTGTCTTTGGACCTAATACAAGGGTCTCGATACCAATGGGAGACAGTCCAACGGTCTTCCAAGCCGAACTCCATGCCATAGAGATCTGTGCCAGGTTAAACCTTAGCAAAGGCGTTAAAGGCGTTAGAATATATATTTATTCAGACAGTCATGCAGAAATTAAAGCTCTATCGTCCAACTCGATGGACTCTTTAACAGTAAAAAGCTGCTACGAAGCGTTGCAATCTCTGGCCAGACACAACAGGGTTAAGCTCGGTTGGGTACCAGGTCATCGAGGTATCGCAGGCAACGAAGCCGCAGATGAACTAGCTAGAGCAGGTTCGGAGGCTGCATTCATAGGACCTGAACCTTTTTGTGGCGTCAACTGGTGTGCCGCCACGAAGGTGATAAATAGTTGGGAGGGCGAACTTCGTCTGGCTCATTGGGTTAACACCCCAGGGCTTAGGCAATCCAAACAACTGATCAGACCCTATACATATAAAGAAATCCTTAACTTAGATAAAGGTAGCATTAGGAAACTAGCCGGTTTTCTTACAGGCCACTGTGGCCTTAGATATCATCTTAACAAAATAGGTGTGGGCTCTCAAACAGAATGCAGATTCTGTGCAGAGGATGAGGAGTCATCCGAACATGTTCTCTGCGATTGCCCAGCACTTATTTGGTTAAGGAAACGCATCTTCCATAAGGAAATATGCTCAACAGTGGAGTTGAAGAACTCTGCTACTAAGGATATATTATCTTTTATCAGGAAGGTAGTATGTCTATTAGACAACTAATGCCCTATTGATACAATAGATCTTTCAGGTCGCGGTGTCAGTCACTTGGACTAGGGTCTACAAAAAAAAAAAAAAAAAAAATTTTCCTTTTTTTGATTTTGATCTGGTCATTGCACATAAGTGGATTTGTTTAAGTTCTTCAGAATCTAGTTTTATGCGACTTAAAGCGTCAACTGTGCAATTATCTTTTCCCGGTGTGTATTCAATGCTGAAATTGTACTCCTCTAGCAGTAGTCTAAATTTTGTTAATCTGCTTGAAGGTTCTTTAAGGAAAAAAGGTATACTAAGGGTCTATGGTCTGTTATAATTTCAAATTTTCTAACAAAAAGATATGGTCAATAGTGTTTTATAGCCCATATATATAGCGAGTAGTTCTTTTTCAATAGTGCTATAATTACCCTCGGCGCTATTTAGAATTTTGCTTGCTTAAGCAATGGGTTTATCGTCGAAATTTGACAGTACGGCGCCTAAGGCAAAACCTGATTTGCGATAGTAGTTTGCAAATGCTACGAATCTTCTAACTTCGTCAACATTTGTAGGTTTAGGATAATTGCTCATAGCAGCTGATTTTTTCGGATCTGGATAAATTCCATTTTCGGAAATAATGTGTCCTAGGTATAATACCTCCCTTTGTAGAAAAGCACATGTTCCTGAATGAATTTTTAAATTTACTTCATTAAGTCGCTAAACATATCGATCAAATTTTTGTTGTGATTTCTAAGGTTATTGCCGAAAACTATAAGGTCATCGAGGTAGACGAAACAGCGTGAGTAAATGAGTCCAGCCATGGCTATGGACATCATTCTCGAAAATTTATTAGGAGAGATTTTTAGTCCCATTGGAAGACGCTTTAACTGAAAGTGACCGTCTTCCGTTGAAAATGCTGTTATGGATCTACTTTTTGGCTCAAGTTCCATTTGGTAATATCCTTGGCTTAGATCGATACATGAAAAATATACGACTCCTCCTCCTCCTACCATATCGTAAATGTCACTAATGTTAGTCAACGGAAATTTGTCATCCTCTATCCTCTCATTTACGTTTCGATAGTATATTACCATGCGAGATTTTTGTAGGCCGGTAATAGGATCCTTCTTTTTTGGCACTATAAGGATCTGAGAGTTCCATGCCGAAACAGATTGCTCTATTATGTCATTTTCCAACATTTTGTCTATTTCCTCCTTTATATCTTTCTTCTGTGTATGTGGAAGTCGGTAGGGCTTGGTATATTTTGCCTTAGCTCCCTCTTTTAGTGAGATATCTGCTTGTCCTATGTGAGTGTATGTGATTTTATCGCCTTCTAAGTTGAAAATATCGTGGTATTTAGTGCATATTGCTTTGAATACAGCTTTTTTTTCACCATTTAGGGTATCGAAGTTTATTTCGCTAACTATACACTGTATTCTTGTATTTGGTACCGCGTTTTCTATTTCGTACTGTAGGATGTAGTATTCAGATGCAGGAAACGATGGTGGTTCCGCCCATTTAATGTTTACGCTTGTGTCGCGAGTGTTTAAAATTTTTATAGGAATTTTTCCTCTTGTGGCCTTTGATATAGATCCAGCCAGGTACACACCCTTACACAACTCCTGGGGGTGAAATACTCTAGAAACCGTATGCATCTATGTATCTAACCAGTAGGTTGCTTCGCATATTGGAGAAACGGTTATGGCGTTTAAACTATGGTGTGGAAGTATTGGTACCGAAATTTGCCTATAATTTATCTTAAGTTTTAAAATTAAGTTCCCGAGATCGATAATAGCATCAACAGCTATTGGGAGTGAATCGGGTACTACATGAAACTCATATTGAATACTGTTCTGTCCGAAATGTAGTGTGCTATTACATGTGCCTTTTGATTGTAAGTCTCCTGATATGCCTTTAATGGAAGTACTGTATCTTTTGTCTATTGGAAGGGTTCTCTCGACTACTGAACTTTTTAAATTCTCTATATTAACTTCACTTGTCCGTGGCTGGCTAGCTGGCACACCAAATCTTGTGATCAATTTTTAACCCACTTCCTAAAGCCCGATTTTATTGAAATTTTGCACACATGTGTATCTCCCATGTCAACACTTTCTATTAAAATTCGGGCCGCGGGGTCGGGGCGCTCCCATAAAAATATTTTTTCAAAAAGTACCCGATTTTCTTCAAATTTTATTCACATGTGTATCTCCATTAAAAACACTTTCTGTAAAAATTTGGTAGTGATCGGGTCCCGGGGTCGGGGGGCACCCATACAAATTTTATAAAAAGAAGTACCTGATTTTCTTCAAATTTTATAGACATGTTTATCTCCGATGGACAACACTTTTTGTAAATTTTTGGCGTGATCGGGCCTCGGTGACGGAAGGCCCCATTAAAATGTTTAAAAATTTACCCGATTTTCTTCAAATTGTATACACACATGTTTAATCCTATGGACAACGCTTTTTGTAAAAATTTTGAAGTGGCCCCAAGGTCGAGGGGCTTCCATATAAAAGTTTAAAAATAAGCCCGATTTTCTTTAAATTTTATAGACATGTGTATCTCCGATGGAAACACTTTTTGTAAAATTTTTGGAGTGATCAGGATAATGGGGCTCCCTTTGCACTTTGTGTAATAATTAGAGAATTTACAGGAAAACTTTTAATTTTTATGGTTGTTTTTTTTACTACGCAAATTGATGCTCCTGTATCTAGCAAGCATCGTATGGTTTTGTCATTGTTTAATTGAATTTGTATGTAAATGCCGTTTTTTATCTATATATCTATATGGCGTTTGGTATTTGGGGACCTATAGTTTCCCCTCCGATGGGTCGGCTGTCCCCTCGGTGGGATATTCGTTTTCCAATGCCCTTACCCTTGGGTGGTTCATTGGTTCTCGTGAATTTACTACGTTATTACGTGGTTGGTAGGTGTGACTTGCGTTGTTGTTATTCGGGACGTTGGTTATGTTGGTCGAATTAGTACGTGGGTTATTGCTGGTGTTAGTTTGGTGGCCGATCTTTAAGTTTTATATTGGTTAGTTTGGTATCCTTGTCTGTAATTGTTATATTGGTTAGTTTGGTAGCCTTGTCTGAAATTGGTTTGTTGGTTAGTTTGGTGGTTTGGTATGTTAGTGTCATTTGGGTTTGTTTGGTAGCTTGATCTGTAATTGTTTTGTTGTGTATTATCCCTAAAGTCTCGTCCTCTATTGTTCCGGTCTTGATTGAAATTATTTGGTTGTCTACGCGTGTTTGGTGGCTATTCTTTGAACTATTTCATTGAGGCGGACTGGGTTGGTCCTTGATCTAATTCTAATAAATGTTTGGCTGCTTCTTGAAGGGTCGAGTGTCTGGCGCTATCGAGTTTGATTCGTAATCGGTCATTAACTCCCCTTTTTAAAAATGCTAGTCCCATATGGTCGTTGGCCGCGGTCAGAGTTGCTCTGGTGCTTACATGACGACCTACCTCCAGTTCAGTCATTTTGTTGACAAGTTACAAGTATGTCCGTAATGAATTCTTTCACTGGTCGGTTACCCTGAGTCGTTCTGCTTAATTTTGTTTGGATTATCTCTATTGTCTCTTTGGGTCCACATTTCTCGAGTAAGATTTTCTTAAAATCTGTGAAATTTGGAGTGCAGGGTATTCCCTAGTTCGGTACGTGCTTTTCCTTGAATTTTACATTTAAGGATAAACTTAATTAGTGTTCCCTTGAAAGTAGGAGTTAATGTATCGTGATTAAATCCTAAACTATTAAAAAAGTCCCTTAAGTCTTCGAAGCGTTTGTTATCGTCGTCAAATTTCAGCGTTGGCAATTTTTGTGCCGTATTAAAGTTAAAATCTTTTACCACTCATGATGGCGGTTGTTGGTGGCTCTTGGATATCTAATTTGTTTTCTTCGCTACCTGGAGTTATGTTCCCAATGCTATCGTCTGAGCTATTTTTATATTCATTGGCTTGTGTGGTCAGATGTTTTAGCGTTATGCGATCTAGTTCTGATAATTGATTTTGGTTTAATTCCGAAAGAAACGCGGCAAAGGTTTCCCAAAGTGTTTGAATTTGCTGAAGTTTCTTCAGCATTATCGGGAGTTCTAGTGCGCTTAGGTGTTTTCTTTAGACTTTCCTAACACCATTACGAAATCAATTGTAAAATTTAGTTTTGATTTTACTTTTATTTGAAATTTTTGAATTTATTTTATTTTTACTGTTTATTTTTTTTTATTTGCACTTATTAACGAAAAAAAAAATTGTATATGCGTTAAGAAGTTAATTTGTTAAATGAATTTAAAACTGGAAGGTATTATACCTTTGCTGGTCTACTTTCCAAATGTTTGACAACATCTGAAATGAGTTTTCGCCTGAAACGCTTTAAGCCCAGGTAGATTAGTCCAACGAGTATGGCAGTCACGAACATTAGACCTAAAATTATTGCAGTGTGGTCTGGTTGGGATTTAGTCATGTTAGGTGCGCTCAGTAGCTGTGGTCCGGTACTTATGACTTCTGTTTTGCTTTCCTTGTTTCCCATTCTGAATGTTGGTTAGCGACCTTGGCGAACAGGTTATGGAAATGGGCCTCTTCCTCTTCTTGGTTTTTTTGGCTCCCCGATCTTCTCGCAGCGTCTTCCGAATTGTCTTTATTTGGTTTTTGTATTTTTTTCGGTCGTCGGAGTTGGTACCAGGATGTTGGATATGTTGTTAGACGCCTTGGTCCCTCTGCTCGGTTATTTTTTGACAGTTTGACGGATGATGACTGTAGTAATCTTTCCACCTCGGTGATGTACTGAGCGGCAAGGCCAGTATTTCCTGGTGTGTGCTAGCCGCTGTTGTTGTTTGGAGCTTCTTCATATATCAAATAATGTTGATGTTTGCCAAGTTAAACATGTGAATAATTGGCAGAGTTAAAGTTTGCCAGGTTAAACTGTAACCTTTTGACGATTTAAACAAAAAATTCTATGTTAATTGGCAGAGTTAGAGTTTGCCAAGATAAACTGTAATTTTTTATGAAGAAACATTTTTTTCTCAAGTTAATAATGTAAAGTTACCGTCTTTGTATCGTTAACGCCAAGTAATGGTAAGGGTCGTATCTGGCAGGATCGCCATGTAAAGTCATCGTACAAATGGTTGCTTCGATTTTATTTACTTGAATACTACCGACTTTTATTCTAAGTTACATTTATTTATTCAATTGTAGTCAGACTCAAAACGTTAGCCGTTAGGCTGTCATGTTCTTCTATAAGCGGTAAACCGCTTTACTAATAGAGAGAGCTGATACACTGTGTTCAAATTGAGCGAGTTGCTCGTAAAAATAAAACACACAGGGTTAATTAATTAGACAGAGTTGTTAGTTTCAAGGTAAGAACTGATCTGATTTATTATCAAAATTAACTGGGTTTTTATACAAAACTTTGGGTTTTAATTTCCATTCAATTTTCATTCAATTTTCCGACCTTCGATATTTGAACCCAAACCACCTCGCATACTTTATTGCGTCAGCATTATTTCAGCATTTTTTGCAATCAATTGCATTCCCTATATGCATCCAGCGTGTCAGCATTATTATTTCAAGTTCATGCACCTGACAGAGCGCATGTAGCATGAACCATCAATAAAAATGTTTGGGTTTACGCTTGCCATCGTTTAATGACGAGGGCAATGCATTGCTCACAAACGTTCATATGTGCGATACGTGTGTTTGTTGTTTAATTGACGAGGGAAATGCATGAGGTATACAGGTATGTATGGATGGATGGATGGATGGATGGATGATATGCTGATTTAGGCGTTAGGCAGAAATTCAATTAAGGAAGTTCGGAGTTAGTAGATATATATATTTGTATGGAAATGTTAATGAATGGGTAAATGAGGAAATGATCACTGGTGTAATCCCTTCACATAGTAAAGGAAGTAAGCTTTGCTAGTATAGCTGCTATGGGGACTGCTAGCAAGCCAGCAACCATCAACAAACCATCCAAGCAACCAACAAACCCGTAAAAACAAGCACCAAAACCGGTTCCATCTACTGTAAAATCAAACATCTTCGACGATACAGAAAGGCTACTTGGGGCAGACCTTTTCACAATTTTGCAGAAGGCAAAAGAAGTCGTACCTGCTGACTATAGCAGTCTTGATGACAGGTCCAAATGTTTGATGTATGAATTTACGTGCACCTTACAATATAGCTAAGTAAGCAATTTGTTTAGTAGAATTCAATAATTATTTTGTGATAATATAAGCAATTTTTATCTATAAAAGGTGAATAAAATTGACTGAATGTTCAGATATCGTTAAACTACCAAATCGTGTATTTCATTTTGCGATTCTTCAATATTGATGTACCTAGTACTGCACTAGTTACATTAAATTAGTCACGGTACAAGAACCGTACCAAAATCCCGAGGATCTCTTCCACCGACAGCTGATGAAGTACCAGAATTCCAAAGGCTATTGCGAAGACACAACATCATTGCTGATACTCTTCAACGTCAAATTAGTAGTCTAAGTAATAAAAACGTATCTTACACCAAGGCATTTTATGAGCTGAAGATGTCGGGCATACAAAAATCCTGGCTCAAATTGGAAGAACTACATCAACAGATAGGAGAACTCGAAGAAAATCCTAATACACTTGGATACAACTTCAAAGAATATCTGGATCTAGAACAATCTACTCAAGACTCCATAGTAAACTTATCGACCAAAATAAATGAATTAAGCATTGGGAATTTAAACACGACATCAACGGGATCCATGCTTAATTTGCCAAAATTGACATTACCAAAATTTGATGGTGATTACCTGAAATGGCGACAGTTCCATGACCTATTTACGGAGCTAATTCATAATCAGCAGATTCCGTAGTGCCAAAAACTATTCTATTTGAAAACAACTCACAGGGTAGGCCAAGAAGTTAATTCGTCATTTCACAACATCTGACGTCAACTATAACGCCGCCTGGAAAGTTATATCAGATCGTTACGAAAACACACGTCTGGTGGTAGCAGCGTTGCTCAATTAATTGATGGCATAACCAACAATCCACAAAGAAGATTCGTTCGTGATCAAGGCACTCCACGACACAACACGTGAGTGTCTCTTAAACTTACAAAATCTTGGTGTGGACACATCAAATTGAGATCCAATTTTATTACATGCATTAATAAAAAAATTGGATCGTAATACGCACTCACTATGGGCTGAGCTGAGTTCTATTACTCACTTCTCTCTGTAGGACAGATCAGATTGGGCCAAGTCATGCCCACGTTGCAGAATACAGTATTTGGATGGACAGTTTCCGGAAAAAAAGAAGGCACTCAGGATGTGAATGCTATGTGTGGAATATGCAGTGCAGACGAAACACTTGACCACCAAATCGAGAAATTTTGGCAATTAGAGGAATTACAGCCCCAGAATTACAGAATTACGCCTTACAGCGTCCGAACAACAATGTGAGACCAATTTTAACGACACACTTTCAAGAAGTTGATAGTACTACAACTAAGCTCAGGGTAGTTTTTGATGGATCAGCAAAAACATCATCCAACGTTTCACTAAATGACATATTATCGACAGGCCCTTCCCTCCAAGATACGTTTTCTCGATTCTACTAAGATTTCGAATGCCCAGATACGTGTTTACTGCAGACATAGAGAAAATGTATCGACAGATACAAATGCACAACGAAGATACAAAATATCAACTAATATGGTGGAGAAACAGCCCAACGGTGCTCTTAAATGTTTCAGACTGAACACAGTAACCTACGGTACAACACCTGCTCCATATCTCGCTATAAAATGCCTTAAGCGATTGGCAGCAGATAATCAGGGCCAATTCCCGTTAGCATCAAGAGCTATACAGAGGAATATGTATGTTGACGACGTGATGACAGGATCCGACAGCATGAGTAAGGCTCTTGAAACACACGAAGAATTACAAAAATTGCTGCAAGGGTTTAAGCTTCGAAAATGGTGTGCCAATCACCAGTCACTTATACAAACCATACATATCAGTGATTGTGAAACAGAGCTAAACTTTAACAGTAACATCGAAGAACATGTCAAAACCATTGGACTGACATGGTTACCAAAATCTGACGATCTCTGTATTAAAACCTCATGGGTTGGAAAGAAAAGGGTAAAAAAAAGAATCGCATACATTTCTCACCTGTCACAATCGCCCGGTTCATAGTACAAGGATGTGTCAAGTGTTCAAGAGCAAGACCGAAACTTTTAACTCAATTAATGGCAAATCTTCCTGCTGACAGAGTTCGACCAGCACGACCGTTTGTAAATACAGGCATCGACTTTTGCGGACCCATATGAAATCATTACAAAGTCAGGGGAAAACAACCCCAAAAATCGTCCATATCAGTGTTTTGCTGCTTTGCAACAATGGCTTGCCACTTAGAGCTAGTAAGCGACCTCACTTCGCAAGGATTTATTGGTGCGATGAAGAGGTCACTGCAAAAACATTTACTGTGACAATGCAACAAACTTTGTGGGAGCCAAAAATCCACTGATGGAACCTTAACACTTCATAAATTTAACCAAGGAACAAGAACGAGTTACCGCCATATGTACGAGCAAGGGATGTGACTTTAACTTCATAACTCCACGTTCACCACACTTCGGAGGGCTGTGGGAAGTTGCAGTGAAGTCTGCCAAGCATCTTCTTCAACACACATTGGCATCTGCGTCGTTAACATATGAAGAACTCGAAACTGCTGTAACTGAACGATCATCATTTCTTACCCGATGGAAGCTCGTCACCCATTAGAAGAACGAGTTTTGACGCCGTTGGTCAAACGAATACTTAAATCAACTACAACATCGATATAAATGGAAGGAGAGATGTCAGAACGTAGAGCCAAGAATGATGGTTATACTGAAAGAAGATGATCAACCAAAGTCTCAAATGGCCACTAGGACGAATAATCAACACAGTTTAAGGAAGCGATGGGCTTGTTAGAGTAGCGAATGTTCAAAATGCCACTGGAGTCTTTCGCCGTGCTATTCAAAAACTAGCACAACTCTCGATACAACAATCGTCAGAGGAAGAGAACATGGCAAACAAGAATCATTTAAAACGCTATAATGACGAAATCGATATGCCCGATAAAACATCATCTACACAAGATCATGCTATCATGCTATGCCCTAGCAAACGGAACAAAGGGTTATCCTATGGATCTGCATTAGTTTCATTGTTTATTGCATGTGCATTCACGATGTTACCCGCAAGTCCGGCAAGTGAAATTGAAACCACCAGATTCACGTCCGGATCGGGAATATATTTTGACAATATTGGGACTTCCACGTTAATTACTCACTTGTGGAATTTAGTCACATACTATGATTTGAAACCATACTGGAAGGAGCTAATTGAAAATAGCACTAGAGTATTGCAACATCTTTCTGACAATACGCAACAAAAAACACTATGTACACGATTAACAAATTCATTTCAGGCCACATATCAGGAGTTGCTACACGATGACATGCTTCTTCAATACAACAAACTAAAAGAAGCAAACGAGGTGCATTCAATCTCATTGGCAATATGGCAAGCTCATTATTTTGTGTACTGGACTCGCAATATGCAGAAGAAATGTCGAAAACCATAGAAAAGGCTAAGGGCAATGAGGATTATTTACTAACTCTCGCCAAAAACCTTACATCAGTAACAGAGTCTACCATTAACATCATCAGGGAAAATCAGGAAACTCTGGACAAATGCACAGAACATTGCAGCAGCAATTTACTGAAGTGATCAATCGAATAAACAACACCATAGATGAATCTCATCAGCTGAAGCTTCAACAACTCTTCTCTTCGTGGTCACTACTCACCATATTATTTATAACCAACATTCAACGAACGCAAGTAGCAATAACCCACTCCTTGTCAGAAACTCATCACGAAAGAGTAAGCCACTTACTTATGTCACCACAGCAAATGAAGGATCGAGCCATCGAAATAAAAAAACCACTTACCGCCCACCTATCGCTTACCGGTCAGCACCGACAACATACTTGAGTTATATAGAATAATGGTGACTGAAAGCCGAATAACAAGCAATTATGTGATCATCCAATTCAAATCCCACTAATAAGCTCCGCGGATTTTGAACTGTATCGACTTCTCCCGATACCAACAGTCATAAACACATTCGTTACAATAGAACCCTCATCGAAGTTGAAAGCTGTTAGCCGTCATCACGACCAGTACTACCCGCTTACAGAGCAAGAATTAGCTTTTTGCATCATCGTGGAAAAAACAAGACACCTCTGCACTCAGATGCACTCGATTTACCATCGTGGTGCGATGACTAGTAGATGCGAAATACATATCCTAAATAAAATGGAGAACCTATCATCATGTCAAATAAAAATAATCCGAAAAAATACAATTTGGACGCAATACTTACACAACAATCAATGGATATACGCCGTGACTACAAAAACTTCATTAAATGTGGTATGCGACCACTAGGCATCACTACTAACTATTGAAGGAATCCTGAAAGTACAACCTAGTTGCATCGCCAAGAACGACATAACAGCCCTACGTGCTCACAGCATTCATCCTCAAAGTATTCGCTTACCTATCACAATATTTAGTGACATACCAAACATTACCATTCAAGAACAAATGGCAATAACAAATCCTATCCAAATGATTGTCCAGGAGAGCAAGTTAAAAACATAATCAGCACGAATTGATTCAAGCCACCTAGAATTACCAAATATCATCCAACGACATGTTTTGCCTTATACTATTGTAAGTTCAGCCGGACTGTTTATGATCCTCGCAGCATGTTTTTGCACGAAAAACAATATTTTAAAAAATGTATATTTTAATAAGTAATTTTATATTTTAACCAAATGGTTTGCACATAAACAAATTTTAAGATTATATAATTATATAACGAGTAATTTTATTTTAAAGGTAAAGAGAACTTGAGATTTGCTTTGCTGCTATTTAAACGTTTTTCACCAACCAGTACCAGACCAGAAAGGCAAGTGATAAGTTTTTGTAAAAAAAAGCTAACAGTCGATTTGACATATCATAATTGGGACTTGAGTTGTTGTGGTTTACACGAGGAACTTGCCAGCCACACTTCACAGTGCAATTGCATGATTTTCAATCTATGTTTTTTTGTAATATAATTAGTGTTTCAGGCGTAAACATACTGCCCCCCAAAAATAGAGATTGGAATTCACTAACATGATGACATGTGGGTATTTCTGTGAGCTCATGGACTGTGAAGTAATTAATGATACAACCGTATACAAAATTTTCATTGCTAAACTATCTAATTGATTATAATATTTTGTCAAGTGCAAGGTAAAATTAGGTTATGGCACGACCACATCACAAACAAAATTTAAGAAATTGTGTAATCAAGTAACTTATATAGAAAGTGGGTCTATTCTTTTATTCAACCCGAGCGAGTAAAGTTACCCGGAGTACACCGAGCGAGTGTTGCACGGTGTAAAAATGTTCGGTGTGTACACTGGGTAACTTTACTCGCTCGGGTTGAATAAAAAACAGAACCGAGTAAAACCGAGTAAACATTTGAGAAACCGATTTTAATTCGTGTGAAAAAATAAAATAAAAAATGGATACATTATTATTAAATATAATAGCAAATAATTTGTTTCCGAAAATCTTGCTACAGCTGTTATTTCGGGTGATTCTTTAACTATTTCATCAATAGCATCGTAAAAATTCCAAAACTATTCCTATTGTTTCCTGTTGTTTCATTGCGTTCTTTTGTTTTTTTGTACTGACGTACTAAGCTCTTCCATTTGTTTTCAATTTGATCCCACGTTAGGTTCAAACTGGAATCTTTATTAAATTCTTCACCAACTTTTTGAAAAATGGTTTTCTTCACACCTGTTGCTAATTGGTCATAATTGTCTTTAATCAAACTTATAAGGCTCATTGTTTGATCATGAGTCCAATGGAAAGCTAAAATATAAAAATGATTAGTAAAATATAACAGAGAAAAATATATTAAAATATAAATAATGTATTTTATTTTATAAATTTTTTATGTGTGTATTTTTTATGAATTAAACTTACTGTCTGATTTACGAGAATTATCCATTTGTCCGTTATTTTTATGTGACAGCAAACTTTTCAGGGCTACTAGATTTTTACTCTGCCTTACACTGATATTCACTTCAGAGTAAAAAATAGGAAACTGTGTATACACCGTGTCGTGCTCGGTTCACAATAAAAAACACAAAGTACAGAGTAAAATTACCCCGGGTGAATAAAAGAACACAGTGTAAATTTTTGACGTACACTGCTCGCTCGGGTTGAATAAAAGAATAGACCCAGTGTCTATGGTACCTTGGTTACCATTGGTTACTTATTAATTTAAAGTAACAGATATTTAAAAAAAATGTTTTCATTGATTAATTGACTTTAAAGTTTAATATGAATACAGTTATAATTCACATTGTAAATGAATAGGTTCGAAAGCAAATTATCAAATTGCAATAATAACAATGTTTTTCATTTTAGCTAGATTTCGATATGTTGAGTGATGGACCATCTGGAACATGATTAGTGTGGTCGTCTTCGATGGGTATTGGAACTACCTTTACCGTTGGCTTCATAATGATACCTCGACTTGTTTTGAGTGTCACTACACGAACCTGACCCTCATTGACACAGTGAACTTCTTGAATGCGACCCATAATCCATTGGGATTGTGGTATGTTGTCGTCTTGTACAATCACCAACTGACCGATGCGAAGATTTTCTTTCTTGGTTTGCCATTTGTGCCTTTGATTTAATGTGGTTAAGTAGTCCCTCGACCATAATTTCCAAAATGTTTGGGCTCTGTTTTGTATGTTTTGCCACTTTGATAACCGACTTGGATGAATGTGACTTAATTCTGGCTCAGGGATGCTTTGCTGCTATTTAAACGTTTTTCACCAACCAGTACCAGACCAGAAAGGCAAGTGATAAGTTTTTGTAAAAAAAAGCTAACAGTCGATTTGACATATCATAATTGGGACTTGAGTTGTTGTGGTTTACACGAGGAACTTGCCAGCCACACTTCACAGTGCAATTGCATGATTTTCAATCTATGTTTTTTTGTAATATAATTAGTGTTTGAGGCGTAAACATACTGCCCCCCAAAAATAGAGATTGGAATTCACTAACATGATGACATGTGGGTATTTCTGTGAGCTCATGGACTGTGAAGCTGCGGCTGTGTCATTTGTGAAAACATTTCCTTACAACAATTGATTATAATTATATAATTAATGATACAACCGTATACAAAATTTTCATTGCTAAACTATCTAATTGATTATAATATTTTGTCAAGTGCAAGGTAAAATTAGGTTATGGCACGACCACATCACAAACAAAATTTAAGAAATTGTGTAATCAAGTAACTTATATAGAAAGTGTCTATGGTACCTTGGTTACCATTGGTTACTTATTAATTTAAAGTAACAGATATTTAAAAAAATGTTTTCATTGATTAATTGACTTTAAAGTTTAATATGAATACAGTTATAATTCACATTGTAAATGAATAGGTTCGAAAGCAAATTATCAAATTGCAATAATAACAATGTTTTTCATTTTAGCTAGATTTCGATATGTTGAGTGATGGACCATCTGGAACATGATTAGTGTGGTCGTCTTCGATGGGTATTGGAACTACCTTTACCGTTGGCTTCATAATGATACCTCGACTTGTTTTGAGTGTCACTACACGAACCTGACCCTCATTGACACAGTGAACTTCTTGAATGCGACCCATAATCCATTGGGATTGTGGTATGTTGTCGTCTTGTACAATCACCAACTGACCGATGCGAAGATTTTCTTTCTTGGTTTGCCATTTGTGCCTTTGATTTAATGTGGTTAAGTAGTCCCTCGACCATAATTTCAAAATGTTTGGGCTCTGTTTTGTATGTTTTGCCACTTTGATAACCGACTTGGATGAATGTGACTTAATTCTGGCTAAGTAGCTCACCAATCAAGAAGTGAGCTGGGGTTAAAGCATCAAAGGAAGTCACGTCATCAGATAATGCGCACAGTAGCCGTGAATTAAGCACCGCTTCAATCTGGATTAAAAGTGTGTTGGCTTCTTCATACGTGAACGATGTCGATCGGGCTACCCTGAAAAAAATGCGCCTTAACCGACTTTACATTTGCCTCCCACAAGCCTCCGAAATGTGGTGAACTTGGGGGGTTGAATTTAAACTTAATCTTCTGTGGGGATAAAAATTCAAGGATTAGTTTTTTGCGGTTGTCAGAATTAAATAATTTATGAAGTTCTTGCAGTTCATTGGCGCCAACAAAATTAGTGCCATTGTCACAGTGGAGTTCGCAAGGTATTCCGCGACGTGCCGTAAATCGTTTCAATGCAGCGATGAAGGCTTCTGTAGTCATGTCTGTTACAAGTTCGATATGAATGGCCTTCACAGACAAACAAACAAATAGTGCTATATAAGCCCTGGGTTTTATTAAACTTGCCACGTCCCTTGCGATCCCGTAAGTACAAGGGGCCGGCATAATCAACACCAGTATTCAAAAAGGGTCGTCCCATTCTTACATGGCTTCCCATGGCTTACAGTTTTCCTTATCAGAAAACATAAGATGCACTGTTGGACATGCCACCGAGTCACCTTGCGACAACCAATGATCCAAAGCCTCTGACGGATGATGCTTGTTAGTAGAGTTGATCCTAGATGCACGTTTTCCCGATGATATTTGTCGACTACCAGCTTCGTAAACGCATGATTTTGAGGTAAAATGATTGGATGTCTGATCTGACTTTACTATGGCAGAAGCATTAGGATATATTGCACTGTAGTCATCCGCTAGTTGGTGCAATGTGCGACAAGCTAGAAATGGAGCGCTAGAAGTTCCGTACGTTACTGTAGTTAGACGGAAATGTTGTATATTTTGACTGGGTGATTCACGCCAAATGATATGTTGAAAATCTCTATCGGCAGAATGAATTAGGATTTGGCGATACATTTTTTCTATGTTTGCTGCTATTGCAATTCTGTGTTTGCGAAATCGTAAAAGTATTGTCATGAGGTCTTCTTGGATGGTTGGTCCTGTCAACAGTAAATCATTAAGTGAGTGACCACAGGTTGCCTTGAATGAACCGTCGAAGACAACTCGAAGCTTTGTGTTGGTGCTGGCATCCTTGCGCACACAATGATGAGAAAGATGATAGATCTGTTGGTTCAGCATGTTCATGATCAGCCTTCTCCATGTGACCAAGTTTCCCGTATTCCTGCATAAATTCTATGTAATCATGTTTCATAGATGGGTTTATGCTCAGTTTTCATTTTAGTGCATGGAATCTTCTGCTTGCTTGATGATATGTGCTTCCTAAACTGGCTGGTGATACCTTGAAGGGAAGTCTAACTATATACCTTCCATCTACAGCTCTTTCTGTATTTCTTACGTAATGAACTTCTCACTCATGTTCATTCAAGTTCACTTGGTTGGATGAAATGTCGAACTCTTCTAGTTCCCAAAATCTTTGAAGTAACTGAAATTCCGGTTCATTGCTCGCACTCGTTGTATGAAGTGTTGTTGATGCGATTCGTGAGTCATTGATCTGACCTCCAAGCACCCCACCAAAAATGGTTGATTGAACAAACAAATGGTCGGCTAATTTCATCTTTTGAGGAAGCAATATACATAGAATATGTCGTTGCCTAGCAGTACGTCAATGACACCTGGATCCGTATATGATGGGTCGGCTAATTTCAAATTTGAAACAAGAGGCCAATTGGAATCGTCTATCTTGCGATGGGGAAGTTTTGATGTTAGATGATTAAGAATGACTGCTCGAACCTTGACGGACTTGTCGGAATATGCTCTACTGACCAAGTGTACCATTACTTCTCCCTTGGTTACACCTGCTCTTTGTGATGAGATGCCATTGATGATGATGTGAGATCGCTGTCTGCGAAGACCGATTCGTTTTACTCAATTCTCACTTATTAGATTAGTTTGAGAACCGGAGTCGAGTAGCCCCCTTGCCAAATGGGAGATACCAAAATCGTCCTTAATGTGCAGTAAGACGGTGGACACTGTGCTTACTGTGTTTACGTTGGGTGACGATGGGTCAGATGACATAATCGATCTATCAGTAGCAGAGTCGTAGTGATGGCAATCTTGTAAATATTTAGTCGATGGTTTAGATCTACCTTGGTTGACTGATGGTATCAGCAGGCAGCTTGTCAACGATTCGCATAATGGTGTGAGCTTGTTGGATAACGAAGGTACATTGTCCTGACTGACTGTGGATTCAGCACAAGTGCTAAAACAGCTTGAAGTAGTCTGTTTCTGGTTCGACCTTGTGAAACTTCTGGATTGTGATTATTGATTGTCACTTGGATGATGAAGTGTATGATGATTATTCCCACAACTAAAACAGCGATTTTGGCTTTGACAGCTATTTGTGTTGTGATTTGGATTTAGGCAGTTCTGGCACAAATTATGCTTTTCCACGAATTGTTTCCGTTCTAGCAAGTTTAGCTTCTTGAACCTGAAGCATTTATGCAAAAATGATTGGTAGCCTTGCACATAATGCAATTGATAGCGTGTGTTGTGGTTGTGTGAACCTTATGGTGTGCATATTGGCGATTAGAAACAGAGCGTTTTATAGTTGAGCAAGCTTCTAAGGCATCACACCGTTCCGTCAGAAATTCCAACAAGTCGTTTATGATGGGACTCTCATTTTCGATAGAGTGCTTTGCCCATGCTTGCTGCGTTTCAATGTCCAATTTTCTAGTCAAGATGTGTATCAACCAATGGTCTCGGCCTTGCCATTCTGTTCCAAGAGCTTGAAGACCTCTAAGTACTTCATCGGATATGTCACAGATTCCTCGTAGTTGTTTATGGCCATCAGTGTTCACGGTCGGTTGATTTAGGAATAATTCTATAAGTTCTCGAACTGAATACTTTCTTTTATTGTACCGCTTCTTAAATTTTTCCCATGCTAGCATATAGTTAGCGTCTGTCAATGGCATGTGTCTAATTAAACATGTTGCTTCATTTTTTAACAAACATTTCAGATATTGAAATTTGTGTATGGTTGATAGATTTTCCTTTAAATGTATTGATGTTTCAAACTGATCCTGGAAAGATTGCCATTTGGAATAGTCACCTCAAAACTGCTCAATCATTACACGCGGTAATCGCAACTCGGAATATTGAAAGGTTCGTTCACCAAGATTTTTTTGCATTGTTAAATTGGCTTGAGAAGTATTAGAAACAAAAGCAAGACTAGGAGAACGTGAATTAAGCAGACGTTTCAGTGATGCCTTGATTTCAAAGAATCTTTCCTCAAACTCATCAGCTTCGGAGGATTGTTCATCAAGTAAAGCAATTTGAGAAATCATGGAAATCCTTCCATGCCTCATTCAATTTTTCGATCCTTGTCTCTATTTGTTCTACATTTACCGCCTGAGTAGCATCCCAACTAAACTTATCTGTAAATTTCTTAATCTTGGTTAAGATACCCTTAACAACTCCTCTTTTTTTTTAGGCTTGCAGATCAGGCATTTTATTGCGGATAAAAATTGAAAATCAACTGATTAAAGATGTAGTAAGAATCAGAAGTATTGACATTCGCTGTCTTAGTAACCGAGGATAGTTAATCAAATTGCACCGGTTGTGATAATCCTAGTTACAGCAGCAGTAACTATAGTATTTGCGACTGTTCGTAAATGCGAAGCACTATGTGGTAAAGATAGTGAGGAATGAAATTATATGAGTTTGCGTTACTTCGATGAAATAATTTTAATCGTTGTCGCAGCAGACGTGTTAATCGCAATGGAAAGTATATGTGCAATTATGGGATATTTATTATTTCGAAGAAATAATTTTAATCGTAGTTGCAGCAGACGTGTTAATCGCAGTCGGCGTTGCAGCAGCCGTTTATATTATGCGAATGTATGTTATTTCGACGAAATAAATTTAATCGTAATCGCAGTTCAGCAGCCGCAATGTTAGCGTTCGTGATGACGAAGCAATATGCACGGGCGTGACAAAATAGCGATATATTAAATTATGCGAATGTATGTTATTTCAACGAAATAAATTTAATCGTAATCGCAGTTGCAGCAGCCGCAATGTTAGCGTTCGAGATGACGAAGCAATATGCACGGGCGTAACAAAATGGCGATATATTAAATTATGCTCACTTACTTGAGATGCTAAATGGGCAGCTAAGTATTCTTGAAAGTTCCCTGGTTTCGGCACTAAAATCTTTTTGCACAAAAAACAATATTTTAAAAAATGTTTATTTTAATAAGTAATTTTATATTTTAGCCAAATGGTTTGCACATAAACAATTTTTAAGATTATATAATTATATAACGAGTAATTTTATTTTAAAGGCAGAGAGAACTAGAGAATGGTTTTGCTGCTATTTAAACGTTTTCACCAACCAGACCAGAAAGGCAAGTGATAAGTTTTTGTAAAAAAAAGCTAACAGTCGATTTGACATATCATAATTGGGACTTGAGTTGTTGTGGTTTACATGAGCAACTTGCCAGCCGCACTTCACAGTGCAATTGCATGATTTTCAATCTATGTTTTTTTGTAATATAATTAGTGTAATTAGTGTAGTGTAATATATTAGTTATAAGTCAATAACCTAATTTTATAAATTTATATTAGTAACCTTGAATATTGTTCGTATTGCATTCTTTCTGCACATTGCACTAGCTCATGTTACTAGCTTTAATTTTCTTTATGTACAATCACCTTAGCTGCAATAGCAACAGTCAGCACATTAAATAATTCATTTATGGTTGTTTTCTTTTCCGCACACTTTCGTGTCATTTAGCTAAGTAAGCAATTTGTTGTATAGTATTTGATGTATAGAATTTACGTGCACCTTACAATATAGCTAAGTAAGCAATTTGTTTAGTAGAATTCAATAATTATTTTATGATAATATAAGCAATTTTTATTTATAAAATGTGAATAAAATTGACTGAATGTTCGGATATCGTTAAACTACCAAATCGTGTATTTCATTTTGCGATTCTCCAATATTGATATACCTAGTACTGCACTAGTTACATTAAATTAGTCACACTATTGGCAGTAAAAGCATTGTCAACAAGTAGGATAAGTATATTCTCAAATAATGTGAATTCCATTTATTCGTTAGCAAGGCGTATCACACTCAAATTATTTATTAAAAATATTAAACCTGACATTCTTTTTTTACGGGAAACAAATCTCACGGGGAGAAATCCGTTCAATACTGACGGATACAATATCAACAGGGTCGACAAAGGCAGTGTTCGCTCTTAGACGGCGGTCCTTATCAGGGACCCTATGCCAGGCGAAAAGGTGCAAATCAGTGGTTTGCAATCGGTGTACAATCACTGCAATGCAACGAGGGAAAACATTCAACGGGATCTCCAAAGTGTCTGCGGTATATCCTCTAGACACACATACTGTGTGGTTGGAGGAGACTTTAATGCTAGACACACTCGTTGGAGAGACGAAGTGTACAACCACCAGGAAAAGGCCATTGCAGATTGGCTGGACTCTAATCCACATCAACATAGGATGGCTATTGTTTCACAGCCCCGGAAGACGACAAATTTCATCAATATTCTTCCAGAACTAAGAATTTATTCCTGTAGGGTGCATGATAGTGACTCAGATCATATGGCGATCGAGATTCGATTGAGGTTGAATCAGCAAATTGTGCAAGTCAGTTGAAGCTGAACTTCCAATTCCAGCGGCCTTCAGAAATCTGGAGAATAGCGAAATTGATGATGTTATCTGAAATTTCGAGAATGCAGTGAACACAGCCATCGATCGGCAGAAAACAATTCGCACTAGCAGGGATCGCTTCCAACACTTGCCTGAGCATATACAGGCAATATATGCTCACAAACAACGACTGAGGAAACACCTTCAAAGGATCTTCAATTGGACACTTTACATAGTCAACGACGAATACCAGTCTGTACTTTCGCAACTACGTTGTACAGTTAACATGTTTCGTCAAGCTTGCGGAGGTACCGGGAAGATAAACTGACCAAATGGCTCCAGGACATCAAACCATGCCCTGATGCTTTTAAGAAGCTGAACTCTGGTTGGAAAGCGTTACCGGGTATGGCAATTTTGATGCTAACCATCATTTTCAACAATTGCCTAAACTAAACAATGGTTACTTTCAAGACAACTGGAAGGTGGCCAAAGTAGTACCAGTTCCCAAGAAAACTGTCCGCTCCAGCGTAACTGGTTACGGTCCAATAGCCTTACTGTGTTGTATCAGTAAAGTATTGGAATCTTTGATCCGTAAAAAGATCAATACGTTTTGTTTGGAGAGGAACCTTATTCCTTCCTTTCAGTTCGGTTTCCGAGAGAAGCACTCTACGCTGCACCCTCTACTGAAGCTTCACAGTGGCGTTACTAAAGGACTGAACGTCAAAAGTAGTACAGTAGCCTGCTTGCTAGACATCGAAAAAGCTTTCGATAGCGTTTGGACAAACGGGCTAACGTACAAACTTATTAGTTTTGGTTTCCCCAATTATATTGTGAAAATAATTAAAACATTTCTTTTTAACAGGGTCTTCTTTGTACAGGTATACGACAGCCCATCGACATGGAAAAGGATTAAAGCCGGAGTTCCTCAAGGTTTCAGACTTGGACCAGCACTGTTTAGATTTTTCACAGTGGATCAACCCACCAATATAGCCGGAACAAGTACCATGCATTTCGCGGATGACTCCATCACGTATGCCGTTTCCTGAGCTGCCCGAAGAGTGGAGGAACACCTCCGAAATCTTTGGGACTACTACCTGAAGTGGGGACTAAAGATCAACGCCAACAAAACGGAACTCATCTGCTTCCGAGTACCAGCAACCGAAACAAGGATAAGAAAAATAGCAAGGCGGTGCAGAGCCTTTAAAATCACCCTTCTGGATCACACGACAATAAACACCAAGTCAGAGGCTAAGTACCTGGGAATAAACTTGACCGAGAGGCTCAAGTTTAACTCTCACATCGATCAAACAATGAAGAAAGCTAACTACGCTCCTCATTTGGTGCACCCGCTTCTAAGAAGGCGAAACGGACTGTCCAACAACACCAGGCTGCTTATATAAGTTAACGACGAATAAGTTGAAGCCGCACATTCGCAAGAACGCTCTGTAAACATCCGCTGGACGCAGCTCCATAAAAGTATTTCGTCTGAGTGCTGACACTAATAACGGAACCTACAAAGTATAAACGCATAAATCACGTACAATGTTTCAATTCATCGGACGACGACCACACACAACATAAACATCATAAATTCATCTACATTACGAGTTGTCTGATACGCTAGCCTTCACTTCTGCTGACATCATCAATAATTCGTCAGGATGACCATGATGACTTACTTGGGATGCCAATGCCATTTACTATTATAAAAGAACCAATGTATCTAGTTTTAAGTTCAGTTCTAATCTTGTACTCATTTAATAAAGAACATCAGAGCTCTGCTCTGATGAATATTTTTTAAAAACTATTAATAATTTAAAATAGTTTAATTGGCGCCCAACGTGTGGGGCTCAGATACGCAAAAAATAATTTAAAGTGTTCTTTCTTAAGTGAAATTAAAATAAAAAAGTGACCTCAAGCAGCTCAAAAAAATTTTTTTCTTTCAACACAAACAGCCCTTAAGTAGTGCTGTGTTTTTAAGAAGAATAGAGAAGTGACCTCAAGAAGCTCAAAATTCTCAATTCCAAAATTATTCAGCGTGGAAAAATGGCCCTAAAGCAGTGCCTCCTGAGTCCCGAACCCCAGGACTTGCAACAGCGTTTTTTAAACGATCATAAAGAGTGGTGAAACAAAAAAAAGGGCCCCTTAGTAGCCGCTAAAACGGAGGAAAAGGAAACGTCGTAGAACGTTAGCCGCATCGCTCCAGATCCAACAATACGACATTCTCGTACGAAGAAAACCAGCAATGTTCCTGATTTTTATACTGTAAGATTATTACTATATTTTTTTATTTAATCCTATATTATTAAAATTTTTGATATAAACCATTATTCTTAAAAATTACCACAAAAATTAAGCAAATCTAAATTCAATTTAAAAGTTAAGTGAATCCGATAATTTGAAAGTACATACAGAAAAGAAAAAATTTGGTATTTTTAAACTTTAAATAAGAAAAAAAGTAGTGAATAAATATTATTAAAGAATATACTAAAGAGAATACTAAAGTAATACTAAGTAATAGAGAGTAATAATTTTTCCATTTCGTTATTTGTGTGTGAATATAAAACATAAGCAATGGCAAATGAAAATATACTTAGACCTCCGGTGCTTAATGTTCCAGACACATCCAATTCCCCTAACACTAACAATCCAATCCGTTTAACACCGGAACTTCAAACAATTATAACTTCAATTGTTAGCCAAGTCATTAATTCGGAAGGACGAAGCATGATCCAAAACATGCTAAATCCGAATACGGATCTTACCAGAGGAATCGACCAAACGATAAACCCTGAACATCAGGCCAATTTATCGGAACTCGATAAGATACCGGACGTAGTTCGCTGTCTCAGAGAATTCTCTGGTCAGCCCGGCGAGTTCAGCTCATGGAAAAAGAGCGTGGATCGTATTATTCGGCTTTACGAGTCAATCAAAGGTACACCAAAATACTTCGGCGTTTTAAACGTCATAAGAAACAAAATTGTAGGAAATGCGGATATCGCCTTAGAATCCTACAATACACCTCTTAATTGGGAGTGTATATCGCGTTGCCTTACATTGCACTACGCAGACAAGCGTGATTTGGGAACACTGGAATACCAGATGATTTCCTTAGTACAAGGCAATGTTTCTGTACAAGGCTTTTATCAAGCAGTGTATTCACACTTGTCCTTGATTCTAAATAAAATCAGTTGCATGGAAGTTGGCCAAGAAGCAATGACTTTACTTACAAAAAATTATAGAGACAAAGCTTTGGACACCTTCGTACGTGGTCTAAAAGGAGATTTGCCTAGGCTCCTCGGAATTCGTGAACCTGTTGACCTTCCACAAGCCCTCTACTTATGTCTAAAATTAGAGAACCAGAATTATAGGTCCAACTATGCCATAAACCACCAGGGAATATCAAGAAAACCACAGTACCATCACCCAAATCCTCCAACACTTCCTCCGCGAAGACCTAATAACAAATTACACCTTCGAACAAATAACGTCCCCTTTTTCCCACAACTTGCATATATTCCACAACCAACTAATAATTTTAATAACAGACCCCCTCAATTTAACAACACCCCATTCCAAACCCAATATTCAAATCGCAATTACCAACCCAACCAAAATCAAGGAAACTTTATGCGACCACCGCCTAGACAACAACCTCGACCAGAACCGATGGACACAAGCACCATTCAGTCGCGCGCAGTTAATTATACTAATCGACCCCAAGGAAATTGGCAAACTGCAACTAAGAGACCCAACTGGACAACCCAAGGACCTACCCCAAATAAAATGCAAAGAACTTTCCATACGACAACCCAAGTTGCGCATCCAGAACCACAAGAGGATGACGAACGCATTAGATTAGGAGACGGAAACTCCGACCAAACTCTGGCTGAATACTTGGGAACAATTGGTGACTTACAGGAATATGAATATCAAGAACCCGATATTGTAAATTCCAATAACACCGAAATCTCCCATGAAGCTCATGACATTCATTTTTTAGATTGAACAGCTCTTCGCTTCCATATTTTGAGTACCGAACGAAGAGCGGAAACACACTAAAATTTTTAATCGATACAGGTTCTAATAAGAACTATATTCACCCGAACTGTGTAAATAAAACTATTTGTAATAAAAATCCATTTTTTGCTAACTCTATAGGTGGCGATGTAAAAATAACACATCATGCCATGTTGCACCTCTTTGGCCTTAACGATATATGTCTCAAATTTTTTATTCTTCCAACCCTTAAATCATTCCACGGTATAATTGGTAACGACAGTCTCACAGAACTCAATGCAGTAATATATACTGCAGAAAACTACATTATATTACACAATAAAATTAAAATCCCCATAAAACAACATATTTCGCAATCTGTTAACAAGATAGATATAAGGACTTCCCACCTTAACCAAGAACAATCGAGTAAACTTTTAAAAACAATTTCGAAATACCCGAACTTATTTACAGAACCGGACGAGAAACTGACATTTACGACTACTGTTAAAGGTGAAATAAGGACAAATGATGAGAACCCCATTTATTCAAAAAGCTACCCATACCCCATGGCATTAAAGGATGAAGTAGAAAAACAGATTAAACAACTCCTAACCGATGGTATAATCCGACCTTCACGGTCACCCTATAATGCTCCCATATGGATTGTACCGAAAAAACTCGACGCCTCTCGTGAAAAAAAGTATAGAATGGTAATAGACTATAGGAAATTGAATGCAGTTACAATTCCTGAACGTTACCCGATTCCGGAGACAAATGAAGTACTTGCCCAATTGGGAAAGAATAAATTGTTTTCTGTTATTGACCTAAAAAGCGGATTCCATCAAATTCCGTTAAAGGAAAGCGATATTGAAAAAACTACTTTCTCGGTAAATAATGGCAAATACGAATTCGTAAGACTTCCATTTGGTCTCAAGAATTCTCCGTCAATATTCCAAAGAGCACTCGACGATATATTGCGCGAGTACATAGGAAAGATTTGCTATGTCTACATTGATGATATAGTCATCTTCAGCAAGGATGTTCAAACCCATCTAGAAAATCTAGAAACAATATTCTGTACATTGCAAAAAGCAAATATGAAAGTACAACTTGACAAATGTGAGTTTTTAAAAACGGAAGTTGAATTCCTGGGTTTTATTGTATCACCCGACGGAATTAAAACAAATCCTGCAAAGGTAGAAGCAATAATGAAATTTCCTTGTCCAAGAACTCTAAAAGACTTACGCTCATTTCTCGGTCTTTCTGGGTTTTACCGGCGATTTATTAAAGACTACGCCAAATTGGCAAAACCCCTCACATCCCTCTTAAGGGGGGAAGATGGACGTTCGTCCAAACACAATTCAAGCAAAAAGCTTATCCATCTTAATGAGGAAGCCATTAATGCATTCAATAAAATAAAAAATTCACTTACAACAGAAGACGTAATGCTCACTTACCCCGACTACAATAAAGAATTCCATCTCACCACCGATGCTTCAGACTATGCAATCGGTGCCGTGTTAGCACAGGACAACAAACCGATAATGTTCATATCAAGAACACTAAGCAATGCAGAAGAACACTACGCTACCAACGAGAAAGAAATGCTTGCTATTATCTGGTCCCTTAAAACTCTGAGAAATTACCTGTATGGCTCCGCAAAAATTCAAATCCTTACAGACCATCAACCATTGACATATGCAGTAAGCAACAAAAGCACTAATAATAAAATAAAACGATGGAAGGCAATACTTGAAGAATATAATTACACACTGAAGTATAAGCCAGGTAAAATTAACGTCGTAGCCGATGCATTGTCGAGACCTCCTCGCCAGTCCCAAATTAACTCAATGACAGTGACACAACATAGTGACGAAAGCTCAGGTCAAAATTTAATACAAATAGCTAAAGAACCAATTAACGTATTTAAAAATCAGCTTTTCCTAGATCTAGATAACACTTCCACTTACCAATTCAAAATTATCTTCCCTACCTATCACCGCCATATCATAACTGAACCTGAATACTCCGAAGAAAAATTAATACATATTTTCAAACGTTATTTAAACCCATCAGTTATCAACGGATTAAAAACAGACGAAAGAACTTTAGGTCTTATACAAGAAGTTTACACCAAACATTTTAGTCAATACCGAATACGATTTGCTCGGAAGATGGTAACCGACATTACTGACGAAGTTGAACAAACGACGAAAATAATAAATGAACATAATCGTGCTCACGAAGCATCAGAGAAAATAAAATACAGCTTCTGCAGAACTTTTACTTTCCCCAAATGCAAGCAAAAATAGGTAAAATCATTAAGCAATGTAAGACGTGCAAGGAACATAAATACGATCGCCATCCCAATAAACCCATGATACAAGCTACTCCCATACCTCAACATCCAGGACATATTTTACACATTGACATTTATTTTACTGACAAACAAATAATACTAACGGCTATAGACAAATTCTAAACTAAAATTTTACGTTCCAGAGCTGTAGAAGATATTAAGCAGCCACTCAGAGAACTCTTGCTTTCATTTGGCGTACCAAAATTAATAGTATTCGATAACGAAAAATCTTTTAATTCCAGTCCGATTACATTTATGCTTGAAAACCAATTCAACATAAAAATATTTAAAGCTCCACCCTATACAAGCTCTGCCAATGGACAAGTGGAACGATTCCACTCTACTTTAGGTGAGATCATGCGTTGCCTTAAATCTGAAAATGTGCACGAATCTTTTCAAGAACTATTAGACAGATCCGTTTATGAGTATAACAACTCAATACACTCCACTACTAACAAAAAACCGATAGAACTCTTTTTTGGACGAACCGTAACCACTGACCCACAACAAATTGAAATAGAAAGACAGGAAAACATTAAAAGACTTGAAGAACAACAAAACGCTGACCTTAACTATCATAATAAAAACAAGTCACCCCCAAAAAATTATTCTGAAGGAGACGAGATCTTCGTAAGAATTAATAAAAGAATAGGAAATAAGTTATCGCCTAGGTATAAAAAAGAAATAATTGCAAAAAACAATAATAGTACTATACTAACACGTTCAGGAAGAACCATTCACAAAAGCCTTATAAAAAACTAAATTTTTCAATAGAACACTGATTCCACTGTGCAAAGCAGATGTGCAAATTTTGGACTATTCCAACTCCCAGCTGATTAAAATCAACGCGGGACGTGCAAAATTGCAAAATGGATCATTTAAGATCATCCATTTGATCGAAATAGAAGCGTATGAAAAAATAATAAACGACCTGGAAGCTATGCTAGGATCATACGTACCAAAAGAGAATCCCTTACATCCTGTCCTTTCCTATGACATTTTAAGAATTAAAACACACCTATCTAGACTTAGAATTAATAATAAAACTAAAAGATCGCTAGATTTTATAGGTAGTGCATGGAAATGGATAGCAGGTAATCCTGACCACCATGACTACGAAATAATTACAGATAAGATAAATAAAGTATTAGAAAATAACCATAAGCAAATCATTATTAATAAAATATCTATGGAAAAAATAAATGAACTAACAAACGCAAAAAATAGTTTACTTCAAATGTTTAAAGAAAAAGAGAAAAATAGTAACACAATAATTATGAGAATAAAATATAAACTAGATATAATTAAAGAAGAAATCATTAATGTTGCATACGCCATTCATTGGGCAAAAGCTAACATAGTAAACTCCTTTATTTTATCCAATACTGAAATAAATATAGCGGAAAAAATATTAAAAATTGAAAATATTCCATACACAAACATTGATGAAGCATTAGAATTTGCCGAAATTAAAATCGCATCAAATGATAAAAATTTGATTTATATTTTAAGTTTTCCAACTACCAAGGTGGAAACATGTAACTTGTCAATTTTAAAACCAGTAAAAATTAAGAAAGTAATAAATAAAATAAATTTTGAATCAATTATAGAATGTAATGAAGAAATTTATGGCATCTCAAAAAAATGTAAAACATATAACAACTTATCAATTTGTAATAACAATAATATTCAAAACTTAAGAAATGCATCCTGCATCCCAAAGCTAATAAAGAGTCAGAAAGCTAATTGTACTATCGTCAACAACGAACATGTCCCAGAAGTAGAAGAAGTCGCACCAGGAATCTTGCTGTTAAACCAATTCGATGGACCAGTGCTGATCAACAATGAAACCGTGATGCTTAGAGGTACTTTCATCATCAAACACTTCAACACCCCCATTGAGGTCAACGGAAAAACAATCCTGGCTAAAGAAGTAACTCTATATCAACCATTACCGGCAATACTACAACCATCCCACAAACAAAGTAAAATAGAAGAAGTACTATCCCTGGAGATGATTAAAGAGCTATATGTCAACCGCACAGAAGAAATCGACTCACTACAAACCAAACACAAAATCAACCTATCCATAAACATCATCTTAATAATTATCCTATTGGCAGCTATTACATTTGTATGCAGAAGACCGGATGGCAGAAGTCATACACGGGGAGACACAGTTTTAACTATCAACAACCCAGCATTAACAACTGTTGGCATTGAAGACATTCCGCATCTAATAACATCAACATAAACTCACGAGGACGTTCGATTTTAAGGGCGGAGGAGTTAACGACGAATAAGTTGAAGCCGCACATTCGCAAGAACGCTCTGTAAACATCCGCTGGACGCAGCTCCATAAAAGTATTTCGTCTGAGTGCTGACACTAATAACGGAACCTACAAAGTATAAACGCATAAATCACGTACAATGTTTCAATTCATCGGACGACGACCACACACAACATAAACATCATAAATTCATCTACATTACGAGTTGTCTGATACGCTAGCCTTCACTTCTGCTGACATCATCAATAATTCGTCAGGATGACCATGATGACTTACTTGGGATGCCAATGCCATTTACTATTATAAAAGAACCAATGTATCTAGTTTTAAGTTCAGTTCTAATCTTGTACTCATTTAATAAAGAACATCAGAGCTCTGCTCTGATGAATATTTTTTAAAAACTATTAATAATTTAAAATAGTTTAATTTATACAAGCAGCTCATCAGGCCAGTAATAACCTAAGGCTATCTCATATGGTTCACCGTGTCACCAACAACGATAAAGAAGATCTACCTATTCGAAAGAAAGGTACTGAGAATATGTACAGGACTCTGGAGGGTGCCAAATAGTAACAAATTTGTCTCGAGTGCTAGGCTTTACGACGTGGCAGGTCTGCTGCCAATAACCGACCACTTCTGCCAAATGGCAAGGAAATTCGTTGATGGGTTGGAAACACATCCAAGTCCGGAGATGCAAGGACTGTGAATCGAGGAAATCGAGCCAAGCCACCGCTATATAAACATCAGAGGATTCACAGACGCTAGATTCGACGACATCTTTAATAATCAAGACGTCTACTTCTACGAGAAGGCCGGCAACCAACACTGGGCTGAAGTTCGCCTTGTTTATACGAAGTTTTATTATATTTTAAAATTATTGTTTAAAATTTAATTCGCTTAAATATAAACATGTAGTAGATTAAGTAGTCAAAAATATTGTTTAATAAGCAATACAAAAAATAAAGACAATGTAAATACGTCGTCCCCTATTGTTGAGCCGACACTTATTAATATTAGTTATAAGTTTAGTTTCAAGATAAAATTGTATATTACTAAAGTGTTTAATAAAATATCTTAATCTAATCACACATAGGAAAAATCCTACCTGACAGAGCTATCTGAATTTTTTAAGAAAAGAAAACTCCACCTCGCCTCCCAAAAATCCTCTGCTACGCTGTGCAGTAAAGTGCGCAGTCGTAAAGGGTTATAAGAGCCCTAGCCGGAACCGCATGGGGTAAGGACAAACAAGTCCTTGTGACGACGTATAAAGCTATTGGCCGCTCAATCTTTAACTATGCCGCCTTCATCTGGACGTAATTTTTAAGTCACACTCAATGGAATAATATCTAGTCCAGACAAAATACAACCAACCCCGATCATCTTCATGACGATACGTCCATGCTCTCCGTCAGGCAACACAATGAACTGTTAAAGCAGTTCTTGTTAGCCTGCCACAATCCCGCACACCCAGTTCACGATATTACTGTCAATGAGATGCCTCCACGCTGCATACATCAAGAAATTAGGACGTACAGAGACTGCATAAACCCAGTCATACCGGCTACCTGGAATCCCGCCACTGTATCTTCAGCCTCTAATAGTATACACTACAGTCTGCAGCAGTCTTCTTTAGCAAGATTAATAGGGTCCTTGGTATACATCTCCCCATAAATAACAGCGAAAAGTCTTCGCCCAGGGAAACCCAGACAACCCTGGCACAACTTCGGTCGGGTTGGTGTCATATACATACAGCTATAAAGCTCGGATTATCCCTGGCACCAATGATCTCTGCCCCGACTGTAACCAAGGCACCCATACTACCAACCAAGTACTCTTATGCCCCCTTTACGACGGAGGCACTAGCTGATTTTTTTTGATGCTTGCCAAGTGTGCGTAGATCTTTGCAAGATTTTTATATCGTTGAATAACCTTTGTTGTCAATGTCACGTTAACCTAATAAGGCTACAAACTCCTCTTTTCGGAGTAGGTATATTCCTGAAGCGCTAAGACCAGTCTCGAATAAAATAATTTCTGTGGGTTTGCAGCTTTACTCAAATCCAAGTTATTGGTTGGTGGGTGCGTCGTTGAATAAGTTAGACTTTCTGTTTAAGCTAGAGAAAGTATTTCGACGTGGACTGTTTGCCGTATTAAAATATTTTAATATTTAAAAGTCCTCCCTGCTCGGGCGACAAATTTGTAACATTGGTCGCTCGGGTGATACCCACGTTCTTCCACATTTTTTTCTCCTCTCTTCCTTCGTTATAAACTTATTAAAAATATCGACTTATTTTGTTTACTTCATTCTTGTTTTTTTATGTGTTTTTACATGAGAGATCTTAAATACTTATTGCCTTAAAATAATACTACTACTACGCATGCAAGTTAGTCGTCGGTCGTTTAGGTCGTAAATACTGTTGTTGCTTACTAGTCGGTCGAAATTAAGTTTTGACCCAATGCCAAGAAAGAAGGCAATCGCCTTGAAGATTTAAAAAAATGTCCTGTTCAGTGGTAGTGGAAAGAAGGCAACTGTGAGCTGGCAGTGTCAACATTTTCAAAGCGACGCCAAGTTACCCACGCGTATATACCTTTAGTGTCCAATGTTTACGAACTTAAGGCAGTTTAAATCTATTTTATCTTAATTAATTGTCAAACGACAAACTCCCAAAGAAAGGCGATTTGGGGAATTGTGAAAACTGGATGGATGACTTGTGCTGTTGAACACTATCAACGTGTACTATCTCTCTCTGTCACTATGTCTCTGGTGAAAAGAGGGAAAGCATGAGTCGCTAGAAAAAAACTTTTTTTTAAACCCGGTCCTCCCATTGATAGTTCTCAGAAAAATAAGCTCTTAATGCGTGGAAGCTGTCCATTAGGTTGATCCATAATTGTATTGCTAGGTGATCTATGTCCATCGCAATCGCAGTGCAGATGAAGTTCCTTAAATGAAAGTGGTGTCCTTGGTGATACACATGTGTGTGCAAAGTTAAAATAAATTCGGGTAAATTTTGAAGAAAAAAAATTATGGGAGCCCCTGGGCCCGATCACTTTCAAATTTTTACGGAAAGTGTTGTCATAGGTTATACACATGTTTGCAAAGCTTGAATAAAATCAGCTTAATATAAAATAGATGGGAGCACCTCGGCCCTGGAACCCGATCACTTTCAAATATTAATTGAAAGTGCTTTCATCGGAGAAACATGCGAGTGTGTATGTTTGATCATTTTACTGAATTTTTAAGTGACCATTATCAAAACCGATGGATTGGTTATAACGGATCGGTATTATGGCCGTCTAGGTCACTGGATCTAGCCTTTCTAGATTTTTTTGTGTGGGAAAGAATGAAAAAGCTGGAATATTTTACAGAATTAAAAGGTGTAGAACAGCTAACAAGGAGGATTGAACCTTCAGCTCAGACGATTGCAACTTACTGCCTAAAAAAACTTGAGAAGTTAAAATTAATTTTACAAACTTATTATTTTAGCCCTGCTCCTGTTGACCGAATGCACAAACATTGTGCCATTGATTTGTAGGAAATTGAATAGGCTTTAATATCGCATTTGTTAAAAAAAATTATCGATGAACATTTTTCGAGATAATGGCCTTTGAAAATACAATTTTAAAAACAAATAATTTACAGATTTAATTTTCTTTCAAAAAATACTAACAGAGACAGTTGTCTTCTAATTGCCGTTGCGTATGGTTGTGCTCCACACAATTTCGCGCGTTATTGACCGGAAAAATAATGTCAATAACTATGATCGTGTTGTGTTTGCGCTGAAATTTAAACATAAAATTAAAGTGAAATTCACTAGCTCGCGCGTTATTAAACACATTGAAAAATATCAAAAAATTTAAAATCGTGCTGTGTTTTGCGCAGAAGCATAAAAATAAAGTGCAAAAAAACGGATCGCGCGGTCGCCGTTCGTAAGTGCGAAGTGCAGTATGTGGCCTCCTGTTACTCCTATCACTCCAGCTCAGTTAAAGGAATTGTTTGGTTAATGATAATTGTTGTATGTTTCTGCATGCGACAATTTGAGACTACATTTCTTTAACAATGAAGAATAGCAGACTCTGAGTGTTTGACTCTACTGGTGATTTGACACATATTGTCGTGAAGGTATAACAATGTGAGTCACTCTCTCCTCAGTCTGCCTTAAAGAAGCGGTAAATTGTGTGCTTTTGTGTGTTTGTGTTGTTTGTTGTGATGTGTAGTTTCAGAGTGGACCTCAGCAATATACGTGGGCTGAGAACGAATTTTTTCGCTGTAAATATCCACAGTCCAGCAATTCTGGCACTAAGCGAAACTCAGGTATTTGTGAATTCTGATACTTCAGATCAGCCTGGGTATTGCTTAGTGCCATTATTTTTCCCGCGACGCGGGCACGCAATTTATGTCCGTAGTGATGTTGCGTTCAGACTTTTGCCTCAATTAAGCCAATGTTCCAATGCGGAATTTAATTTCATTTGGCTGAGAGTAAGGGTACAAGGGCGCAACATCCACTACTGCTTTCTATACAGAAGCCCCAACTTAGACAAAGCTTCAACTCTTCACGAGATTGACGCACTGTCTGACTCAATTGCAAGAATTGTCAAAAAAGATGAAAACACCGAAATCGTTATTGCGGGTGATTTCAATATACACAATTCTGGGTGGCTTCGCCATTCTGGCCAGACAACACCCGTAGGAAGGGATGTTGAATTGTTCGCTGACTTAAATCACCTCACTCAGCTTGTAAATGAGCCTACACGAATACCTGACATTGCAAATCATTCCGCCAACACCATTGTTCCTTGTTCCTTACCTCTCGTCCTGATAATTACTCCGTCAATGTATTATCGCCTCTAGGCTCGTCTGACCATTGTGTTGTATCAGCTAATTTCTCGTTAATAAACCACGCAGTTAGAGAAAAAACTCCCAAAAAAACAGTATGGCAATACGAGAAAGCCAATTGGGACGGCCTTAACAACTTCTTTGGGAGTTATAACTGGTCGCTATTGTTCGCGATAACAACGTGGATGCCGCCGCTGATGCAATCACAAATATCATTCTTATTGGTATGAGAAAGTTTATCCCCTTCAGGGATAAGTCTATCAAACCGAAAGATGATGGATGGTACAACTCGAGCTGTAAAGAGGCTTCTAGGATTAGAGAGGTATGCTTTCGGTTTTACAAAGCAAACCCTACAGAGGAAAACCGAAAAAAGTTTAAACGAGCCAGAAATGATTGCAATGCTCATCTTCGGCGAGTCAAATTCGCCTACGACCGGAAATTGAGGCAAAAAATACTACAATGTCCCAAAGGTAGTAAAAATTTTTGGTCATTCGCTATAAGAATCAAGAATACAGCCTCGTCGTCCTTTCCAACGCTCATTTATAATGACACTCCAGTTGTCAACTCTAAAGACAAAGTGCAGCTAGCTCCACGCTTCCAGATTGTGCATTGATGCCGCCTGCACCCCCGAGTATTGAACACTCTATGGGACAGATATTTATTCGTACTCGTGCAGTTGCTAGAGTTTTAAATGATCTCAACACACACAAATCCGCTGGGCCAGATGGTATTTCCCCATTAGTTCTGAAGAGGTGTTCTTCCAAGCTGGCATTACCATTGCGTAAGCTTTTCCATGTTGAATCTGTGCTGTTGTATGGGTGCAGCACTTGGAAGGTGACCGCTACTATCACAAAAAGATTACAAACATTTGTAAATAGGTGCCTACGGAACATCTTAAGGGTTTTCTGGCCTAACCGTATCTCTAACGAACATCTTTACCAGAGAACGGGTCAGGAACCAATAGGCACAACCATCCAACGACGGAAGTGGCAGTGGATTGGTCATACACTCCGAAAAGGCGACAGTTCCATAGCAAACTACGCAATGCAATGGAACCCGTTTTCTCAGGATGGTAGAAGAACGGGTCGTCCGAGAAATACATGGCGCAGAACAGTTGAGGAGGAGGAACGGCAATTGGGGAAGAGTTGGAGAGAGCTGAAGCTCATTGCCAGGAACCGCACGCGATGGCGCGTAGGCGTAGTAGAGGCCCTAGGACCCATAAGGGGATACAGGACATAAAGAAGAAGAAGAAGCTTTTCCATCTATCCTATTCTTCTGCACTCTTCCCGAGAAGTTGGAACACAGCATTTGTCCAGCCCATACCCAAAAAAGGCAAGCCGTCGTCTCCTTCCTCGTACCGACCCATAACACTTACATCCATTCTTTCCAAGGTCATGGAAACGCTGATCAATTATCAGCTTAAGAAATATCTTGAAACCAACGAAATCCTTAGTGACCGGCAGTATGGATTTCGTGGGCAACGTTCTACTGGTGATTTGATGGTATATCTCACCGAACAGTGGAACCGATCTTTGCATCATTTTGGAGAAAGCAAAGCTGTTGCACTCGATATTTCAAAGGCATTTGACAGAGTTTGGTATCAAACTCTTTTGTCTAAAATGCGTGCTTATGGTGTTGATGATAAACTGCTTCATGGGATTAGAAGCTATCTTTTGGACCGCTCAATTCAAGTTGTTTTGGACGGTTTCAAGTCTGAAATACACCACATAAATGCTGGCGTTCCCCAGGGCTCTGTTCTGTCCCCGAGACTCTTCCACATTTTTATTAATGATCTCTTATCTGTCACTTCTAATCCAATTCACTCTTTTGCTGACGACAGCACTCTCAGCTTCTCATATAAGTTTGTGGAACGTCCCTCCACTTCTGATATGGAACACAAACAACTTCGTATGTTAAGCTCGTTAAATTCTGACCTTGACAACATAATACAATGGGGAGAAATCAATCGAGTAGAATTTAACGCTTCCAAAACCCAATGTTGTCTCCTTTCGTCCAAGCGAATCCTTAACTCCATGCCATTATCCATGAATGGCACTTGCGTCGAGGAAACTGAAAATCTCGCAATTCTCGGTATGTGCGTTAACGACAAGCTTCGTTGGAATGACCACATATTTACCATCGCTAAAAATGCTGCGAAATGTTTAGGTTTTCTAGCCCGTGCAAGAAATATTTCTCTCCCTCTGATCTGGCTACCATATACAAGGCTTTTATTCGCCCAAAACTTGAGTACAATTGCCATATCTGGTCTGGTGCGCCTAAGACTACTTTGCATCAGCTAGATAGAATACAAAACCGCGCGATAAAACTTATCGGTGACGAAAATATAGCGAAATCAATAGATTCGCTTGAACACCGCAGGAACGTTTCTTGCTTGTCACTGTTTTATCGTTTCTTCTACCAGCGGTGCTCAAGAGAAATAGTCAGCTGCATGCCACCTCTCCTTGAATTCAACCGCAATACTCGTGGCGCTCTAAATGCTCCTCAGCTTACCCTCAAGCCCATCTTCGGACGTACAGTTAAATTCAGGGATTCGTTCTTCAGCCGTACAACACGTATGTGGAATGCTCTGCCAAGCTCTGTCTTCCCACATCACTATGATCCACAGGCATTCAAAACACAAGCTCATAGACATCTCCTCTTTTCTCCTCCTCTTCCTTAACGCCCACGCTGTGCCAAGCATATAGCCGAGCATTATAAGGGTGCGAACCCCTTGAAGCGTGCGCGAATTATAAAAAAAAAAAAAAAAAAAAGAGGAAACCCTCCAAACATTAAACTCTCATTCACAGTTCAAATAAACCTATTTAATTTCACAGTGTACTTAAATTAACTAAAGGCTAATGGCAAGCAAAGCACCTAGAAAATACAAGTTCCTAACTAATTAGATGAACTAATAAAAGCTGAATTGAGTAAGGAATTACGCTTATTATTTCTGCCACTATGTTTTACCGCCCAACTCCTCGGCCGCATCCGCAACCAAATCCAAATTGTAAAAGAATAAAGAATGAAGGATGAGAATGCAGGTATCGTTCAGCACCGAAGAAAAACTAGATCAAATCTACGACAACCTTCGACCGGAATACCACCTTTACATTAAGTGACAAAGTTCACCACCTTTGCTGAACTTATCGCTCTGCTTGAAAACTATGAATACTTACAAGGCGAGTTGCCCGTCACACGATCTTCAGTACCGCCCAAACGACCAGCAGCATCTCCGTGGCGATCTGCCGCTCTACCATTACGAACAGCGGTACCTCCGTTCCATCCGACCGCCCCACTGAACCAACCAGCAGTACCACTGTTCTGTCCTACCACTCCAATGACGCAACCAGCGATAATTCCGCGCCGCCCGACCTACCGCCGTTCCGACGACCAGCAGCAAAATCAGTCACTAACAGTTAGCTTGACAACGGCTAACACATACGATCGTTGAACCTGCTGCGGGACATGCGGTCAACTTTGACACCGACAGCGAACTTGTAAGAACCGACAGCTTTTCTGTTCGTACTGCGGTACCGAAGACGGTATTGTCAATGTACAACGGGCCGTCAAATTCGGTGAGACATTAGACGCCCCCGCTACCACCACACGTTACGTCCCACACGTTACCTATCCGTTTTATAAACGCCCTTTTAGAGCGGTTGCCAATCACAAGATTCGACTAAAACATTGCCGACCATTTAAACAAATATACTACAAAATCAATTCAAATCAAATCAAAGATATAAGGAAATAGGCCGAAGGGAAAATAAAAATAAAAAAAAGCAAGGCACCTGGAGGCTGTGCGTTGACTATCGCCAGCTGAACGATTTATCAATTAAGATGCCTTCCCCCTTCCGCATAACCAACATATTATGATGATGATGAAAAAGAGGTATCTTCCAATAGCACTGCGACCCATAAGGATCTATTGCGCTCTCCCTAACTAGTTCTATGGAGACAGTGCATGCCCGTCCCTATAGCACCACCTCCATACCAATGGCTCTTATGAACCTAATGATATGATGTGGGTTCAGTTAATTCCGTGCAGACTCTGAGATCGCGTGAGTTCCCAAGTGGTCTCTCCTCTGTATGATCGTTGCTCCGTATTCATTGAGAAGGTGCCACGGGGTTTGCTCCACTTCTCCACAAAGCCTGCAGCTGCCATCCTCTTCTAGTTTTATTTTCTTTAGATGCCCCTTAAGTCTAAAATGTCTAAAATGTAGGAAACCCGTCATGATTCTTACATTACTTTTACTAAGTCACAATACCGAGAGAGATTATTTTGCTTTACGTATCTCTTTGTACCTTCTCCAGCATTATGGGGTTCCCTATGCCACAGAATGGTTCTGGCCCTACAAGCGGAGTTTCTGCTTAGCGAGCATATCCGCTGCTTCATTGCCTGCAATGCCTGTGTGTCCTGGAACCCAGTACAAACTTACCTTGTTTACTTCGCCGTCTGTTTAGCTTCGCCATACACTCCTCCACCAGTCTTGACGTGATGTGGAATGCATCTAGGGCTATTAGCGATTGGCTTGCTATCTGTTATGATGGCTATTTCCTGCCTGGCATGTACTTCTGCCTGGAATATGCTCGGGTACTGTCCCATTGCTTTAGAGTTCTAGGTGCTAATTTTGACTTCAAAGTTTTTCTTGAATTCAAGCTTTTGCACCATGTTGTCACAAGGCTGGCTGTTTGGTTAGAGGTTCCACTTATGCCGTAGTCCTTACGTCCGTGAAGCACCCTACCTTGCTCAAATGTACCTTGGTTTCCTTGGATTACCTCCATACCCGCCGTGGGGCAGGTTCTCATGGCCCCTGTAATTAAAACACAGGCCAGCCTCTGCACTTTTTCCAATTCCCTTCTCGGATGCTAAGCTTGGTTCTATTCGCCCATGCCACTGTTCCATAAGTAATCATTGGAATAACTGTCATGGTGTACATCCAGTGCATTACCCTGGGACTAACTCCCCAGGATTTTCCTGCCTCCCCACACCATAAGTGCTCTTTTTAATTTTTTCATTACTGCTTGTTGGTACTTATTCCATAGCAGTCTACTTTCAAATATCAGTCCCAGATATTTAACCTGTTTGTTGATAGTAATCTCTGCTCCATTGAGGGTAACCGGGTGCATTCGCCTCAGTTTCCTTCTATTGGTGAAGGGTAAAAGTGTGGTTTTGTTTGGGTTTACCCTAAGTCGCACTTCTAGGCACTATTTGGTCGTGATGGTTAATCCCTTTTGTATTAACTACAGAGCACTTCTTCGAACTTCCCTTTTGCCACGATGACTATATCGTTCGCGTAGCCTTGTGCATAAGTTCCTGCCTCAACTAGCACCTGAAGTAGTTCATCTACGAGGATGCTCCACAAAATGTGGGACAGTACCTCTCCTTTGGGACATCCTCTTGTTGTGCTTTCCGCTGTTCTGGTATTCGGCATCTCGCACATCCATTTAGAGAGTGTGCTGTATAGCGCGATTTCCTTACTGGCAAGAAACATTCCGCCAGCTCCCACGGAGCGGTCTCCGTAGATCTGCCCGCTCTGTACGCATGTTGACTGGAGGGAACTATCGAATAAAAAATATTTATTCGATAGTTATCAAAATCGTTCAATTCTATTTTTCAGAAAGCATTCGTTCAAAACAATCGAGTTTCGCTCGCGGTTGCACGGCCTAGCTCGTCGGACGGGTGGTTCTTGTCCGTTGCCAGCGACACCTCCTCATGAACAGAAAAAAAATGTCAGCTTGCATAAAAAATATAAAGAGGAAACTGGATCAAAGGAGGGAAAAAACGTCCCTCAGTCCAGATCCACGCAGGTCATTCCTTTAGTTTTCTTATTCTAATTCTTACAACTAAATTATTCTATACTAAAGCTAAAAATAAATTTCCTTTTTATAAAAAAAAATGTTTTTTTTTTCTTTTAGAAAATTTTTAACTTAATAGCTAATATACTGTTAGAAGGAATGACATGGTTGCATCAGCACCAAGGCCTCACAAACTCATCAAGGAAGTGGTCGACCTTTTTCGTCCATCAGTACACATTCCGTCAAGTCATCCCAACGACACACCATATCAACAGTACTTATTCAGCCATAATTATTGCAACCAGTTCCAACAAAAATAAGGAAATTGGAGCAAAAGAAAATTCACACCCTGAACCCGCTGGGTAAAGGCAATAAAAACAGCTTTACGAATACCCCATATAAAATCAAAAAAATTTTATTATTAATAGAATATTAATTAAGATTTCAAAATTTATAATTTAAAAGTGAATATAAGTTTGGCTTGTGAAATTCAATAATACTTTAAATTCATGTAATGTGTAAATATATATTATATATATATAAAAAAAAGAATGCCAAAACAATTAATTTAATTATTAATATTGATTATTGAATAAAGATTATTTTAAAATAATAAAAAAACAGCTTTTAGTAACTGCTTATAAAAAAAACAAGAGTGAAAAGCACTTACTTGATTCCTTTCCTCTTATGATATCCTGCCGGCATGACATCTTTAAGGCTAGAAAGTTAATTGATTTACTGATGTAAAAACTACTACTACTTTTGCAACAAAATAAAATTTAATAAAATATAGCTTTATGATCGATTAAAAAAAATAAAAAAAAAATTTGCTTGAACTTTACTACTGATAAAAAAAAGGAAGACGAATCGCGAAGCTCTGAATGAAAAGAAATACGATGGTGGTCGCTCATTTGCGGTTTGTGTACCGGATGTATATTTTATTTTGCTTATCGCAAGTATTTATGCTGAAATATTCTTTCAATGCTGCATACTTTCAGAGGCTAGTTCAAGTTAACTATGTTTTTTTTTATTAAAGTTGGAAGGAGTTTTAAATTACACTGTGTAGATCCACGGCTTTGAAAATTTGCAGATTCCACTACTAAATTGAAAGTTCTTATTTGGCACTTTTGCCGTGACAAAATTTTTCCTCGAATAAAAAAATTAAGAGCATTTCTCGAAAAATAAACTGCTTTAATGTTGAAAGTCTATATGGCACATTTGTCTTTTAAAATTCACCTTTTTACTTTATGGCGAACGTCTATATAGCACTTTTGCCTATACAACAATTTTTTTGAATAGTTTTGTAATTTTTCAATTTAATGTTAAGTCTACTTAAAATTCACTTTTTTACTTTATGGCATTTTTGCCCATATCAAATTTTTTTCCGAACAAATCACACAGAGCACTGAGGTTAACAAGCCTTTCTAATGGTTCAAAATCGACTGCCCGTTCTTTCTTTTTCGTTGGCTAGCAAAACTACCCGCATATCATAGAACATTCTAGAAATAATTTTTTTGCGAAAGTCTCTTTTTTCTCTTTTTCTCTAAATTCGCTATTTTTCTTATTAGAATAATCCTAAATGCATCCCGTCTCTTTTTTTAATTTAACTAAATTCACCAATGAACATAAAACATGAATATCATACATGAAACACCTACAACAATTATTAAAAATATTCATTTTTATATTTTGACACCAAACCCTCAAACCATCTTTACAACAAAATAATTATCTAAATTCCCAAATCACTTATGCTTCCCCAACACCATCTGTGTGCAAAAAAACTTTTTTTTACCACAATAGAACCAGCTGATTGATATCAATATCAACTGACAAATATAAGTCAAGTTGTCTATTCTGTTATCAAATCGTGTGCGGTGTCTTTTGTGTTTTTGTTTACATTTTTATTCGTTTGTTTAATTATAGTTAATTTAATATAATTTAATTTTTTCTAAAAATGCGTCGCGTGTGATATTTTCAGTGTTTGTTGTGAAATATAACACTGAGGGAAAGATCCACCAATTTGGTTAAAAAAAAGAATATTTTTTTAATGCTGTGGTATTGCTGTGAGATGCAGCACCATAGCCAACAGGCAAGTGGGAGGTGCGGTTTCTGACTCTTGCACTCTATACAAATGTGAAACACATAAACACAGGTAACGCGCTTCCGTGTAACACCTTGTAACGAAGTTTTATAGCTGGGTATGCTCAGCGATTCCCAGGGGCTCGTTACAGAAAAATTTAATCTTACGGCGTTTGTTGGTTTTATCTGGCTTTTTATTTACTTAAGGTTTTACAAATGTTTGATTTTACTATGTTTTGCTTTCTTGATTTTTATTCAACTTAAGGTTTTACAATGCATGCGTTTACATTACCCGTGGAGTCGACGTCCCGACATCGTAAGGTGCATTCGTTGGTATGCGAGTCTTACCACTAAGCATAACTAACCAAGTCAGACGTGGAGAGATAAAATCTCTGCCCCCTACGAGAAAAATAAATGGTTGTGGAATTGCAACCCCTTACCACGGGTGGAGGGAAGCTGCAACAAGTATACAAGCTAGAAAACGTAGCTGACCATATTAGAAATGGAGAGATAAAATCTCTGCCCCCTATGAGCGAAAGTCGTAAACCATATAAGATCTATAATGCGTAACTAAACCAAATCACAACTGGAGAGATAAAATCTCTGCCCCCTATAAGTGAAATAACAATAGCTTGCAACCGCTTACCACGGGATGGGGGAAGCTCCAAACTGTATAAGACATTTACTAGCAAATATTCGTAATAGTAATAAAAACTCACAACCCCTTACCACGGGTGGGGGGAAGCTGTGAGCTATATATAGAGTACGGAAACATCTTACAGCCCCTTACCATGGGTGGGGGAATTGTAAGTTATGTCAGGACTAATGTTATTGCAAGTAAAATATAACTATCCAAATCAGAACTGGAGAGATGAAATATCTGCCCCCTGTGAGTGAAATAGCTAATTGTGGAATTGCAACCCATTACCACGGGTGGGGGGAAGTTGCAACTCCTATACAAGCTAGAAAACGTAGCTGACCAAATCAGAAATGGAGAGATAAAATCTCTGCCCCCTCTAGTCGAAACGACAATAGTTTGCGACCCCTTAACATGGGTGGGGGGAAGTCGTAAACTGTAAAAGATCTATAATGCGTAGCTAAACCAAATCACAACTGGAGAGATTAAATCTCTGCCCCCTATAAGTAAAATAATAATAGTTTGCAACCCCTTACCACGGGTGGGGCTAAGCTGCAAACTGTATAAAACTTTACATACTGGAGAATTTGGCTCCATTGTCGCTGACGAAGACCTTCGGAACTCCGTATCGGGCCAAGATTCGTTCATGAAATGCCTTCTTCAGTGATTCCGATGTGGTTTTTCGTAGCGGGACGATCTCTGTCCACTTCGAGAACTTATCGAAGAGGATGAGCATCTCCGGGCTTAGATTGGGGAAGTGTTCCGATGAAATCTGCGCACATGATATTTCAGGGTCCGTCTAAGATTTGAGACAGCATTTGTCCACATCGATGTTCTCTGCAGTTGCAGTTCGCAGGACTTCTCGTGGTTGACGTGAAAGTGCGTCAGCGACTACGTTTAACTTTCCTCGTCGATACTGGATGTCGTATGTGAATTGTTGTAATTCCAAGGACCAACGAGCGATTCGTCTTGACGGGCTCTCGATTGAGTTGAGCCATTTCAACGCCAGATGGTCCGTGATGATCGTGAATCTATGTCCTTCCAGGTAGGGTTGTATCTTGCGGACTCTCCCCAAACTATATCTAGGAACTCTATTTCTGTGGGCGAATAGTTGCGTTCCACTGAGTTAAGGTGGCGACTGGCGTAGGCGATAACCCTCTCTTGGCCGTCGATTTCTTGCGTGAGTACGACCCCGAGTCCATAGTCGTTGGCATCTGTCTGCAGGATAAATTTCCTTTCAAAGTCCGGGAAGGCGAGAAAGGGGGCTTGCGTGAGTCGTTCCTACAGCCGTTCGAATGCGGCGTGCTGCGTCTCGGTCCACTTCTAGTGTTTCCCCTTCTTTAGGAGGCTAGTTAGGGGTTGGACGACCTTTGCGAACTCGGGAAAAAATGTACCAGTACTATGAAGCGATCCCTAGGCAGCGACGGAGCTCTCGCAGGGTAGTCGGTAGTCGGAGTTCTTGAATGGCCGCAATTTTCTCTGGGTCAGTCTGAATTCCTTGTTCACTGACCATGTATCCTGGGTAACTTACCTTCTTCTTGAAAAATGCACACTTGTCAGCGTTGATTTTCAGGTTTGTCTGGCGCAGCCGTCGCAGTACTTCTTTCAGGTGTGTCATGTGGTCCTCCAAGGATTCTCCGGTCACGACGATGTCGTCTAAATAGGCGAAAGCGTGAGGTTCCATATCTGGACCAATGATCTGGTCTAGTGCTCGCTGAAATGTTGCGGGAGCGGAATTTAGACCGAAAGGCATGACTCGCCATTGGAAAAGCCCATGCCCTGGTAGGGTGAACGCTGTATACTTTTTGCTGTTTTTCTCCATCGGAATTTGCCAGTACCTGTGCTTGAGTTCCAGGCTACTTTTGTACTTAACGTTGCTGAGACGATCTAAAATGTGGAGGATCCTCGGAAGCGGGTATGCGTCAGGGACAGACTTTGAGTTCAGTTGCCTGTAGTCCACACAGAGTCTCCATTTCCCGGTCATTTTTCCTTACCAAGAAAATTGGGGCACTGAAGGGGCTTAATGCATCCCTTTTCTAGCAAGTCATTGATTTCTTCGTTGATAATGTTTTGCATGGCTAGATTCTTCGGGAAGTACCGTTGCTTTAGCGGTCAATCGTCCTGCATCACGATTTTATGGCTAGTGATATTGGACACGCCGCTCATTGACTCAAATTTCTCTAGTTCTTGGTCCTGGAGATCTTGCCTTGGATGGCACGAACCTGTGGTCCGCCTGGCTGCGTAATAGTTCTGTCGTAGTTGAGGGTAAGGTTATGTCCGCCTATGCTTATCGTTGCCTTTGTCTGACTGAGGAAATCCAGTCCCAAGATTATTCTGTTGATGGCCTCCGGGAGAATAAGTAGCTGCATCTTGCAACAGCTGTGTCCAAATCGATTCGTGGTCTCGAATGCATATTCTATCAGTGTTTTCGTGCCATTTGCTATCCGCACTGATAACGCCGTTCTCCCTGTCTTTCCTGTATGTCGTATCGCGCGTGCGATGAGACTTCTTGTAGCTCCTGTGTCGATTATAGGGGTGGTCTCTTCTCCTCCCAAGAGTATCGTAGCGGCTATGCGGTCGTGCTCTTGTTGCAGTGGTCCTATTGTGTCGGGGCGTGGGGTTCTGGGGCTCCATCCTCCCGTGGCTATGATGGAACCCGATAGAGTTTCCCGTCGGTCGACGACAACAGTCGATAGTCCTGGAATTCCGTTTGCCACACTTCCAACAAAACAGCACCCTGGGGTTCCAACATTCGCGGGAAAAATGCCCTTGCTGACCACAGCGTCGACAGGCTGATCGCGGGTCGATTCGCTGAACCTCACCGCTGCCGTGTTTTTCAATTTAATGTTGAAAGTCTATATGACTCTTTGCTTTTTAAAATTCACTTTATTACTTTATGGCTAAAGCCTATTTAGCAATTTGTTATTTTTCAATTTAATGTTGAAAGTCTATATGATTCTTTGCCTTTTAAAATTCACTTTTTTACTTTATGGCATTTTTACCTATACAAAATTTTCTTCCGAACAAATAACACAGAGCACTAAGGTCAACTCGCCTTTCTAATGGTTCAAAATCGACTGATTGTTCTTTCTTTTTCGTCGGCTAGCGAAACTACCCGCATATCATAGAACATTCTAGAAATAATCTTTGTGCGAAAGTCTCTTTCTTTTCTTTTTCTCTAAATTCGCTATTTGTCCTTATTAGAATAATCCTAAATACAATTTCCTCATCCCGTCTCTTTTTATAATCTTACTACATTCACTAATGAAGATAAAACATCATACATGCAACACCTACAACAAGTATAATTCTCTATATTAACTTCGCGTGCCTGTGGCTGGCTGGCTGACAGGTCAGATCTTGTGATCAATTTGTAACCCACTTCCCAAAGCCCGATTTTATTAAAATTTTGCCAACATATACATTTCCGGTGACAATACTTTCTATTAAAATCTGAAAGTAATCGGGCCGCGGGGTCGGGAGGCTCCCATACAAATTTTTTTTCCGGCAACAGATCATATCATACTATGATGACTGCGTTCTGTGTGCGTTGTGCGCTGCTGTGGACTTGTTGGGGTTGCTTTGTTGTTGGGTTGCAGTGCTCCGCATGTGTTTTTATATTTCAGCATTTATGGTGGAATTCGGTATACTTTTGTTTATTAGAGAATTTACATGAAAATTTTTATGGGTTGTTTTTATTAATGCTGCGGTATCGCTGTGAGCTGCAGTACCATAGCCAACAGGCAAGTGGGAAACCCATCTTGCAGAGGTGCGGTTTCTGCCTGTTGCACTCGATACAAATGTGAAACACATAAGCACAGGTAACGTGCCTTCGTATAAAACCTTACATCGAACCAGATACTGTTTCGTTTTTTTCCTCTTTTTCAGGCACTTTTATCGCCTGGGCGAACTGGCATGCGACGCCGCTGCCGACGTCAGCGCATCAGTGCACGGTGATTTGGAATTCAACACAGGTAAGTGCTGATCATATAAATTATTTTACGGATTTGAGAGTTGTTTTTATATTTTAGTTCATTTTTAAAACATACGCGTACATTACGTACATACATAAGCGTATAAAGACGAGATGTTGTTCATTCCTGTCTTTTTTTTTTTATATTTGAATACCCTATTTTGCTTATGGCAAGTATTTATGCTGAAATATTCTTTTAATGCTGCATACTTTCAAATGCTAGTTCAAGTTCACTATTTTTTTTTTATTAAAGTTGGAAGGAGTTTTAAATTACACTGTGCAGATCCACGGCTTTGAAAATTTGCAGATTGCACTACTAAATTGAAAGTTCTTATTTGGCACTTTTGCCGTGACAAAATTTTTCCTCGAATAAAAAAATTAAGAAAATTTCTCGAAAAATAAACTGCTTAAATGTTGAAAGTCTATTTGTCTTTTAAAATTCACCTTTTTACTTTATGGCGAACGTCTATATAGCACTTTTGCCTATACAACAATTTTTTTGAATAGTTTTGTAATTTTTCAATTTAATGTTAAGTCTATTTAAAATTCACTTTTTTACTTTATGGCATTTTTGCCCATATAAAATTTTTTTCCGAACAAATTACACAGAGCACTGACGTTAACAAGCCTTTCTAATGGTTCAAAATCGACTAGCCGTTCTTTCTTTTTCGTTAGCTAGCAAAACTACCCGCATATCATAGAACATTCTAGAAATAATTTTTTTGCGAAAGTCTCTTTTTTCTCTTTTTCTCTAAATTCGCTATTTGTTCTTATTAGAATAATCCTAAATGCAATTTCCTTATCCCGTCTCTTTTTTTAATCTAACTAAATAACCAATGAACATAAAACATGAATATCATACCTACAACAATCATTAAAAACATTCTTTTTTAAATTTTGACACCAAACCCTCAAACCATCTTTACAACAAAATAATTATCTAAATTCCCAAATCACTTATGCTTCCCCAACACCATCTGTGTGCAAAAAAACTTTTTTTTACCACAATAGAACCAGCTGATTGATATCAATATCAACTGACAAATATAAGTCAAGTTGTCTATTCTGTTATCAAATCGTGTGCGGTGTCTTTTGTGTTTTTGTTTACATTTTTATTCGTTTGTTTAATTATAGTTAATTTAATATAATTTAATTTTTTCTAAAAATGCGTCGCGTGTGATATTTTCAGTGTTTGTTGTGAAATATAACACTGAGGGAAAGATCCACCAATTTGGTTAAAAAAAAGAATATTTTTTTAATGCTGTGGTATTGCTGTGAGATGCAGCACCATAGCCAACAGGCAAGTGGGAGGTGCGGTTTCTGACTCTTGCACTCTATACAAATGTGAAACACATAAGCACAGGTAACGCGCTTCCGTGTAACACCTTGTAACGAAGTTTTATAGCTGGGTATGCTCAGCGATTCCCAGGGGCTCGTTACAGAAAAATTTAATCTTACGGCGTTTGTTAGTTTTATCTGGCTTTTTATTTAATTAAGGTTTTACAAATGTTTGATTTTACTATGTTTTGCTTTCTTGATTTTTATTCAACTTAAGGTTTTACAATGCATGCGTTTACATTACCCGTGGAGTCGACGTCCCGACATCGTAAGGTGCATTCGTTGGTATGCGAGTCTTACCACTAAGCATAACTAACCAAGTCAGACGTGGAGAGATAAAATCTCTGCCCCCTACGAGAAAAATAAATGGTTGTGGAATTGCAACCCCTTACCACGGGTGGAGGGAAGCTGCAACAAGTATACAAGCTAGAAAACGTAGCTGACCATATTAGAAATGGAGAGACAAAATCTCTGCCCCCTATGAGCGAAAGTCGTAAACCATATAAGATCTATAATGCGTAACTAAACCAAATCACAACTGGAGAGATAAAATCTCTGCCCCCTATAAGTGAAATAACAATAGCTTGCAACCGCTTACCACGGGATGGGGGAAGTTCCAAACTGTATAAGACCTGTGCTAGTAAATATTTGTAATAGTAATAAAAACTCACAACCCCTTACCACGGTTGGGGGGAAGCTGTGAGCTATATATAGAGTACGGAAATATCTTACACCCCCTTACCATGGGTGGGGGGAAGCTGTAAGTTATGTCAAGACTAATGTTATTGCAAGTAAAATATAACTATCCAAATCAGAACTGGAGAGATAAAATATATCTGCCCCCTGTGAGTGAAATAGCTAATTGTAGAATTGCAACCCATTACCACGGGTGGGGGGAAGTTGCAACTCCTATACAAGCTAGAAAATGTAGCTGACCAAATTAGAAATGGAGAGATAAAATCTCTGCAACCTATAATCGAAACGACAATAGTTTGCGACCCCTTACCATGCCCTACCAAGGTGGGGGGAAGTCGTAAACTGTAAAAGATCTATAATGCGTAGCTAAACCAAATCACAACTGGAGAGATTAAATCTCTGCCCCCTATAAGTGAAATAACAATAGGTTACAACCGCTTACCACGGGATGGGGGAAGCTCCAAACTGTATAAGACCTTTGCTAGTAAATATTCGTAATAGTAATAAAAACTCACAACCCCTTACCACGGGTGGGGGGAAGCTGTGAGCTATATATAGAGTACGGAAATATCTTATAGCCCTTACCATTGGTGGGGGGAAGCTGTAAGTTATGTCAAGACTAATGTTATTGCAAGTAAAATATAACTACCCAAATCAGAACTGGAGAGATAAAATATATCTGCCCTCTGTGAGTGAAATAGCTAATTGTGGAATTGCAACCCATTACCACGGGTGGGGGGAAGTCGTAAACTGTAAAAGATCTATAATGCGTAGCTAAACCAAATCACAACTGGAGAGATTAAATCTCTGCCCCCTATAAGTAAAATAACAATAGTTTGCAACCCCTTACCACGGGTGGGGGTAAGCTGCAAACTGTATAAAACTTTACATACTGGAGAATTTGGCTCCATTGTCCCTGACGAAGATCTTCGGAACTCCGTATCGGGCCAAGATTCGTTCATGAAATGCCTTCTTCAGTGATTCCGATGTGGCTTTTCGTAGTGGGACGATCTCTGTCCACTTCGAGAACTTATCGAAGAGGATGAGCATCTCCGGGTTTAGATCGGGGAAGTGTTCCGATGAAATCTGCGCACACGATATTTCAGGGTCCGTCTGCGATTTGAGACAGCATTTGTCCACATCGATGTTCTCTGCAGTTGCAGTTCGCAGGACTTCTCGTGGTTGACGTGAAAGTGCGTCAGCGACCACGTTTAAGTTTCCTCGTCGATACTGGATGGCGTATGTGAATTGTTGTAATTCCAAGGCCCAACGAGCGATTCGTCCCGACGGGCTCTCGGTTGAGTTGAGCCATTTCAACGCCAGATGGTCCGTGATGATCGTGAATCTATGTCATTCCAGGTAGGGTTGTATCTTGCGGACTCCCCAAACTATAGCTAGGAACTCTTTTTCTGTTGGCGAATAGTTGCGTTCCGCTGAGTTAAGGTGGCGACTGGCGTAGGCGATAACCCTCTCTTGGCCGTCGATTTCTTGCGTGAGTACGACCCCGAGTACATAGTCGTTGGCGTCTGTCTGCAGGTCAGTGTGAATTCCTTGTTCACTAACCATGTATCCCGGGTAACTTACCTTCTTCTTGAAAAATGCACACTTGTCTGCGTTGATTTTCAGGTTTGTCTGGCGCAGCTGTCGCAGTACTTCTTTCAGGTGTGTCATATGGTCCTCCAAGGATTCTCCGGTCACGACGATGTCGTCTAAATAGGCGAAAGCGTGAGGTTCCATATCTGGACCAATGATCTGGTCTAGTGCTCGCTGAAATGTTGCGGGAGCGGAATTTAGACCGAAAGGCATGACTCGCCATTGGAAAAGCCCATGCCCTGGTAGGGTGAACGCTGTATACTTTTTGCTGTTTTCCTCCATCGGAATTTGCCAGTACCTGTGCTTGAGTTCCAGGCTACTTTTGTACTTAACGTTCCTGAGACGATCTAAAATGTGGAGGATCCTCGGAAGCGGGTATGCGTCAAGGACAGACTTTGAGTTCAGTTGCCTGTAGTCCACACAGAGTCTCCATTTCCCGGTCTTTTTCCTTACCAAGACAATTGGGGCACTGAAGGGGCTTAATGCAAATCCAGTCCCAAGATTATTCTGTTGATGGCCTCCGGGAGAATAAGTAGCTGCATCTTGCAACAGCTGTGTCCAAATCGTATCGTGGTTTCGAATGCATATTCTGTCAGTGTTTCGTGCCATTTGCTATCCGTACTGATATCGCCGTTCTCACTGTCTTTCCTGTATGTCGTATCGCACGTGCGATGAGTCTTCTTGTAGCTCCTGTGTCGATTGTAGGGGTGGTCTCTTCTCCTCCCAAGAATATCGTAGCGGCTATGCGGTCGTGCTCTTGTTGCAGTGGTCCCATTGTGTCGGGGCGTGGGGTTCTGGGGCTCCTTCCTCCCGTGGCTTTGATGGAAACCGATAGAGTTTCCCGTCGGTCGACGACAACAGTCGATAGTCCTGGTATTCCGTTTGCCACACTCCCAACAAAACAGCACCCTGGGGTTCCAACATTCGCGGGAAAAATGCCCTTGCTGACACAGCGTCGACAGGCTGATCGCGGGTCGATTCGCTGAACCTCACCGCTGCCGTGTTTTTCAATTTAATGTTGAAAGTCTATATGACTCTTTGCTTTTTAAAATTCACTTTATTACTTTATGGCTAAAGCCTATATAGCAATTTGTAATTTTTCAATTTAATGTTGAAAGTCTATATGATTCTTTGCCTTTTAAAATTCACTTTTTTACTTTATGGCATTTTTACCTATACAAAATTTTCTTACGAACAAATAACACAGAGCATTGAGGTTAACTCACCTTTATAATGGTTCAAAATCGACTGCTTGTTCTTTCTTTTTCGTCGGCTAGCAAAACTGCCCGCATATCATAGAACATTCTAGAAATAATCTTTGTGCGAAAGTCTCTTTCTTTTCTTTTTCTCTAAATTCGCTATTTGTCCTTATTAGAATAAATAATTTCCTCATCCCGTCTCTTTTTATAATCTTACTACATTCACTAATGAAGATAAAACATCATACATGCAACACCTACAACAAGTATAATTCTCTATATTAACTTCGCGTGCCTGTGGCTGGCTGGCTGACAGGTCAGATCTTGTGATCAATTTGTAACCCACTTCCCAAAGCCCGATTTTATTAAAATTTTGCCAACATATACATTTCCGGTGACAATACTTTCTATTAAAATTTGAAAGTGATCGGGCCGCGGGGTCGGGAGGCTCCCATACAAATTTTTTTCCGGCATCAGATCATATCATACTATGATGACTGCGTTCTGTGTGCGTTGTGCGCTGCTGTGGACTTGTTGGGGTTGTTTTGTTGTTGGGTTCCAGTGCTCCGCATGTGTTTTTATATTTCAGCATTTATGGTGGAATTCCGTATACTTTTGGTTATTAGAGAATTTACATGAAAAATTTTTATGGGTTGTTTTTATTAATGCTGCGGTATCGCTGTGAGCTGCAGTACCATAGCCAACAGGCAAGTGGGAAACCCATCTTGCAGAGGTGCGGTTTCTGCCTGTTGCACTCGATACAAATGTGAAACACATAAGCACAGGTAACGCGCCTTCGTATAACACCTTACATCGAACCAGATACTGTTTCGTTTTTTTCCTCTTTTTCAGGCACTTTTATCGCCTGGGCGAACTGGCATGCGACGCCGCTGCCGACGTCAGCGCATCAGTGCAAGGTGATTTGGAATTCAACAAAGGTAAGTGCTGATCATATAAATTATTTTACGGATTTGAGAGTGGTTTTTATATTTTAGTTTATTTTCAAAACATACGCGTGCATTACGTACATCTATATATATAAAATAGAGATTTTATTTGTTTGTATATTTGTGCCTATCTAGCTCTGGAACGCCTTGACAAATTTCAACCAAACTTGGTATACATATTAGTTACTATCTGGAATCAAACATAGTGGGTGGGGGGTAGCACGTTTTTTGGATGTGGGAGGCTGCTGCCACCCCACCACAGTCAAAAAACCTGCTACCCCCCCTGCTACAGTTTTCGGTATCACCGTGATGAATAGTGTTGGTAGTACGCTCCTATGGATGAGTTCAGTATCGCCGCAGGGTGGTGGGTGACCGATATTAGTGTCGATTCTATGGTTTTCGGGGTAGCTGAGTAGAATGGTGATGGTAAGACAGCTCTAGGGGGATGGGGTCGATAACTGATTGGTGGGGGGTTGACCGATATTAGTGTCCATTCCATAGTTCGCGGGACCACTGAGATTAATAGTCTTGGTAGGACACTCCTATGGGTTAGTTGTCTCCCCGGAGGTGACCGATATCAGTGTTGATCCTTTAGTTTTCGGGGTCGCTGGGATGAAGTGTATCGATACGGTTGTAGATACTGATAAGGAGGTTAATTATCTAACTGAGTTCCTAAACTCACTTAATTCGTCTGGATTGGCACCTTACAGTTTGATCTCCAATTACTTTACAACGGCTTCTCGACTCGCCAAAACCTTTTAAACGGCACAAGACCGTAAAGAGATGCCGAGCAATATAATTGAAGCGACTATCTTGACAGAAAAGGGACAGTGTGAAACAGTTTTTATCCCACGGATAGCACTAATTTCGACGGATCTTCCTTTTAAATTCAAGAGATTGCAATTTCCAGTAAAACTTGCGTTTACGATGACGATCAATAAGTCGGACAGTTTACTAAGTACTGCGGAGTATAGATTTGAGATCACAACCTAATTTTGCTTTTATAATTTGAATACTATAGCTGTAATTTAAAATATATTTTATAAAATAAATTTTGTTAATAAAAACTGCAATTTTACCTTATAGATAGATATCATTCTTTTTTCTACCCCTGCCTAATAGAAGATTGGGATGAATAAATACCTGGGCAACGCCGGGTAATCAGCTAGTAAGCGTATAAAGACGAGATGTTGTTCATTCCTGTCTTTTTTTTTTTTTATATATTTGAGTACCTTAATTTGCTTATGGCAAGTATTTATGCTGAAATATTCTGTTAATGCTGCATACTTTCAGGTGCTAGTTCAAGTTCACTATGTTTTTTTTTATTAAAGTTGGAAGGAGTTTTAAATTACACTGTGCACTGTTACACTGTAATGGTTCAAAATCGACTAGCCGTTCTTTCTTTTTCGTTAGCTAGCAAAACTACCCGCATATCATAGAACATTCTAGAAATAATTTTTTTGCGAAAGTCTCTTTTTTCTCTTTTTCTCTAAATTCGCTATTTTTCTTATTAGAATAATCCTAAATGCATCCCGTCTCTTTTTTTAATTTAACTAAATTCACCAATGAACATAAAACATGAATATCATACATGAAACACCTACAACAATTATTAAAAACATTCATTTTTATATTTTGACACCAAACCCTCAAACCATCTTTACAACAAAATAATTATCTAAATTCCCAAATCACTTATGCTTCCCCAACACCATCTGTGTGCAAAAAAACTTTTTTTACCACAATAGAAGCAGCTGATTTATATCAATATCAACTGACAAATATAAGTCAAGTTGTCTATTCTGTTATCAAAACGTGTGCGGTGTCTTTTGTGTTTTTGTTTACATTTTTATTCGTTTGTTTAGTTATAGTTATTTAAATAGTTTAATTTTTTCTAAAAATGCGTCGCGTGTGATATTTTCAGTGTTTGTTGTGAAATATAAGACTGAGGGAAAGATCCACCAATTTGGTTAAAAAAAAGAATATTTTTTTAATGCTGTGGTATTGCTGTGAGATGCAGCACCATAGCCAACAGGCAAGTGGGAGGTGCGGTTTCTGCCTCTTGCACTCTATACAAATGTGAAACACATAAGCACAGGTAACGCGCTTCCGTGTAACACCTTGTAACGAAGTTTTATAGCTGGGTATGCTCAGCGATACCCAGGGGCTCGTTACAGAAAAATTTAATCTTACGGCGTTTGTTGGTTTTATCTGGCTTTTTATTTACTTAAGGTTTTACAAATGTTTGATTTTACTATGTTTTGCTTTCTTGATTTTTATTCAACTTAAGGTTTTACAATGCTTGCGTTTACATTACCCGTGGAGTCGACGTCCCGACATCGTAAGGTGCATTCGTTGGTATGCGAGTCTTACCACTAAGCATAACTAACCAAGTCAGACGTGGAGAGATAAAATCTCTGCCCCCTATGAGAGTTCTTTCTTTTTCGTTTGCTAGCAAAACTACCCGCATATAATAGAACATTCTAGAAATAATTTTTTTGCGAAAGTCTCTTTTTTCTCTTTTTCTCTAAATTCGCTATTTGTTCTTATTAGAATAATCCTAAATGCAATTTCCTCATCCCGTCTCTTTTTTTAATCTAACTAAATTCACCAATGAACATAAAACATGAATATCATACATGAAACACCTACAACAATTATTAAAAACATTCATTTTTATATTTTGACACCAAACCCTCAAACCATCTTTACAACAAAATAATTATCTAAATTCCCAAATCACTTATGCTTCCCCAACACCATCTGTGTGCAAAAAAACTTTTTTTACCACAATAGAACCAGCTGATTGATATCAATATCAACTGACAAATATAAGTCAAGTTGTCTATTCTGTTATCAAAACGTGTGCGGTGTATTTTGTGTTTTTGTTTACATTTTTATTCGTTTGTTTAGTTATAGTTATTTAAATAGTTTAATTTTTTCTAAAAATGCGTCGCGTGTGATATTTTCAGTGTTTGTTGTGAAATATAAGACTGAGGGAAAGATCCACCAATTTGGTTAAAAAAAAGAATATTTTTTTAATGCTGTGGTATCACTGTGAGATGCAGCACCATAGCCAACAGGCAAGTGGGAGGTGCGGTTTCTGCCTCTTGCACTCTATACAAATGTGAAACACATAAGCACAGGTAACGCGCTTCCGTGTAACACCTTGTAACGAAGTTTTATAGCTGGGTATGCTCAGCGATACCCAGGGGCTCGTTACAGAAAAATTTAATCTTACGGCGTTTGTTGGTTTTATCTGGCTTTTTATTTACTTAAGGTTTTACAAATGTTTGATTTTACTATGTTTTGCTTTCTTGATTTTTATTCAACTTAAGGTTTTACAATGCTTGCGTTTACATTACCCGTGGAGTCGACGTCCCGACATCGTAAGGTGCATTCGTTGGTATGCGAGTCTTACCACTAAGCATAACTAACCAAGTCAGACGTGGAGAGATAAAATCTCTGCCCCCTATGAGAAAAATAAATGGTTGTGGAATTGCAACCCCTTACCACGGGTGGAGGGAAGCTGCAACAAGTATACAAGCTTGAAAACGTAGCTGACCATATTAGAAATGGAGAGATAAAATCTCTGCCCCCTATGAGCGAAAGTCGTAAACCATATAAGATCTAAAGGGTGTTTTTTTGGGAGGTTTGTTTTTCCGATAGATGTCGTTTTATTTTATGACAGTTGTTTTGACAGCTCAAAGTGGCATTTCTACTCAGTATTGTTTGGCAAATCATTTTGAAAAAAAAAAAAAAAAAAAAAAAAAAAAAAAATGACATTTGTGAAAAATAGTCGTGGTAGCCATATGCCAGAAATTGTGTTTAAATGTTAAATGCCAAAAAATTATCTACCAAATAATTTTATAATTTTATGTGTTTTATTCAAAAAAAAAATCGGCAACCTCTTAAAAAAACACGTTATATCTAACGGGTGTTTTTTTAAGAGGTTGCCGATTTTTTCGTTTATAATCGAAACGACAATAGTTTGCGACCCCTTACCATGGGTGGAGGGAAGTCGTAAACTGTAAAAGATCTATAATGCGTAGCTTAACCAAATCACAACTGGAGAGATTAAATCTCTGCCCCCTATAAGTAAAATAACAATAGTTTGCAACCCCTTACCACGGGTGGGGGTAAGCTGCAAACTGTATAAAACTTTACATACTGGAGAATTTGGCTCCATTGTCCCTGACGAAGATCTTCGGAACTCCGTATCGGGCCAAGATTCGTTTATGAAATGCCTTCTTCAGTGATTCCGATGTAGCTTTTCGTAGTGGGACGATCTCTGTCCACTTCGAGAACTTATCGAAGAGGATGAGCATCTCCGGGTTTAGATCGGGGAAGTGTTCCGATGAAATCTGCGCACACGATATTTCAGGGTCCGTCTGCGATTTGAGACAGCATTTGTCCACATCGATGTTCTCTGCAGTTGCAGTTCGCAGGACTTCTCGTGGTTGACGTGAAAGTGCGATCCCTAGACAGCGACGGAGCTCTCGCAGGGTAGTCGGTGGTCGGAGTTCCTGAATGGCCGCAATTTTCTCTGGGTCAGTGTGAATTCCTTGTTCACTGACCATGTATCCCGGGTAACTTACCTTCTTCTTGAAAAATGCACACTTGTCTGCGTTGATTTTAAGGTGCAGGCGCAGCCGTCGCAGTACTTCTTTCAGGTGTTTCATGTGGTCCTCCAAGGATTCTCCGGTCACGACGATGTCGTCTAAATAGGCGAAAGCGTGAGGTTCCATATCTGGACCAATGATCTGGTCTAGTGCTCGCTGAAATGTTGCGGGAGCGGAATTTAGACCGAAAGGCATGACTCGCCATTGGAAAAGCCCATGCCCTGGTAGGGTGAACGCTGTTTTCCTCCATCGGAATTCGCCAGTACCTGTGCTTGAGTTCCAGGCTACTTTTGTACTTAGCGTTCCTGAGACGATCTAAAATGTGGAGGATCCTCGGAAGCGGGTATGCATCAGGGACAGACTTTGAGTTCAGTTGCCTGTAGTCCACACAGAGTCTCCATTTCCCGGTCATTTTTCCTTACCAAGACAATTGGGGCACTGAAGGGGCTTAATGCATCCATTTTCTAGCAAGTCATTGATTTCTTCGTTGATAATGTTTTGCATGGCTAGATTCTTCGGGAAGTACCGTTGCTTTAGCGGTCAATCGTCCTGCATCACGATTTTATGGCTAGTGATATTGGACACGCCGCTCATTGACTCAAATTTCTATAGTTCTTGGTCCTGGAGATCTTGCCTTGGATGGCACGAACCTGGGGTCCGCCTGGCTGCGTAATAGTTCTGTCGTAGTTGAGGGTAAGGTTATGTCCGCCTATGCTTATCGTTGCCTTTGTCTGACTGAGGAAATCCAGTCCCAAGATTATTCTGTTGATGGCCTCCGGGAGAATAAGTAGCTGCATCTTGCAACAGCTGTGTCCAAATCGATTCTCGAATGCATATTCTATCAGTGTTTTCGTGCCATTTGCTATCCGCACTGATAACGCCGTTCTCACTGTCTTTCCTGTATGTCGTATCGCGCGTGCAATGAGACTTCTTGTAGCTCCTGTGTCGATTGTAGGGGTGGTCTCTTCTCCTCCCAAGAATATCGTAGCGGCTATGCTACAAAACAGCACCCTGGGGTTCCAACATTCGTGGGAAAAATGCCCTTGCTGACCACAGCGTCGACAGGCTGATCGCGGGTCGATTCGCTGAACCTCACCGCTGCCGTGTTTTTCAATTTAATGTTGAAAGTCTATATGACTCTTTGCTTTTTAAAATTCACTTTATTACTTTATGGCTAAAGCCTATATAGCAATTTGTAATTTTTCAATTTAATGTTGAAAGTCTATATGATTCTTTGCCTTTTAAAATTCACTTTTTTACTTTATGGCATTTTTACCTATACAAAATTTTCTTACGAACAAATAACACAGAGCATTGAGGTTAACTCACCTTTATAATGGTTCAAAATCGACTGCTTATTCTTTCTTTTTCGTCGGCTAGCAAAACTGCCCGCATATCATAGAACATTCTAGAAATAATCTTTGTGCGAAAGTCTCTTTCTTTTCTTTTTCTCTAAATTCGCTATTTGTCCTTATTAGAATAAGCAATTTCCTCATCCCGTCTCTTTTTATAATCTTACTACATTCACTAATGAAGATAAAACATCATACATGCAACACCTACAACAAGTATAATTCTCTATATTAACTTCGCGTGCCTGTGGCTGGCTGGCTGACAGGTCAGATCTTGTGATCAATTAGTAACCCACTTCCCAAAGCCCGATTTTATTAAAATTTTGCAAACATACACATTTCCGGTGACAATACTTTCTATTAAAGTTTGAGAGTGATCGGGCCGCGGGGTCGGGAGGCTCCCATACAAATTTTTTTCCGGCATCAGATCATATCATACTATGATGACTGCGTTGTGCGCTGCTGTGGACTTGTTGGGGTTGTTTTGTTGTTGGGTTGCAGTGCTGCGCATGTGTTTTTATATTTCAGCATTTATGGTGGAATTCAGTATACTTTTTGTTATTAGAGAATTTACATGAAAAATTTTAATTTTTATGGGTTGTTTTTATTAATGCTGCGGTATCGCTGTGAGCTGCAGTACCATAGCCAACAGGCAAGTGGGAAACCCATCTTGCAGAGGTGCGGTTTCTGCCTCTTGCACTCGATACAAATGTGAAACACATAAGCACAGGTAACGCGCCTTCGTATAACACCTTACATCGAACCAGATACTGTTTCGTTTTTTTCCTCTTTTTCAGGCTCTTTTATCGCCTGGGCGAACTGGCATGCGACGCCGCTGCCGACGTCAGCGCATCAGTGCACGGTGATTTGGAATTCAACAAAGGTAAGTGCTGATCATATAAATTATTTGACGGATTTGAGAGTGGTTTTTATATTTTAGTTTATTTTCAAAACATATGCGTACATTACGTACATACATAAGCGTATAAAGACGAGATGTTGTTCATTCCTGTCTTTTTTTTATATTTGAGTTTCTTATTTTGCTTATGGCAAGTATTTATGCTGAAATATTCTTTTAATGCTGCATACTTTCAGGTGCTAGTTCAAGTTCACTATGTTTTTTTTTTTATTAAAGTTGGAAGGAGTTTTAAATTACACTGTGCAGATCCAAGGCTTTGAAAATTTGCAAATTCCACTACTAAATTGAAAGTTCTTATTTGGCACTTTTGCCGTGACAACATTTTTCCTCGAATAAAAAAATTAAGCGCATTTCTCGAAAAATAAACTGCTTTTTTGTTGAAAGTCTATATGGAACATTTGTCTTTTAAAATTCACCTTTTTACTTTATGGCGAACGTCTATATAGCACTTTTGCCTATACAAAATTTTTTTTGAATAGTTTTGTAATTTTTCAATTTAATGTTAAGTCTATTTAAAATTCACTTTTTTACTTTATGGCATTTTTGCCCATATAAAATTTTTTCCCAACAAATTACACAGAGCACTGAGGTTAACAAGCCTTTCTAATGGTTCAAAATCGACTGCCCGTTCTTTCTTTTTCGTTGGCTAGCAAAACTACCCGCATATCATAGAACATTCTAGAAATAATTTTTTTGCGAAAGTCTCTTTTTTCTCTTTTTCTCTAAATTTGCTATTTGTTCTTATTAGAATTATCCTAAATGCAATTTCCTCATCCCGTATCTTATGCTTCCACAACACTATCTGTGTGCAAAAAAACTTTTTTTTACCACAACAGAACCAGCTGATTGATATCAATATCAACTGACAAATATAAGTCAAGTTGTCTATTCTGTTATCAAATCCAGTGCGGTGTCTTTTGTGTTTTTGTTTACATTTTTATTCGTTTGTTTAATTATAGTTAATTTAATATAGTTTAATTTTTTCTAAAAATGCGTCGCATGTGATATTTTCAGTGTTTGTTGTGAAATAAAAGACTGAGGGAAAGATTGTAACGTTCACCATTGAAATAGTGGCGTTAGCAGATTGCGATGTGCAGAGGGTCGTGCAGTCAAATGCTCCGGCTAAGCACTCAGGGATACGGGCGGGGTTTACAAACTTGCACAAGGCCTGTTTTAGACCGCAGGACGGGGACAAAGGCGATATTCAACTAACGGTCAGCAACGTTAACATGTACTCATCGTCCGGGGAACCGAGTCACCCACACCACAATATCAAATCCTTTAGACTCCCATTGTAGGGGCAGGAAGGAAAAGAATCAGTGATTTAGGTAGTTTCATTATAAATTATGCTTTATTTAAGCCATTTTAGGCCAATGATAATACCGGCGTAAAACTTCTAAAGTTTTACGGATTCCCAAATGTGAAGCCTTAGGCGGAGAGTGAGCTCTTTCGAGTAGGATTGGAATAAGTGGTTTTGGGACATAAACTTTCCAAGAAGGAATATCGGAGGATACATCAGATTCAGGTTTCGTCCGGATCAAGATCTTTGGTTAACTATTCTAAGATTTGATTTAATCTCGCCTTTTGATTGAATAAGTTCCTTTTTGGTTATGTATTTAGGGTCTTGAAAATACGTAGCATCCGAATCTGAATCTGGATATAACGGTATGACATCCACGCCAACATCCAAGGACTACACCTCAACTCGCCTTGAGAGGGCGTCTGCTACGTCGTTATCTTTCCCCTTGCGGTATTCAATAGATAAGTTGAACCCCTGAAGTTTGAGACTCCACCGAGCGAGCCGTCCAGAGAGCTCCTTCTGTCCCATTAACCATTTCAAGCCATTGGTCGGTAATGATTGTAAAAGGGTAACCCTCCACGTATTGCCGAAATTTCCCGACACTTAGTACAGCCGCATAACACTCCAGCTCTGTAACGCTATAATTTCGCTGCGCTGCGTTAAGTTTCTGGGAGACAAAAGCGATAGGGCGTTCATCGCCACCGGGAGATCGTTGAAACAACACATCACCTTTACCAGTCATGGACGCGTCACACTGAATGAAAAATGGCTGAGTCCAATCGGGATTACACAAGACAGGGGCTGAGGTAAGAGATGATTTCAACTTCTCGAAAGATTCCTGGGCCTTGTCATTCCATTCAAACTTACGGTTCTTCATTAGAAGATTGGTAAGAGGCATTGTCAAATCTGCGTAACATCGAATAAAACGTCTGTACCAACCAGCCATGCCCAGAAACCTTCGTAATTGTCGAACGGAATTAGGGAGAGGGAAAGAGGTTATTGCGGATATTTTTGAGTCATCCAATTTTAATACACCATCTCCGACGACGTATCCCAAATAACGAATCTCTTTCAGAAGAAATTTGCTCTTCTCTATATTTATAGTAAGACCAGCTCTCTTCAATAGGTCAGCCACCTTACTCAACAACTCGAGGTGTTCTTCGAATGTCTCAGCGGCTATCAGGAGGTCATCGAGATAAACGAAAACCTGTGTGTGCAACTCGTGAGGAATCACTCGGTGCATTAACCGACACATTGTCTGTGGAGCATTGCAAAGACCGAAAGGCATAACGGTGAATTGGTATAGTGGGCGTCCCGGAACAGTGAAAGCTGTCTTATCCCTTGACCCCTCATCCAACGGAATCTGCCAAAAGCCGTCCTTCAAATCCAGACTCGATATAAATCGGGTCTTATTAAGACGTCCTAGCAAACCGTCTATGAGAGGCAAAGGGTAAGCATCCTTCACCGTAACCGCGTTCACCTTCCTTGCATCCAAGCACAGTCGAACTCTACCATCCGCCTTGCGTGCCTTTGTGATCGGTGAACTCCACGAACTTGCACTTTCCTCAATGACCCCTAGTGAGAGCATCCGATCAAGCTCCTTCCCAATCTCAGCTTCAACAGCCGGGGACACAGCATAAAACCGTTGTTTGATGGGTTTGGCATCGCCCACGTCAATAACGTGTTTTAAAAATTGCGTTCGCCCTAGTCCAAGAACAGCTGACGACGGAAAACGTTGCTTGATTATCTCTAACTGTTCCTTCTGAGACGGAGTAAGCTTATGTAAATGGGAATCAACGTCGAAATTATTGGTATTTGATTTGGTAAGAGAAGAACACAATCGGGCAGGAGTAGACAAGGCGAAATTAGCAGAATCAAGAACAATTCTTAAATGAAATAATTTCCAAAAGTCAATAGCGAGATACAAAAACTGTGTAAGATTATGAGCTAAATGCAAGGTAACAAAAGTAGTTTGACCCGCGAACATCACAGGTACTTTTATGTGGCCTATGATTTGTTCAGAGTTGCCGTTCTAATAGTGCACGGAAAATGCCGGAAATTAACGGTCAGATTCTTTAAAAATTCTTCGCAATTTTTGCCCAAAATAGAAACGTTGGCACCACTGTCTAATAACCCAAAAACTCTTTTGCCTAAAATTTCCACTTCGGGATACGGACGATCATCGGATGAATCAGTTAACAATGATTCAGAAATTTGAGATTTCAGCTCTTTCCTGTGTTGGAAATAACGAATGGAACGTAAATTACGTTCTCGCTTGTTAGTAACTTTTGGATAAATAGTTTTGAATTTCGTATATTTTAAGGAGCTATTACTTCTAGCATTATTTATTTCGGGTTTGAAGGCTACCTTCCGTTCCTGTTTTGGTTCGATCGATGTCTGTTGTCGGTTCGTATTGCTTGATGGTTGGGAGTAAACTTCCGCGTTGAATTGCTTGCGCCTACCCCCTCCTTCAAGTTTCCCTGAACTAGACAACAATGGGAACACGATTTCTTAAGAACTTCAGGAGCACCACAACCGAAACAAAACGTATGTAATATATGATGGTTACAGCCTTTAAAGTAGTGACCGGTTTGGAGGCAATTCCAACAATGGTTCACCTTCAACTGGGAAGTACTCGAAAAGGGGGATGCTGATCGAACTGCCTGACTGTAATGCAGCGGCATACCTTTTCCTAAACCATATGGGTCCTGATAATTTATTTTATTTTGTGAGTTGGGATAGAAACCCGAGTGATCATGGGACTCTACCACCACAGGATTATTATTAGAATGACCCTGGTCTGAAACGTAACTCGCTGTTGTGTTAACCGGTTGAAACCTAGAATAATTAGTATTGTCAGTAAAATTCGGATCCGATAAAACTTGTAGTTCATGTGCATATTTTCGAGACTCAACAGCCATTTCTGGTAAAATTCGATTACGAGCCCAAGTATTCTCGTATGCCATGCATTGCCGCAGCAATTCATCTAGTGTTACGAACTGTGTAACTGCAAGTCTGGTCGCATATTTTGGGTAAGAATGAAAATGAGTTCCGAGTCTGGCATAGGAGTTTCCATTTGCAGAGACATTGATAGAACTGAATTATAGAACTCAATAAACTTTTCATTCGGTCGCTGTTTCTTCGATTCTATAACACGTCGTATTTCCAAATCGGTTCGTCTATCAGCGAACCTTTTTGTCAGTTCATTTTTCAAAAATGCCCATTTAACGTTGCCATACCGTTGGATGAAATCCCAATACCAGTCTGCTGCGGTGCCACGGAAGAAGTAACTCATATCATTAGCAATTTGCTGCAAATGAATTCGGTTAGTCAACGCTTGGTGCTCCAACATGCGAATAAATTTTTTTACCGGCGTGCCCGTCAATGAACCGTCAAATGATATGGGCCATTTTGTTGGGTCACGCTGAAGAGGATTAAAGATTGGTGGATGGTACAACTGATCTGGATACAGCACTGAACAGTTGCCAGCCTGTTTATTATTTGACAACGAGCTACCCATCGGTGGGTACAACAAATTATATTGGGTCAGATTTACGCTCGGTTGTTTTACCATTGCCGGAACATTCTTCGAACTCGTTACAACGGGATCGACTCTCTGTGAAGTAACTCCCTGAACTACACCGTTCAAAATATTCGACATTGTAGGCTCATTCCTATAATTAGGAGAGCTGGTCAGAGGCTCTAATTGTCGTACTTTTGACTGATCAGTGTGATCTGTATCAGAACTTTCGGACCCTTCCCCGTCGTCCTGTTCAATGCCATTACTAGAATAGGTAGGTCCTTCGGTACCAATACCCAAAGACTTAAACTGAGTTATAGACTCATTCAAATCTTTGTCGTCCTGATAAGCGCTATTGATAAATTCGATCATCTGATCACATTTCTTGTTAAGTTCTGTGACCACTGTCTCCACAGCTTTGGAATACTGGATACTTTGCAACCGACTACGAATGTGTAGCAACCGCGAGTGGGCTATTTCAAACTGAATGTTAGCTTTGTCGCTATGCACAGATAGTATGTTTTGAATCTCACAGTAGAGGGAACGAAATTTCAGTGAAATCTTACTGACTTCACTTCTAGGATTTTTCTGTGCCGAATGTGGAGGTCTATTTGGTGCTAACACCAGATGCTCTTTCTCGTTTTATAATCGCTTTATGAGCTTATTAAGTTTAGTTAATGGATCACCAGAAATGTTGCGGACCAGACATTCCAATTCAAACTCATCGTTAGACAAATGGGCCGGATTCATCTTGGTATTTTGTAAAGAACTACTCCCGAGATATTAAGGAAAAAGTGTTAAGTCAGCTATGATTGGTAACGCGTGTCACACCTGAGAGACTAAGACACCCTTGCAATTGTTCAATTACAAGAACCTGATGAAATTTTTCTTTTTAACAAAAAAAAAATTCGTTAAATATAAACTTGTGGTTTTGTAAATTATACTTCTTAGTTCCGCACCTAAATGTGTCAAAACTGTTTTCAATAACCACTTCCGATTACGATTAGCACTCTATAATGAGTAAAAGTTAAAAAAAAAACTAATATTGTAGATAATTTGGTATGTGGTGCGGATGAGCCGGGACCCCAGATTTAGAAGACATGCCTGTGCCGACGCTAATTATGTTGAACGATTAGGAATAATACTCAATAAAACTACGACATTTAACTGATAATCAATGACGATATATATTCAAACCCATAATGAAGGGGAGAAGATACGTAATGAAACCAGTAATGCAGAATGCTAATGATCAACAGAAAGCAAAACCCGTATTATAAATTCAAAGGAACCACCGCGCTAACTTTTAGTCAAGTGTCCGAATATTGGTCAAGTCCTGCTTAAGCCGATCGTTAACATTAACAAAGGGATATATGAATGGGGAAATATAGCAAAAAAAAAAAAAAATAAACAGACAATTTATGTTCAGTTGAAAATCAACAAAAATTATTCAGAAGTCCATAGGAAATTAACTGAGACTCGATTATAAATTAAACGAAAATATCCGGAAATCAACCGAGACTCAATCGACAGTCACCAAGAAAAATCTCCAAGAATCAACCAAAAATCATCTCAAAATCAACCAAGTCACATTTGTAAGTCAAACGAAAATATTCGGAAAACAACTGAGACTCAATTGAAAGTTAACAAGAAATATGTCTAGAAATCAACTTAAAAATCAACTGGCATTGAAACTAAATCAATATATACATATATATTTGGATATAATTCGATTGCCAAACCGTACTTTGGGCGCCACTTTAACGTTCACCATTGAAATAGTGGCGTTAGCATATTGCGATGGGCAGAGGTTCGTGTGGTCAAATGCTCCGGCTAAGCACTCAGGGATATGGGCGGGGTTTACAAACTTGCACAAGGCCTGTTTTAGACCGCAGGACGAGGAAAAGACGGGGACAAAGGGGATATTCAACTAAGGGTTAGCAACTAACGTGAACATATACTCATCGTCCGGGGAACCGAGTCACCCACACCACAATATCAAATCCTTTAGACTCCCATTGTAGGGGCAGGAAGGAAAACAATTAGTGATTTAGGTAGTTTCATTATAAATTATGCTTTA